>LNAC01000137.1:1901301-1968097 GCA_002007465.1 Ailurus styani
CAGGGAGCCTGCTCCCTCCTCTCTCTCTGCCTGCCTCTCTGCCTACTTGTGATCTCTCTCTCTCTGTGTCAAATAAATAAATAAAAAATCTTTAAAAAAAAAATAATAAAAAAAATAAAAGGGTAGCAATGACCCCAGAAAAATATACACTAACCAAATCAGAAGAGACCTGAAACTGGGGAGAGAAGAAGGAAGAAAGGTGAAGAAAAAAAAAATATATATATATATAATAGATATATATTTAGATATATAAGATAAGATATCTAAGATTATATATCTTAGATAGATATATACCTATATCTATCTATCTGTATCTATATATTAGATAATATATATAATATATGTTAGATTATAAATATATATTTATATATTTAGATTATAAATATATAGATTATTTATCTATATATAAATATATAGATTATTTATCTATATATAAATATATATTTATATATTAGATTATAAATATATAAATTATTTATCTATATATAAATATATATTTATATATTAGATTATATATACATATATATATACATACATACATACATATATATATATATATTAGACTGGTGAATAGAACAGGGGCACACACTTGATTTTGGGTGTATTTTGGTCTGTTAGAAGAAACTGCCTCCCAAAATGTTAAAGAAAGAAAAACTTCTGTGTGTATTTATATATATATATATATATACATATATATATATATATACAAAAAAAATAAGGGTAAACACGATGAAGGGATGGAATATGACTATAAAAATGAAAATTAAAAAAGATTCTAAAAAAGGAATTGATGAGATAAGCAGTTGGTTGAAAAAAGAAAAAAAAAAAGAAAGAGGAAAGAATGTGATCAAGCTGGAGATTAAAACAAAGCCATGTGCTGGNTAGGGTATATTTTGATCTGTTATTTGTTAGATCTATATATATGTTAGAAGAAACTGTATCCCATAAAAAATTTTTTAAAGATTTATTTATTTATTTGAGATAGAGAGGGGGGAGGGTCAGAGGGAGAAGCTGACTCCCTGCTGAGCAGGGAGCCCCATGTGGGACTCGATCCTGGGACTCTGGGATCATGACCTGAGCTGAAGGCAGTGGCCCAACTAACTGAGCCCCCCAGGTGCCCTGTACCCCAAAATTTTAAAGAAAGAAAAGCATATATGTGTACAAAAAAATAAGGTTAAATACAATGAAGGGATAGAATATGACTATAACAACGAAAATTTTAGAAGATTTTTAAATAGGTATTGANTTTTATTTTTTTTTTTTAAAGATTTCATTTATTCATTTGACACAGAGAGAGATTACAAGTAGGCAGAGAGGCAGAGAGAGGAGAGAGGAGGAAGCAGGCTCCCTGTCGAGCAGAGAGCCCGATGCGGGCCTTGATCCCAGGACCCTGGGATCATGACCTGAGCCGAAGGCAGCGGCTTTAACCCACTGAGCCACCCAGGCGCCCAACAACGAAAATTTTAGAAGATTTTTAAATAGGTATTGATAAGATAAAAGTTAAAAAACGTTAAAATAGGAAAGAGGAAAAATTTTAAAAATAGAATCAGAAAAAGATAAAATTTTAAAAATTTAACTTTGAAAGAATAAAGAATCATGGGGGAAAAGCCATGAATTCTATATGCTGTATTCCCATAGCTCTGAAGTTTTGCAGTTCTCATTGATTGGTGAACTTGCTCTTGGCTGGATGTTCTTGCTGATCTGGGGAGGGGCCTGTTGCAGTGATTCTCAAATGTCTTTGTCCAAGGCAGAATTGTACCACCCTTGCCAGGGGCCAGGCTAAGTAATCTTCTCCGGTTTGCTCTTGGTAGCTTTTGTTTCCTGAACGCTTTCCATACAGCTTTAGAGGACGGGAATGAAAATGGCAGCTTCCTAATCTCTGGCCCGTAGGAGCCAAGAGCTCGTGGCCCCACTCCTCAGTGCACCCTCAGAGAAAAGCAGTCAATCCCTCCCATCTCTGTGGTCTGGCTGCACTCTGAGCTCACCCAACCTGTGACTGACCTTTCCTATCTCTGGCACACGGCCCCATTTGGAGCCTTCAAACCCAGCAGATTCCTGCAACACGCTCCTATGCCACTCCTCCCAGTGGAGGAAGGTGAGTCTCCCTAGATCTGCTACTTGTGGTGTCCCTGCTCGAAGAGCAGTGGCCCAGCTGTGCCTTGGATCATGGTTTAAGGTAACCCTGAGCTGAAAGCCCACTACTTGGCTCTGTCTCTGCAGCTGGCTTCCCTGCTCTGATACCTGGGAGCTCTGCCACACTCAGACACCCCTGGTCTTTCTGTGACCCCACAGGTCCTGAGACCACACTGTCCCCGCAAGGGCTCCCCCCCCCTCACCCCCCCACACCCGTTTAGCCTTTGGAGCCACATCCCTCAGTGGAGCAGACATCTTGAAGTTCTGATTTTGTGCTCCCCTGCTCCACCGCTTGCCGGGAGCCAGCCCCTCCTCCTGCAGTCTATCTTCCCATACGTTGTCAAGGATTCACGTCTCCACATGTCCTACCTTCCAGAAAGTGATTGCTTTTCTGTTCCTAGATTTGCTGCTCTTCTTCTCTTCAATCTTCTGCTGAGTTTGTGGGTGTTCAGAATGGTTTGATAACTATCTAGCAGAACTCCTGGGACCTGATGATATTTAGATCTCCTAGTCTTCTGCCATCTTGCTCCTCTGTCACTGTGATTTTTTAAGACTGCATATAAAAGAGGAGAGGCAGTTGACCATTGCAGGAATAAAAGACTGAGCTAGACCTAAGAGCAGATGTCTTCTCTCATGGAGGTAGAAAATTTTGTGTGCTTATATCCTTACTGTTCATTGCTTAAGAGGGGGACATGAGATTTGGATTCACAAATATGTATTGATTTATTCACACAGCAGAGGCTAAGTGTCCTTGCTTATATTACTCTCGTGTAATCCTCACATCAGCATTGAGAAGTGGTGCTGTATTATTTTGCAGTGGGAGAAAATGAGGTTCAGAGAGCACAAGCAACCTGCCCAAACCCAAGCTACCCGTGAGTGGCAAGAGTCAGCTTTCCAACCCAGGTCTTCAGGGGCTCTTACTCCCATGCCATGTTTTTACCTCATAATATGAACAAATAATGAAAGGTTTGAGGCCAAACAGATAGTCTCTAAGCCCAGTGTTAGCCAAGGATGACTTGTCTTCTCTTTAGAAGGGAAATATCCATGTGGGAGAGGTTTCACCTTGGAATGTGGAGAGTACACTCTAAGTTGCCTGGAGAAGTTGGGCAAACACTTTTTTTTTTAAGATTTTATTTATTTATTTGACAGAGAGAGTGATCACAAGTAGGCAGAGAGGCAGGCAGAGAGAGAGGGGGAAGCAGTCTTCCTGCTGAGCAGAGAGCCTGATGCGGGCCTTGATTCCAGTACCCTGAGATCATGACCTGAGCCGAAGGCAGAGGCTTAACCCCCTGAGCCACCCAGGAGCCCTTGGGTAAACACTTTATTCAATGCCTCAAAGATATGATAACAGAGATAAGAATTTTCCTATTTTCATTTGCTCAGGAGAGTGTCAAAATTCACAACCATTAAGACACACACCCCAAATGTGTGTGTATGTCTTTGTGTGTACATGGGTGGGGGTGGGGAGAGGACCAACCGATGCTTACTTGGGGCAGGTTCAAAAGGTCGATGACTATGTTCATTGGATTTATGATTTCTCAACTTTATGATGGTGGGAAGCCACATGCATTCAGTAGGAACTGTACTTTGAGGGGCACCTGGCTGGTTCGGTTTGCAGAACATGTGACTCTTGATCTCAGGGATCTCAGAGTCATGGGTTTGAGTCCCATGTTGGGCATGGAGCCTACTAAAAATGAAAAAAGAAACTGTACTTTGAATTCTGAATTTGGATCTTTTCTGGGGCTAACAATGCTCTTCTGTCCTGTGATGCTGAGCAGAGCAGTGAGCCACACTTCCCAGTCAGCCGTGCAATCACAAAGGTCAATGACAACTATGCTCACAACTGTTCTGTATTGACACAGCCATTCTGTTCTGCACGTTTAGTACAGTATTTAATAAATTATATGATATTCACTTCATTATAGAATAAGCTTTGTGCTAGATGGTTTTGCCCAGCTGTAGGCTAAGGTAAGTGTTCTAAGCACATCTAAGGTGGACCAGGCTAAGCTATGATGTTTCATCAGTTAGGTGTATCACATGCATTTTCAAGTTACCATATTTTTTACTTAGAGTGGGTTTATTGGAACATAACGCCATCATAAGTCAAGGAAGATCTATATTCTGTTTAGTACTTTCCATTCATGATTGCTCTTAATCTTTGCATTCGTTCTTTGAGGCATTCTCTCTTTTATGTCCCGGAAGACCAAATTGAGAGTCTTTCAGGTTAAGATTTGTGTACTTACTTACAGTACCCAAAGCTTATGAGAGGCAAGATTCCAACCCAAGAGGATACAAGTAACTTCCATTTCCCCTGTAGCCCCCAAAACACCATTTGAAAACAGTACCCTTGTTGAAATGGCTACTCTCACACTTCACCCACAGGCATGTAAACTGATAGCTTTCAGACTGATACCATGGCACTTTTGATCCAATAATAAAAGTAAGCATATTCTTGTGGCCCACTAATTTCATATCTGGGGATTTTGCCTAAGGAAATAATCAGGCATATGTGTGCAAAAATTAATGTGCATGTAAGTTCTATACAATTGTTATTTGAGTTATTTATCCTGAAGTCATTAATATTGTTACTAAGTTATTAGACTCAAATATCTACTAGGAGCTAGGTGAGATCCATTACGGTACATCCATGAGGGAAATGTTAGGAAGTCATTAAAAATTATGGTGTAGAGGAATATTTGATAACAGCAGGATACTGCTATCATACATTCAGTGAACACAAGCCGATGTTAACCCAGTGTAATATACCTACCTACAGGATATAGTATGCATTGAAAAAAATACTAACAGAGATACACTGAATTTTCTGAAAAGACATGACCTCATTTAATTTGACTCAAAGCTGACAAGAAGTCTTCCTTAACCAGAGGTTCAGTGCAGTGTCTATGAGAAGTTCTGTCTTTAGCATGTCTTCCCACTTCGTGGAACAAAATCCAGATTTCTTAACTTAGGCTGGAAAACCCTAAACAACTCTGGTCTTCTGAACATCTATCTACCCTTCTTCTGTGTTGCTCACTATGGTTCCCCCACACATGCTCCTGGACTGCACGTGCTCAACCCTAGTGCTGTGCAGGGACTTTGAACAAGCTGTCCCTTCTGCTAGGAATATTTCCCCCCATTCTAATGGTTGGTTTCTTTCTTCGGATCTCAGCTTAAATGTCACCTCTTCAGTGGAGTCCTTGCTTGACTACGTCATGTAATGTAAGCATCCCCTTTGATGCTCCCCCACAGCATCCTGTTCTTTTTCTTTTTTCACACACGTGATAATTTGTAATGACATATTTGTGTGTTTTACTTGTTTAGTATCTGCCTTCTTACAGAAGGTAAGCCTTGTGAGGGTAAGGTTCACATCTGGTTTGTTCACCACTGTACACTAAGTGTCTACTTGTGGTAGGCACTTAAGAAAGACCTGTTGAATGAATGAATAAATGAACGAAGATAACACAAAATTATTAGGCACTGGCACTACACCTAGCAAAGTGCCGTGGAAGGTTTAGAAGCTCTTCAGAGAAAGGAGACAGGAACTAGATAGTCAGTGACTAATAATCAATGTAAATCAGTGTAACATACAGGCTATAAGAATTCATACGAGGAAATGCTTTGCTTATCTCTAAACCATTTTCTAAGACTGGCCCATTGGATATGAACTATGTCCTGCATCCTAGAAGTAATATGAAGTAGAGAAAGATATCCCTGAGCACAGGTCTCCCATTTTTCTTTCTTTTTATCTTTTTATTTTAATTCAATTAATTAACATATAATGTTTTATTGGTTTCAGAGGTACAGATCTGGTATTCGTCAGTCTTATGTAACACCCAGTGCACATTACATCACATGCCCTCCTTAATATCCATCACCCACCTACCCCATTCCTCCACCCCCAGGACTCCCATTTTCGTAAGGATATCCAGTTCCAGATTCATCGGTTAAGGTGGAGCCAACGTTACCACTTGGCATGTGCTCACTTTTGCCCCATGCAGTCCCTCCAAATCTGACTTCCTTCTTGAAGCAAGGGGAGAGAAACTGCTGCACTTGTGCAAAAAAGCACTTGTCCAAAATCCCTAGGACTGCGGTTCACAAGTAGAAGTCATGCGTCTTCTGAAGAACCACACAAGATACTGAAATGGTGGCAAAAAAACCCCAAAACCAAACTCACCACTTTTCTGTTAAAAGAGAAATCTTCATAGATAAAATCTGGCAGCAGTCTTAAGAACAATTGTAGGGAAAAAGAAAACAGATTATTCTACACATTTTATTATTTTTCCCTCGGCAGACTGCAGAATGGCAATCTTTATCTGACTCTAAAAACAAACACATAGGGCGAGCTTAGGACCCATCAGCACTCCTAGGGAATGTTGCCTGTGGACATGAATTTGGGGTTTGTGGTGGGGGCTGGGATGGCATGAATATTTTCCAAGCCTTATTCAAACAGTAACTTGTATCCGCTACCATGCTATCAATTTTTCCAACAGTGGATTGCAAATTCACCTCATAAATCAATCTGCACAAGAGGTCAGAAGCCAACCACAGCCAATTAAAACCTCTCAGCAATATTTCATCTAAGATCTGAGTAAGGATTTTTTTTTAACAAGTCCTAGGAGGCCCTTGTTTATTCTAATCAGATCAGTAGAGGAAGAACTAAATTGGGTAGAACCTGCATTTTTCTCTTATCCGAGAACACAAACTCAGTTGTTTTTATAGGGGAAGGAAGAGGAAAAGGAGAGAGATATGAGGAAAGAGTGGGCTGAAGAATCAGAACACTTTCTGCATGTAAAGCAGTGTTACCGAGGCTCTCCCAATGCCAGACCTGCGCCTAACTGCTTCATTCTGGGATGCTTTGATTCCCACCTCTCTGGTGTCTGAGTCCTGTCAGTACTGTGTCCAACAAATAAATACAACTGAACTACTTTTCAGCGAGTGTCTCTGACACGTCAGGCCCTATGGAAGCTTGAAATAAATCTTGTATGCTTGTTGGTGTTTTTTTTTTTTTTAAGATTTTATTTATTTATTTGACACAGAGGGAGAGAGATCACAAGTAGGCAGAGAGGCAGGCAGAGAGAGAGGAGGAAGCAGGCTCCCTGCTAAGCAGGAAGCCTGATGCAGGGCTCGATTGCTCGTTGGTTTTTAGAAGACTGTAGATTGCAGGTTACCCAGATGTGAGAAATTGCTGGAAAAATTAGGAGGCTGTAGAGCATAAACTCTAAGTGTATAAATATGTAGCTGCACACACACATATTCATATGCTACAACTATACCACTGTAATGATAGTTTCACTGTAGCTCTGTGTTGAAAGCCAAGCAAACTTGGAGAAATCACTCAGCTTTCTGAACTTCTGTTCTTCGTCTGTAAGATGGGTAGTAACAGTACCGACAGCATAGTCATGGGGGAGATGAAACAAGATGTTGGCAAAGCATCGGCATGCTCTCCGGCCCCCAGGGTGGCCGCTCAATTCTGGCTATCATGAAACACACTATGGGATTCTGGGCCCCACGGCAATGCTCTCTGCTTATCAGCTCATTGGGTTTCGAGATTCTTCCTCCAGGTACAAGTCTAGTCCGATTCTTGATGGATCACCAGTCTGACGCAGCCGAGAGGTTGGGACTGAGGAGCTGCCAACAGTCAGCCTCAGCCTCCTGCTGGGGCCAGAGCAGCCCACGGGGCAGCCCCTGCCTGGCCGGAGGGGCTCCGTGTGGCCCAACATGCTCCTGCCTGGTTAGCAAGACTCTGACTTCATCCTCCTTCCAGCCTCCAGCACCAACCCTCTAGCAAACCCTCTAGCTACTTTTTAAAACAAAATGCTTTATTTCCTAATTATAAACATAAAAGCAAATGCTTATCGTAACAGTTGGAACAGACATGTAAAGTGTATAAAGGAACAAAATTAACAGTACTGCTGTCTCCACCGTCTCTACCCCCCACTCCACTACCCCCATCCTGAGTTAACCAACAGGACTTGTAAATATCCTCCCATGACTTGTAAATACCTAAAAAATACAATTTCCATACTTTAAAAATACACAGGCAATCCTATAGACATATGATAAATATTACGCTGCAACTTGCTTTGTCCCTGCCCCCTCCCCAGAGTCCAAAGGGTTACAGAAGCTTCTCCCAGCTACTATTTAGAAACTCTAGACGAAACTTTGGGATCTTTACCCAAGTTCGGCAGGACATTCAACAAAGTAAATAGTAATATTGGCTTTGTCTTCCTGGTTGCTATCTTTTAGATTTCATCCAAAGAGTTCCAAAGCGTTAGGTTTGTCAAAGAACTCATAACTGTTTCATTTCTCTGTAAAACCAGAGTGGTTTAGCTATTTACGGTCTGGTTCCCTTTGTCTTCAACTTTTTCTATATTTTGAGATACAGGCAAAGGAACGCTGGCAGCAAGACACAGTCTTCCTCACCAGAGGTTTCTCTGCAACTACCTTCTCAGTGTGAGGAGATGGTGTGTGTGCTTGAGGAGACAAATTCTGTCCACTCTGTGGTTACTCTAGACAGAGTGACCAGGCCTTCCACCACACCAGCCAGGAGCACAGAGCCTGTCAGGAAACATGGTACACCTCAGTTTCTTAACTGCTGGAACAGCTGGTATTTCCATGACACTGGCCAGAGTAAGTCTAAGACTAGAATTAGTAGTCAATTTTTCTCATCAAGTCCTGGGCAATTCCTGAGAAAATGCACACAGAACCAAATCCCATTCCACACCCAGGACTCCTGAGAGGGGGAAGGAGAGCAGAAGTTCACAGTGGACGTGATCAAATTGATTGCCTCCTTCTCTTGTTCGGTATTCATCACCAACAGGGAAAACACATCCAGAGAGATGGGGATGTTCTCGGGATGAGGTATTCTGTTATCTCTCTCAACTCTGCTGGGAAGACAAGACACCAGCACTCCCTCCCACTCAGCCCATGTTGGGGTGAGAGAGCAGACAGAGACCCTGCTGCGTGAATCAAGGTAAGAGCTAGGAAAAACTCATGTATCCTGAGAGAGAGAGAGAGAAAAGTACTGTGACACCAAGCCTAAACCCCTAAATCCAGCCTAGCACTAACAAGGATAAGGAGGCTCCTTCCAGCTGGAAACAGAACAGCCCCCATAGAGTTATTTATCGCCGCCCACCGTGTTTATCATTGTTTGATAGCCAGAGAAAGTGACTGTGTTTACAGCAGGTTGCAGGGATATCAGAACACTCCACACAGGATTCGTGAAGCTCCTGGACCCTGACAGAGATTAGGAAGCATAGAGACGCCCCTCCTAGACACACACATATTCTCTAATTACACTCCGTGTGTGTGTGTGTGTGTGTGTGTGTGTGTGTGTGTTTATCCGAGGACTGGGAGCTTCTTGAAGATAGGGGTGATGCTTTATATCCTCTATATCCTCTCCCAATCGTTCTTTAGAGGAAATGAGACTTATGAAGCAGGAGCTCCATAAATATTTGTGAAATGAGCTCGGTCAGAGAACAGAATCTGCTCTGATTGTCAGTAAAAACCACTTAATCCTCAGCTACTCCTATTCAGAATCTAGTATGTGAGGAGCTAGATTAGCCAGGGGAAGAGGAAGAGAGGAGCAGAAGTCACAGGTAGATGCCGCTCCCAGCCCTCCTGGTGGGGTGAGGAGAGTAGCATCCCCTTTCACAGGACGGGTGACTCCATCTGCTAAAATAATTTTTTAAACTTTCTCACTAAAATTTTTTGAACATTGCGGTCAAATCCCCACCATTTCTCATTTTAGACATAAGGCTTAAAACATTTTTTAAAAGGAATATATGGAGATCCCCTCGCACAGTGCCTGGGATATGCCCCCAGATGCTGGTTTCCGTCTCCTTTTCCCTGTCTTCTGGGCTTTAATTCATGGAAGCTGGAGTAACCTGATGCAGTGTCTTTCCTGAAAGCACAATTTGGCAGGAAAAAGGAGGAGGAGGGCCAAGGAGACGTGTCAGTGAGGAACTCAGGGAAAGGTGCTGTTCTGGTGAACACTCTAATTTGCGAGCAAAAAAAGTATGTGTGGGAATATCTGCAACCTCAAGGCCACTTGGCGCTTAACACCCAGGCTGAACACAACGTGCAGGGGAAATCCAGCTGACAGGAATCTTCCTCAGACTCTGCTCAGAAAACGCTTTCTATAGTCTAGGTCGTTACTGTTATCATGTATCTGTCGCTCATCTCTTCACTTTGAAAAAGAAAATATGTTCACAGACTTTATGAAGAACCTTGTGTTTACTATTTTTTTTAACATGACCCAGAAAAAAAAATGACAATGGACGGTATCTCACAATAACTAATAACAGAAGGAGGTGAAACCTTCCCCTAGTCGTCCAACCTCACCCCTGTTTTGAACAAGGAAATTTAAATTTTTTGGGAAACTTAAATTAGTTGTGGCCTATAATGGCATTTACTTGGAGGAAACATGTGGATTTATAATGTGAAATAATTAAGTGTGTTCTTTTGTTTGAAAGTTCTTTAAATTCCTTATGAGACAGAGGAAATAGAAAGAAGACACCTCAGATTCTATAGAAATAAAAAAAATACATAAAAATACGAAAGTAACATTGTGGATAACTCTGCTTTCTAGCTAACTTAAACTCTGATATGGACATAACCCAGTTTTTGAGAGATCTTTGACAAAGTTGGTATTTCTTACATTTGTGTGAAACTCCTTATAAGTATTGATTGGAAAAGTATAGAGTTCAGTCAAAAAGTCAAAGTGAGAATCTGAGGCTATTTTTCTAATTTTTTTCTTTCCCAGCCATGTTTTTTTTTCCTAATGCCATCATTTTAGCTTCAAATACTATAACTATACTTTTAGTTTATCATAATCTTGCATTTACATTAAATAAGATCTTTTATTCAATAAACAGTGCTAACACTGTACCAAGAACTGAGTTTTAAAAGGTTAATAACATCTCTGAGTCTATATTTTTATATAGCCCTTCTTGTTAAAACATAGAAATATTTCAATATACTTTTCATATGCCCTAAAAAACAAACAAAAGCAACCGGGATGTAGAGGGAACTTATAAACATTAACATTAACAAACACTGACGAATGAATACCATAACTATACTAAAAAAGGGGGATGAAAAGAATTGACTTAAGTAACTATGGAAAACAGCTATCTTGACTAGATATTGTCAGGCTAAAGACAAAAAGAACCATTCAAATGCTGTCTTCTATTTAGAAATGCATATCTCATTAAACGTTTACTAGCACATTTAATAATAAATGAATAGGCTATAGATAATCATAGCTGGGTTTCTCTGTGTTGGAGAAAGAAGTTACAAGTAAGGAAAGGGGAAAGGTTAAAATGAACCCTGTATATTAAAACCCTAGTTATCAATTTAAATTCATATTATTAGGTACACACACGTATGTAAACATATAAACATGAATACATGTATATTTATATATGCATACATACATACACACAGATATATGCACATAGGAAGATACATACAGAGATATAGATGGTACTGGTACTGATGGGTACATATGCATGGTTTATAGATATGAAATTTCCTAGCTCTGTCTACTGAGAGGGCCTAGAAGCAATGGTCCCCAGGAGCAATGAGCGTAACTAATGCCCAGATCTCGGTTTGTAAACACCATTCTCCAATAAAAGGAACAAGGGCTTCTTGGAGAAATAGTAGGGTAGGGAAAAAGCAGGGAAAATATAAGATGAGTCTGGAAAGTGTTGTGGAGCCAGAAAGGAGGGAAGTGCTCTAAATAAGATGGGGGCATGTCAAAAGAAAACAAAAAACAAACATTCCTAATGGACGATTAGAACAATTTGGGCAACAAAACAAATACTGATACCATTGGATATTGCCTGTAGAATAAAATGAATATTCATGAGACCAGACTGCTATAAATATATATTAGTATAAATAGATAAATAAATAAAGGGCTAAGAAGAGATAGCCCTTTCTTACAGTAGAATTCCAATGAATAGATATAGAAGGAAAGGTGGAAGTAGAAAATCGCCATTAGGTAAATACTACAGTAATTCTTATTGCAGACAAGCTCTATAGATGAATGGTTAAAAAAAAAAATCAGTGGATAGGGGCACCTGGGTGTCTCAGTCGGTTAAGTATCCAACTCTTGATCTCAGCTCAGGTCTTGATCTCAGGGTTGTGAGTTCAAGCCCTGCATGAAGCCTATTTAAAAAAAAAATCAGTGGAAAAAAATAGAAGATTTTCAAAGTCTCATAGTCTCTCCCTCAAGATATCTATTAACTACAAAGGGAAAGGTGGTAACTTTATAGTGGATAAACCTTTGCAGATACCACCTTAACCAAGTAACCAAAGTTACAATCTCCAAAAATAAATTATACCAACATCATAAACCCCTTGATCTGAGAAGGACATAACATCATTTCTGTGGTGTTCTTGCCAAAAATTTATAACCTTCCTTCAATTGTGAGAAAGCATCAAAAATTCAAGTTGAGGGACATTCTACGAAATGAGAAGTACTCTTCAAAATTGTCAGGGTTATGAGAGACATGAAAATCCTAAGAAAGGAGATAAGAGATTTAACAGATGCAGGAGAGATGCTGCATAAGATCCTGGAAAATGAAAAGAATATTAGTGGAGAAAGTGGTGATTGTCAAACTGTATCGATGTTTGCAAATTACGCTATGGTTATGTAAGATGTTCACACTCAAGGAAGTGGGGTTAAGGTATCCAGGAATCCTCTACACTATTTTGACCACTTGTTTTTATAAGTTTAAAATTAGCTCAAAATAAAAGTTAAAAAAGATTTAAAAATATTTTAGCCCTCAAAGAGAATTTAATAGGAAAAAATAGTGGAGGAAATTGAAGGCCCCACCTATATAGTGCATTGCCACTTCTGACTTCACTTACTCTTTTCCCATAGCACTTACCACCTTCTAACATATTATATAACTTACTTACTTATTATAGTTAGTGTGTATGGCACACTCCCCTACAGAAGACAGGAGGGAAGGTCTTTGTTTTGTTTACTGGTTTATCCTGAGATCCCAGAATAGTGTTTGGCCCAACATAAGCAATCAATACATATATATGTATATTTGATAAATGAATGAGTGAAAATTTGCAAAAGAATAAGCCCAAGATAGTATATATTAAGTAGATGCTACAAACTCAGATGCCTTCAGGGCTTGGCCAGGTAACTTAAATATATGAACGGGTGTCTGTTTTGTTCACTACCATAGCTCATGTGGCCCAGATAGGGCCTGGTACACTTAATAAATTTTGTTTGATAGAAGAATTAATGTAAGTTATTTTTATTAATTGGGTGCACATTACACATCTGGAATTTTAGTAGTGTTTTGATTGTATAGCTATGTTTATCTTGACTTATACAACATGAAAAGAGGAAAAAACTAAATTTCTTGGTAAATGCAAAGATATTCTGGATAATAAATACTTTTATCTGCTCCATACTAAAAATTTTACTTTCTTTTTGATTCAAAAATAAGTTTGTTGGCAGGAAATTATATTTCTCAAAAATGCTGTATTAAGATGTAGTGACAGTGTTATATATTGCTGGTAGCAGTATTAATTGCTATAACCTCTCTACAAAGCAATTAAGCATTACATATCAGAATCCTAAAAAAAAAAGTGCTTAGGTTTTCACAAAACAATTCCTTTTCCAGAATTCATCTTCCAAACTGAACTGTGTGGATATAGTAACCATAGAGTTAGTTATGAATTAGAGATAGTTAAGAAATGAAAGGTTGACCAAAAAAACTAAATCAATAATGGGAAAATGAGTAAGTACATACAAAATATTCAAATTATAGGTTATTTTTCAGGCACTACAATCCATGTTTATGAATTGCTTTTAGTATCACGGGAAAGGGTTTGTATTAGAACGTTAAGTGAAAAAGAGGATAAAAAATTGTATAGGCAGTATTATCACAATAATATACAATATGATTTTAAAAAGTGGAAATATGCACATATGTAAACTCTTTGTAATTTTCCCCCTGCTTCTCTGTATATTCCTTTACTTTTCATTAACATACACTAGTTTTAAAATCAGAAAAGATGTTAATGAAAAAATACAAAAACATTCGATTGATTAATCTTAAAAATACTATGAAATAAAGAAAAAGTCAAATGACAAAATAAAATTTCTTAAAAACTTACAATTATTACCAGAATAAATGCTGGATGGATCCAGGATCTAAATGTAAAAAATAAAACCAGAGAATTACTGAAAGGAAATGTGGACAAATTCCTTTATAATCTGTAGAGGGGAAAGCCTTTCTTAACTATGACTTAAATCCTAGGAGCAATAAAAAGAAAAAAAAAACTAATAAATTTGAATGCATTAAAGCTTTTTAATGGAGAAACAAAAACATAGGCAAACAACAATAACAATAACAACAAAAACAAATGGCAAGGGTATTTGCAACTTTTAATATAAAGAGCTAATTTCCCTATTGCATAAAGGACTTTTAAAATTGAGGGAAAAAATAGTAAAACCTGATACACAAGTGGGCATAAAACATGTCCATGCAGGGGCACCTGGGTGGCTCAGTCAGTTAAGCGTATGCCTTTGGCTCAGGTCGTGATCTTGGAACAGGGGCTCCTGGGGTTGAGCCCTGCATCAATCAGACTGACTTCCTGTTCAGTAAGGAGTCTGCTTCTCTCTCTCCCTTCCCCCACCCACTTGTGCTCTCTGCTCTCTCTTGTGCTCTCTCTCTCTCAAATAAATTAAAAAAAAAACATGACCATGGAGTTTATAGAAAAAGATATACAAATGACCCTTAAGTATATGATAAGACACTCAACTTATTGCATAAGAGGACCGTAAATTGAAACCACACTGAGACACCATTTCTTACCTATTAGCTGGCAGAAACCCAAAAGCTTGATAACACTGTGAGGTCGTGGGGAAACAGGCCTTTCATACATTACAGGTAGGACATAAGTGTGCATTCCTACGGAGGAGAATCTGGCCATAACTATCAAAATTACACATGCATTTACCCTGTGACCCAGCAATCTTACTCTATGAGAGTGTCCTTCTATTTTTCTTTTTATTCTCCTTGCTCATAAGCATGTGTGCAGCTAGTGTGCTGTAAAGGCATTCTAAGGAGACCGAGTCTTACTCTTGCCACTTTCTACAGACAGATCTTTCTGGGAAAGATCAGTTGGGTCTGTTTGGAAGTCAGTGCTGTTTTTCCATCACCAAGGGGATTGCTGCGGAACGCCGCCCCCAAAGTTCATTATCTCAGCATTTAATGTTTTGTTTTTGTTTTTTCAAAATACAGAAAAGTAATTAGAAGACATGATGGGCAATAACCTCTGTGCCAAATTACCTTGTTTTAATTTGATGATGCTTTTGAATTGTTCAAGCTCAAATAATTAATTTAAAAACTGCCAGTCTCTTGATAGGATTTTTTTGGGGGGGGGAATGTGCATGCCAAGTATTATAAAGAATGTTTTTCATGGTAAAATCTTAACCCCCTAAGACACACAATGACCACCGGACCACTGATCTGCTTCAAATATTCGAAAGATAATAAGCCACAAGTTCACAGGAGGAAATTATTGCCTGGTCAGCCTCTAGCAGTCTAGGTCTGACTATTTCTTTAGTGACATTTATAAAACCCCATTTCTTTAATCAGATCATAAGAAGACTGAATCAGGTTTCAGATTCACTCAGGGTTGATAATTGAGCTCATTCCTGAAAGGCCTGAGGAGCACAAAAGCACTGAAGTGAAACCATGAAAATTAGTGATTTGAATAGGAGAATGGTGAACTTTGGTAAAGCAAACATTCCCCATTGGGGCTCTCATGGAACAAGCTTTGCCAAACTCTAATAAGATTAATGAAGGTAAAATTAAGTAAAACACGGGGAATCTTGTTTTCTGTGAAAGGAAAGAAGAGAGGAGGAGAAAAAAGATCAACCTCATTTATACTCTTAACTATATAATTATGGACCCATGTGGGTGGGGGGGCACTTTCCTTCTTGCTGAGGGAATGCAACGTCTAGTCCTTTCTCAAGTTGCAGGATTTGCCTTTGGAATAGTTGGCTTCCCTGAATGAACTGGACCAAAATTCTGGGCCATCTTTTGTAAATGTTTATTCTCTACAAGGGCAGGGCGACTTCCTAAGTGGGTAAGCTGGCTGGAGATCTGAGCAAGCTTAGAAAGGAGAGCCAGGCCTGACCTTGAACTTCATGGGCACTGCGCAAGGCAGCGCACACACCCTTCACCCTGGCTTGGGCCCTGACGTGCAGCCCCAAGGAGCCTCCTAATCACTCACTCACATCCCCTCACCACACTGTCCTTGGGGGGAGTCTGCAAACCTGGTAGGCATACCCTGCTTTAGGAAAAGTCTTCCCTCAGCTATCTGTGGAGCTTTTCCCCTGTCCTTCTTCAGGGCCTCACTCAAATGCCCCTTTTCAATGAGACCTCCGCTGTCCCCAACCACCCCCCAGCTCCATTTTTACTCTTTCTCATCATTATTGCCTTCTAACTTAGTATTAATTACCTTATTTATTGTGTTTATTTTATGACTCCCCTGGTACAACACAAGCTCCCTGAAGGCAGGCTTTTTTCTGTTTTCTGCTGTGTTCTCACTGATACTGGAATGGTGCCTGGTGCACTGGAGGCATTTAATAATTTTTGGATGAATAAGTGAATGAATATTCCTGCACTTGCCTTATCATGACCCTATTCATCTTCACTGCAATTGTTTTCCTTAGTGGATTTTAAGCTCCATGCAACCAGGGATGGTATCTGTGTCACCCCGTAGATCGTCCCAACATTTGGCATCACGCTCGGCACACAAATAGAACTTCCACAATCACTTATTGAATGAAAGAATTAAACCATCCTAACAATCTTTCTGAAGGTATCGAAATGGAAATAAAGAGCCACAGATTCCAAGTAACTTTGGGAAAATCTCTCGACTTTAGTGGACTCAGCTCTGCCTATCCACAATGATGGGATTGGACCAGAGCAAAGTAAGGTCCTGTCTAGTCTTGGGATCCCGTGGACCAAAGCCTTATAGTATGCCTTCCTCTCTTCTTATCCAGTTTACTTATTTTTTGAGTATAGTTGACACACAACGTTACATTAGTTTCAGGTGTACAACTTAGTGATTTTGAGAAGTTTATGCACTATGCTATGCTCACCACAAACGTAGCTACCATCTGTCCCATTACATTACTATTACAGTGTCATTGATAATATCATTCCTTATGCTGTACTTTTTATTCCCAGGACTGTCATTCCATAATTGGAGGCCTTCACCCATTTCTTCTTAACAGCTTTTAAAAGTCCAGGCCAAGTATGGTTACTAACATGTATGCTCTTGGAAATTGTTTGCTATGAAAGTTGGGGTTCCCAATAGACATTTTCGACAGTTCAGGGGTTTGAGACATGTACATAGGATGGAAGAAACCAGCTCATCTTTTGATATGGGAGCTACTCCCCAAAGTCTGAGTCTTTCTAAGGATGGATAAATTGATTTCAAATAAGAAAATCATAAGGATTTTTTAGGAGTTCTTAAATTATTTTGTTTATTTATTTATTTTTAAGGTTTTTTGTTTTTTGTTTTTAGTGATTTCTACACCCAACATGAGGCTTGAATTGATGACCCCCAGATGAAGAGTCTCATGCTCCTTAGACTGAACCAGCCAAGCACCACCCCTCCCATAAGGATTTTTAAAAATAGTCCTACTTATAGTAGCCTATCTGATTGTTAGATCATTTTTGTTATAGTTTGAGATTCAGAAATCTTAGACACATTACTTCAGAAAATCACAATACCCACAGAAGTGATAAAAATTGTAGAGTTGAATGTCTTCTGTAGTCAGTGAGAATTGACTGAGGGGGTCTGCTCATTTATTCAGGGCCTTTTCAAAAGTTATCCCTTTGTTCTAAATTCCAGATCACTGTCCTGGTTTCTAGTGTTTAATGTCCATGTGATTTACCAATACCTCTTGAAATCATGAACTAAACCCTTATCAGTTTTCATTACAGGTGTAAGAAATGGTGTAATTAGTAAAGCATGTAGTAAGATACTTTCATATTTCTATCCCTAGTTTATTTTTAATGTTCTCACTGCTTTAAAAACTCACTGCAAATATTTGGCTTTGATTACTCTGTACTTTCAAACCTGTCCATTTTTTGTGGGCTAGGAATGCCCATGCTTTTACTGATTCTACGTTCTCAATAAATCAAGAGTCATTAAAATATTCTGAAGCTGACTGCATTCTGTTTTATATATTTAGATTCGTTCTAACTCAGATAAAACTTAGTTTGTATGGTCCTTGCTTAATAGTGACCAATGTTCCCTGGCTCCTCCAAATCATCAAGTCTGTCCCATGCTATGCCACCAAGCACCACTGAGCAGCTTCCTCGGGATATGGCTATGTCTCCTTAAACGGGGTGGCCCACCACAAATCGAATCCACCCCCAATGAGGTCTTCCATAGAGACGCAGCCAAGCTGAAAATTGATGGGAACCAATGGTTCGATGGTTGAGTAGATGACATTTGAAGACTCAAGGCAAAGGAGTTCTCTGGAAAGGGAGCAGTGGGTGCAAAGTTCCTGAGGTGCAAATATGCTTTATATGTACAAGAAATAGAAAAATACTGGTGAGACTGGTATATGGGAACTGAGCAGTCACAACCTAAATAAGTTTTATTCTTCATTCCCAAGTATCTGCTGTACAGTTTGGTATAAATGCAAACACTGGCAAGGCTAAAAGTTTTGCACTCAGGTTGGAGTTCCCCAAGACAAATTAGATCAAAATCATATTTCTGGACTTTTTAGACTGACTAATCTTTAGCTGGTGGTTGTTTAAATAAAGTTTCTCTACCTCTTATCTAACTTCTTTGCATTCTAAGCCCTACTTTCCCTTTTCTATTCATAACCCCCTTGGCTTCCAACACAGCTGCAATGTCCACAATCCAGGATCACCTAAGCTGGTTCACACCTGTCTTCCTACCCTGTCAGAGCTTCTTGACCTAGCAAGTCAGCTTCCTGATTCTTGCCTCTCCCTATCCCTGAGAGCTATTCGTTTTCACCCTTTGTCTTGCTTCCACTTCTGCCTTCTCTCTCTCTAGCTCACACCTCTGGTAGCCCTACATCCATACACTGTCTGGTCCAGCCTGCTTCTAGGTACTCTATGCTTTGATGGAGGCTTTGTGGCTGGAGCTAACTTCCCTACCCTGATGACTAGCCAGATGGCAACACTGAAAGAACCACTGTTGGCTTAGAAGCAATGCTGGCATTGCATAAGGAATTTGGGCTGCAACATCTCAGAAAAAACCTGCAAGGCATTTGTCAACAAATATTAACCACTTCTATGGCACAAGTTTCTGTAGCTCAATCAGTTTCTTCTCCCAACTCAGCACCTCCTTATTTTCCAAACCAAGCAACTTGATATTTTGTTATAGATTTGCATTATCTTTGTTTTGTGAATATTTTAATATTGCATCCCAACAAAGTGCAAAGTTCTTGAAAAGCAAGAACAGTGTCCCTTCATTTGTAAATTTTGTCAGCCTTAATAGCATTGTGCATACATATGGTGGGGGCCTAATAAATACTGGCTGATTGATCGTTCATTGTCTTAATTCAGCTAGGAGTTTTGGGCATGGGAGCAAAGGTGTTGGCAAGTATAGTCCTTCTTGGTAGATCTGTGTCATTGGAGCTAAATGCTACCTCTAAATGCTGGCTAAAGTTAGAAGCTGGGAGGCTGAGCAATAGAGCACTCCCACATCCCTGGAAGGTCCACAGTTGCACAATTCAGGACAAAAGGGCAGCCCTTCCTGCTTCATGTGATAATTAGATTGTTCACTCATTTGTTAATTCAGTGAATATTATTATTTTCTGAGTCATGCTCCTGTACTATATGTGAGGCAACGTGCTAATCACCATGGAGGACATACAAAAAAATTCTTAACCATGATGACCGGGGTGCCTTGCTCAGCCTGAATTTTGATCAGATAAAAATCTCGACTCTTCCTCAGGGAAGAACATTGGGGGCAGAATCTGCAAACAATGGGCATCACACGTCAGTATCTAGGCTGCTGGCTGGACTCTGTCTCTGTTGGAACATGCTGTCCAGGTGGAAAGCAAAACCATGGATCAAGACTAAATCAGGACCTCCACACTTCAGAACTTCCCTTTTCTTTTTGTAGCAGGATGTCAAACGCATTCCAATAAACCACAAGAAATCCTGATGTGAGAGAGAAAAATTTTTAACTACTTCATGTTCACAGACCTTATCCTAAAATGGACTTGTAAATTTTATCCATGATCACAAATATAATGAAACAAAAGGACTTCAAAATCTGTTTCACTATGCTGTGATACTGTTATGCTCAGCATATGTGCTAAACAGAGGTTTCATTCATTCACTCATTCATTCATTCATTCAGTTAGTCAATCATTGGGTTGTTTGTTCTTTCCTTCACATATTCATTTATTAAACGAATGTTTACTGAGTGCATACTAGGGACTGGACACTCTTCTAGGAACTATGGGGGCTATAAAGATGAATAAGATACCACCTCTCTGGCCTTAAAGCACTTAGAAAAAGAAAGAGGGGATAAAACATGCCCTTAAAAACTGTGGATAAAACATGTGATCAATTATCCAAGAAAATTAAAGGGCTGGGAGAACAGAGATCTGGCTTGAGACAAGGGCTTCATAGAGGAGGTAACTGGGGCCGAGGAGAAAGGGTGGGAAACAAGGAAGTGGAAATAGGAATGGGAATGAGGATGAGGCATTATCACCACCAACACAATTAAGCTGTAGAATATTTATATCACACCTGAAAATTCCTTCATTCCTCCTATAGTCAGTCTCACTACCCCACACCCCCATGTCCCGCAGAAACCGTGATTTGCTCTCTTATAGAAATG
The DNA here is from genome assembly GCA_002007465.1 of Ailurus styani. NCBI lineage: Eukaryota > Metazoa > Chordata > Mammalia > Carnivora > Ailuridae > Ailurus > Ailurus styani. The sequence continues at coordinate 1,922,326 of LNAC01000137.1, forward strand.
TTTTGCCTGCTCTAGCTTCATCCAGTGGAATTTGACAGTATACAGTCTTCTGGATCTGGCTTTTTTCATCCAACATGCTTGAGATTCTTTCATGTAGGTGTTCATTTCGGTAGTACGTTCTTTTTAATTGCTGAGCTGTATTCTACTGTATGAACGTGCCACAATTTCTTTATCTATTTAATTGTTTTTCAGTTTTAAAAGATTATGAGTAAAGGTGCTATGAATATTCATGAACAAGTCTTTGTGTGGACATATGATTTAATTTCTCTTGGATAATACCTAAAAGAATTCCTCGATTATGTGAAAAGTGAATGTTTTCATATAAAAGCAACTGCCAGCTGTCTTCCAAAGTAGGTGCACCGTTTTACACTCCCACCAGCAGCAGATGAGAGCTCCTATTATTCCACATTCACTCACACTTGGTACTGTGATTCTTTCTAATTTTAGCCATTTTAATAGGCGTGTTGTGCAGTTTCACTGTGGTTTTAATTTGCTTTTCCCTGATGACTAAAAATGTTAAGTATTTTTTTCATATGCTTGTTACCCATTCATATAATTGCTTTAGTGAAGTTTCTGTTCAAATCTTCTGCCTGTGTTTAGTTGGTTTTTTGTTTTATTATTGAGTTGCAAGTGCTCCTTATTTATTTCAGGTTCGAGTCCCTTATCAGGTTTACGTGTTATGAATATTGCCTCCTAGTCAGTGGCTTACTTTTTTTTTTACTGTAATGGTGCTCTCGAAGAGAAGAAGCTTTACATTTTCATGAAATTCAATCTATCAATTTTTTTTCATTTACAGTTTGTGTTTTTTGTGTCCTATCTAAGAAATCTTTGCTTTCCCAAAGTCACAAGGACTTTCTTACATGTTTCCTTCTGGAAGTTTGTTTAGCTTTGACATTTCAGCATATGATCCATTTTCATTATGATTATGATTAAATTTTAAGTAAGTTTTGTGGTAAGGGACAAGGTGTATTTTTTTCATATGAATCTCCAGTTGGAACACTTCCACTTACCAGGGGAAAGAAAACTCTTTCCGTGTTGGATGATTTTGACCTTTTTGTCAAAACTCTCCTGCCAATTTATGTATCATTTCTTTCTGGGCTACATATTTATTCCATTCATCTAGGTATCCATCCTTACACCAAATCTACACTGTTCAATTTATGTAGCTTCACAGCAAGTCTCTCAATCAGGTAAAGTAATTTCTCCAACTTTTTCATCTTTTACAAATCAAGAAAGCTGATTTGATTTGCTTTCGTAACAACCTATTCACCAACAGCAATATCACAGATACAACTATGAATGATATGCACACTACCACAAATTTCAAATACTTTTCTACTCCGAATTAAGTTTCTTCATTTAATATAAGCATTATTTCCACCTCAACACTGTGCTCCACCAAAATTCATATTTGTATTATTACCCGAAACATAAATTATTTTCTCTTCAGTGCTGAACTTTTAAACTAAATTTATGATAGCATTCACAATAATGGAAAAAATGGCAGATGTTTCAACTGTGACCAAGCGAACTTTCAAATAGTTTATTTACTCTTATTTCATGAATTGGATTAAAAAGTAGAATCATTACTGAAATTAATTTCAGTGTCTATTTGAAATACCTGCTACAATGCATATAAATCAGGGATCAATTAATTATTTGCAAACCTCTTCTGCTAATGGAGCCAATGACTTAACAGCTTTTGCTTTATTTCTTGTAAATGCACAAGAAAAAAAAAATACTGGGTATCTGTTGCCCACTTCAGGTTATCTCAGCCTCCCCAGTTCCTCTTGGTTGCCACACTAGAGCACCCTCAAAGTCTTTTTTCTCAGCTCTGCACCTTCAGTTTGGATTTCTTACCTTGTGCTCCAGACCTTCCTTGTAAGACACCTTGCAGAATATATGGCATACATGTACTAGCTAGAAGTAAGCTAATGGTCCCTGGAAGGAACTTGTAACCAATGGGGCCAATCGTTAAATGCTATCCCTTTCTTCATCAGAAGGGCTTTCTTGAGATGTGTTTAATATGGCTCTTCAGACAATCTCATGGACTCAACGATAAGTCACAGGAGGAGCGGCCAACTTTGATAGCATTTCTTTATGTTGATTCTGCCTCCTTCCCTCCTTCGCTCTTCCTGTCCCTAATTTCTCCTACCCGAATCTCATTCGTCAATAAAATATTTGAATATAAAAATTTATCTTAAGTGCTCCTTTCTGGGGAACCCAGGTGAAGATAATCCAAATTAAAATAGCCAAATTAGGGGGCCCTGGGTGGCTCAGTTGGTTGAGCGAACCACTCTTAATTTTGGCTCGGGTCATGACTTCAGGGTTGTGAAATCAAGTCCTGCATCTGGCTCTGCGCTCTGCAGGGAATCTGCATCTCTCTTCCTCTCTCCCCCTCCCTCTGTCTCTCCCCCTGCTAGTGCACATGCTCTCCCTGTCTCTAAAATAAGTAAATAAATCTTTAAAAAAGGTATAGCCAAATTAATTTGTAAAAAGGAGAAATCATGCTTTAACAAGTGACACCTGAATATAACTTCTGAAGCCACGTGTCTTGTCTTTTTAAAATAACTACTAACCTGGTACTTCTTCAGAACATTTATGTCTTCTAATTTTCATTAGTTAATGGTATTCACTATGGATCCCATAAGAGATGGTAAATGTATCCAAATATTATGTGCAAGTTCATTGACTTTCTTGAAATATAGAAACTCAGTATTTAAGTTCCATAAAACAAACCTTCTGTCCATCCTTCCTCCCTCCCTCCTTTCCTAACTTTCTCCCTTCCTTCCTTCCTTCCTTTCTTCCTCCCTCCCTCCCTCCCTCCCTTCCTTCCTTCCTTCCTTCCTTCCTTCCTTCCTTCCCCACCCCTCTACTTTCATTGCAGCTGCAGTGAATACTGTGGTGTGCTGCCCGGATTCCCCCTGCAGGACTGTACACGGTTCTCCCAGCTGCTGGGAATGCTGGCTGTTGACAGCTCACAGATAATTTCATATCCAGGAATTGCCCTTGGCTGAAATGTGCTGCCTCATTCAACATCATGTTCTCTCCCTGGGTGTGTGTGTCGGGGAGGTGGGGGTTGGGGGGAAGCTCCCACCCGATAAAATCGGTAAATGGCAGAGGGATGGAAGGTAGTGGTGGAATATCAAGATATGGCCCACTTGCCTCACTTCAGGACAACCCTGATAGAGCATGCCGTTCCAGAACTCCCATGGGATCACCTGAGGCTTCAGCTGCACCTGCATCACAAATCAATTTTCCTACTGCCCAATCCTGCTTCCCTCGCTCCCTCACAGGTGTTGTTCCCAATAAATCCCCTGGAGGCAAACCTCCATTTCAGAGTCTATTCCTCAAAATCCAGTCTAAGACAGCCCAGTCTAAGAAAGGGCTTTTTGCAACATTTTTAAAAAGCATTTCTAAACAATGAAATAAATGTGATTTTCATCATGCAATAAATACTACAACCTCTGACCCCTGTACTAAGAGTGTCGAGGCTATTCTCTATTCACTCTTTGGTAGGACTGCTCAGCCTGTATTTCCTGCATACATTGCATTTACACCTAACCCATAATTTCCCCATTTCTCTCTGACCCACCCACTCATGGTCTGGCAGGTGTACCAAGAGACCAGCAGAAGGAGCATCATTGACGGTCTCTCCCACCATCTCTGGAGATAGAAGATCTCCATACATCTCCTCCTATCCTATCTGAGGGCACTTTGGTTTTTATGAACAAGCACTCTGCACACTGTCCTTGAAAGGAAGGTGTCAATTGCTTTGACCTGAAAGGGTCCAGGAAAGAGAAGAAGATTTTTCTCCAGATCAAACTATGTGTTAAAGTGAGAATTCCATCCATTACACAGCCATTTCACATGCGATGGAAATCATGACAGAATCTGGATGTTCAGGTTGGAGGTCTGTCAAAACCCTCCCAGCGTCTCATTCCACTATTAATAAAAATACCCCATTAAAAAATGAAACACAAATGCTGGTACGAATGCTGGATGAGAGGGGAAAGCAGGCACCAGCTGTGTCTGGAGTAAACCAACACACATGGTCACCCTAATTTATAGGTAACAGAATGACAATGAGTCTGTGTGTTCAAGAACATTCTCTCACACCCTACAACCTTGAATGGTTGGAAGAGTGCCCTTGGCAATACCAATAGAACCAAAATAGCTCAGAAGAAAACTAAAATTCTCCATTCTATAATACGCCCTTGGGAGATGGCACGGAAGTTAGTGATAACCCAACAGCATGGTCTTGACAAATATTCAGTGAGTAGAGATCTCTATCCATACAGGATGTAAGATAACCAAGTTCTAAATGATGAATAACAACTGCCAAGGGTCAATAGCCAATTTCCAGAGTTTCCGTGATAAGTGCATGTGAAAACTTCCTCCAGTCGAGGGTGATGGCATCCGTGGCCAGGGTGAGCAGAATCAGAAGGTTGGATAGGTAAAACGACCATTTTAGATAAGGCAGATTTAATTCAGCAATTTAAATGTGCCTGGTGGCAGTCTATTTATGTTAGGAAAAAAGTAAATATTTCAAAGGGCGAAAAAATCAAGCAGAGTTTGCTTTATTAACACAGGTTCTGGGACTCTCCACTAAGGATTCCAATTGGTTATTTAAAATCAGAGGCTTCTTTTTTTTTTTTTTTGGTTTTTAAAATTCTTTTTAATTTTTTTGTTTAACCTTTTTTAATTACTATGTTCAATTAGCCAACATATAGTACATCATTAGTTTTTTTTATTATAACACATAGGGTTTTAAGAATACTGCTTAAGACCCATGAGTTAACAACCAAAACACTTAAAAACAAATTATTGAAATTAAAAGCCAGAAATTATTAAAATAAAACTTCTCAGAGAGTGAGGGTACAGGCAATGAGCAATGGGGTGAGAAACTGCTGCTTTTCTTAATAAATCCATAGATTAATTTTTACTATGCCATATACTACTTTGATAAATGTAATTAACAAAGATACTATAAAATATGTCTATAAAATAAAAAATGAGTGTGCTTTGGTGAATGGTGTGAAAGATGTAAGCCTGATGATTCACAGACCTGTACCCCTTGGGCAAAGAATAAAAATTAAAATTAAAAAAAAATTTTTATATTATTAAATCAGAGGCTTCTGTAGCAACTGTAGAAATACCTAGATTTTACACTTGAAAGATTGGGGAATAGAGCCATTTTATGGTTCAATTAAATTTAGGAAGATGTCAAATAAATCTTTTGACCTAATATCAGATACAGATTTCTAGGCGTGTGTTAGAACTTCATACATTTTAGGGGGATGCCTGGGTGGCTAGGTTGGTTGAGCCTCCAATTCTTGGTTTTGGCTCAGGTCATGATCTCAAGATCGTGAGATTGAGCCCCAAATCGGGCAGAGTCTGCTTGAGATTCTTTCCCCCCTCCCAGTCCCTTCCCCTCTCCTGTTCCTTCCCTGCACTCTCTCTGTCTCTCTCAAATAAATAAAATCTTAAAAAAAAAACAAGAACTTTACACACTTTAAATCTCTATAGGAACCCCCAGCCTTGTGATAATTAAATTAATACATGCAAAACACTTAGAACAGTGCCTGACACCTGGTAAATACTATATAAATGTAAGGTGCTAGTATTAATTTTCTTTCAGGGAAAATTAGAAACAGGAGAAATTTCAGAAGTAGACAGAGTTTACTGAAAATTTTTCAAGCAACTTTTGAGGTGTTTGAGATTTTCCCTTTCATTATTCATTTATTCAGTAGAGCATTTTTTCAGCAATTGGTTGTTGGAACTATTCTGATTATTTGAGGCTGCCTGTCATGTAATCAATATAATTTAATCACACAAACATGTGATCAAAACAATTCTATTGTTGCATCTAATTCTTTAACCAGTCTCAACGGACTCAGATAAACCATATAATAAAAATTTATGAAGAAAATAGCTTTTAAAATAGTTTGTAGATTAAATGAATTCATTCTGATATTCAATTTCCAGACAATAATTGCCCTTCAGAAATGCCAGCAAGATACAAGAAGCTGTAAAGTCAGAGAAATGTGAACATTAACCGAACAGCCGGGTCAGTTATGATGTCATTAAATAAAACACACACTCACATAAACAGAAGGCAAATAGACCATAAAACAGCTGATTCCTTTCCACATAGAAAGACCAAATGCATCTATCTTAAGAGTGGGGACTATGTATGCCAATTAAGTTGTATATTAGATATTTTCCATCAACTGAACAAGTATAATCAGAAGCTCCCAGGATTTGATTAAAAAAAATACATTTAAAGCATGTGACAATATAAAATAATTTTAATCAAAGAAAGCACCAACAAAGCATCAATAAAAAAATTTGATACTCCCAAATCTTTTTTAATATAATGGGTTAAATGAGATACATCAAAATGAAAGCATAATAGATATAATTAGTAGTCATTTAGTAATTTTTGGTAAAAACTTTGGGTTTATGTCCCAGCAATTTAGAACGCAAATTATTCTAATAGTTGAACCACAAATCCTCTTACAACATTAAAGGAGGGTATAATATAGTTGGCAGCCAACAGAAAATTAAAAATAATTTGTATTCTAGAAAATTATGTTATTTATTTTTTTAAGATTTTATTTTATTTATTTATTTGACAGAGAGAGAGAGAGCACAAGTTGGGAGAGTGACAGGCAGAAGGAGAGGGAGTAAGTAGCAGGCTCTTGGCTGAGCAGGGAGCCCAATGCAGGACGGATCCCAGGACCCTGGGATCATCACCTGAGCTGAAGGCGGCTGCTTAATCCACTGAGCCACCCGGGCACCCCTAGAAAATTATGTTATTTTTAATACTCATTTTTTTTAAGATTTTATTTATTTATTTCACAGAGGGAGAGAGATCACAAGGAGGCAGAGAGGCAGGCAGAGAGAGAGGGGAAGCAGGCTCCCTGCTGAGCAGGGAGCCCGATGCGGGCCTCGATCCCAGGACCCTGAGATCATGACCTGAGCCGAAAGCAGAGGCTTTAACCCACTGAGCCACCCAGGTGCCCCTAATACACATTTTGACAGGGGTTCAAAGAATTGAATGACACTGTCAAAACTTTTTTTCTATTTATGAATGAGGCTTACATTTAAAAATAGATTGGAATAGAATTGATGCAAAAATGTTATTTTGGTAATAAGTAATATCTATGATAGATATATAAGTCCATTTTTAGAGGCCCATCTGTCTCAAAAATCATTTGCTTTTGGGGGTCAATAATTATTTATCAAAATTTGTGACATATTTTATAATCTTTTGCTTATCTGGGTATTGCCATGTACTGTATAATTGTAATAAAAATTCAACCCAGAAGAAAACAGTTTCTCTCTTGGAGGTTTATGATCATAGAACATTTTTAAAATTTCACTTTATTTACATATTTCTGTGACCGAGAACTTAAGAGAGTCGTCAATAAAAGCCTATTAAGATTAAAATAATGTACATGAGGGTGAAATTGTATGGTGGAAGTAGAATGAAAATGTAAATTCAAGAGGAAAGAGAAATGATATAAATTCTGACTATTAAAAGTGTGGATCTGTGTAATAGTTAAAAGGACAAGGAAGGGCATCAAATAACTGAAATACTTAAAGTATTTAAAGTCCAGTTTTAGGGACTCCTGTGTGGCTCCATCAGTTAAGCACCTGGGTTTGGCTCAGGTCACGATCCCAGGGTCCCTGGATCAAGTCCCACATCTGGCTCCCTGCTCAGTGGGGAGTCTGCTTCTCCCTCTGACCCTGCTCTCTCTCTCTCTCTCTCTCTCTCTCTCTCTCAAATAAATAAAATCTTTAAAATAAACAAATTCCAGTTTTATTTTAAAATGTCGATGTTTATAATGAACCAGAAATTACTTCATTTGCAACTTTCTAAACTTACGATAATACTTTTTTTTTAAAAAGTTTTATTTATTTATTTATTGAGAGAGAGAGAGAGAGACTGAGAGAGCAGCAGGGAGAGGTAGAGGGAGAGGGAGAGTCTTAAGTAGACTCTACACTGAGCACAGAGCTGACATGAGGCTCAATCTCATGATTCAGATCACCACTGAGCTAGATGCTTAAGTGACTGTGCCACCCCAGCACCCCATGATAACACTTTTTAACAGTCAACATAAATTGTGCAAGGGGATGCGTAGTTTTTCAAAACGGAGTTAGTATGCATAAGAGGGAACACCCTAGAAGATCCCTGTGGATCTCCCTATGTGTAGACACAATGTCCACACCGAATCCAAAAAGATGAAGAATCTGCGGGAGACTTGGACTGGGGACTGGGCGGCAGCTCTTACAAGGCAGCAGCAAAGGCTGGGAGACTGGAGAGAAAGACTGACATAGTGAAGACAAGTGTTTTAATACAGCTGGAGTAAGGTGCCGGGCTGGTAGCTAAGGCCATGGGGGTAGACAAATCATCCAGCTGAAAAGTGAGAATAAGCAGAGAGGCAGAGGGTAAGGATGGAGCCTCAGGGACAGAAGAGTTCGAGAGGAACCCCTAAGGACACTTTAAAGTATGATCCAAAAAGCGGGAAGGGAATGGGGAGTGGGTATCCTGAAAGCCAACTGGGAGAGTTTTAAAAAAGGGAATTGACAACAGTGTCCATTGGACTTAAAGGTGAAAGGGTTTGCTGGTGAATGTGTTAGTTAGGCGTCTCTGGTGGGGGGTGGGGGGAGGCATGCCTGAGAAAGCAGTTTAAGCAGGAGAAGTGGTAGGGTGAAAAGTCAAAGCCAAAGTTGAACCCCCAAGCAGGAAGCAAGGCTGCTGCAGGAACTTAACCTGGAGCACCGGCTGGACCCCTCAGGGTGAAGCCACATACCAGCTCAGCCCCATCACTCCTGTCTCTGGGTTTCTATTCATACGTCTGGGAGATTGGCCCAGCTCCGATCAGGTGTCTCCTCTTCTGTAATCAGCCATGGCCATGAGGTATGATAACACTGCACAGATGGCCGGTGGGGAGCTCTTCTTGTAGGAACCACAAGTGAGAAGCAGGAACCACTGTGAGCAGGGAGCCACCCCCACTGGGGTGTACGACACATTGCCTCCGCAGGAGAAGTCACAGGAACAGAAGTCGGACTGCAGTGTTCAAGGAGTGAATGCGAAATGAGAAACTCAGCCTTAAAGAACTTGGTCATGCTAGGACAGAGTGAGGGAAGTGGTAATCAGAGTGTCTGGATTAAGAGAGGGTATCACCAATGGAACCTTCTATACATGTCCAGTGTTTCCCTTCTCTCCCATGCACATAAGAATCTGCTCTTAAAATCCATCCATGATAGTTTCTCAATGTGCTTGAACTATAAAATTGTTGATGGGGGGCTGGGGATGGACTCTAGATACAGAAGTCCTTCGTACCTCCAAGGCACAAGTTTCTAATATATAAAGTGGGGAATAATAAGAATTACGGGGGGGGGTGGACTAATTGTGGAATAAGCAAATAACAAAACATATGCAACTCTTTTATAAACTGTAAAAAGCCAAACAAACAATGTAACATCCATAACAAACATGCAAAGTAGAACTGGCTCACATACACAAACTATACTCCTGAAAATTCTATGCACTTGTTAGTCCAGTAGTATTTTTATTTTGGAGAGCTTAGAACTCTGGAACTGGAAAGGTCTATAATGATTATCTTTGCAAACTCTGATTTTGTTTAAAAGAAACATGCCCAGATGGGTGCCTGGGTGGCTCAATTGGTTAAGCAACTGCCTTCCGCTCAGGTCACGATCCTAGAGTCCCAGGATCTCATGATCCTAGAGACCCACGAGTCCTGCATCAGGCTCCCTGCTCAGCAGGAAGTCTGCTTCTCCCTCTGACCCTCCTCCCTCTCATGCTCTCTCTCTCAAATAAATAAAATCTTTAAAAAAATAAATAAATAAAACCAAAAAAAAAAATAAACATGCTCAGAGAAGCTTAGTAACTCACTCAAGGTCACCCAGCTAGTAAGAGACAGGATGAGAACTTGACTCAAGCTTTCCTTAGTATGCAACTTCTTGCATTTGATTTACATGTTGAAGTGTAATATACTTTATCTGCTACAGCTTGCGTGTTTTTTCAAATTCTTTCCACTATAGTGAAATCTACATCTCTGGAAGTAAAAGAGAGATCTACATGGCATTCTCTCAAAGGGGAAAAGAAATTTCTTTGGATCACGGAGTCTTTGCCTTCTAGTTGTATGGATAATGAAATCACACCGGTGTAGCTGAAGGGAATGGCTACTTCAGGCCAACAGCAGCCTGAAAATATGTAGCTGTCTTGGGTGCACAGATTTGAATCTTGGCGGGGTCAACATGATAGCTTAACCTTTTAAGACAGATAAGTTGAGTTCTTGGAATGCCCCTGTTTAGTGGGCTTGCAGGGGTCTTCTGGATGAGCCTCTTGCTAAGTGAAGCTTGGTCTGCTTTGCATCAACTTTACACAATCTCGAGATAATCTAAGACTGGATCTCCACGAATCCAAAGCCGGCAATAGGAAATTCAGTCTATCGGCTCTTTATTGGGCATGGGAGAAATCGCTGTATTGACTATTGCAACAGTATTTATTGTAGTGAAGTTTGGACACCGCCTACATGCTCAAAAATTAGAAAATGTTTAAATGAATTATGGTCTATTTGTATGAAGGAATATTGTGCGGCCAATGAGATTTTGCTTTCTTAGAATCTAGGCATCTTCTACAGCTAATTTTAAAAATGATTTAATTTATATTTTTGACACATATTGCCACAGTATTGACTCAACCCAGGGAAATTTTATATAAGTCCCTCTATACTGTTTCCACTTACCAATTATTGCATCCTGTAGCCTCTTAACCATGACCACCATAGAAAACTTCTGAGTTCCAATGAAACTCATGAGGATGGAGGTGTAGTTATATGACTCCAGAAGTGGGGCTTTAATTCTCGATAGTATACTGAAAGGTGGGAAAACTCCTGAAAAGTTAAAGTGCAAACTAAATTTCAGTTCTTTCCATTATTTCTCTGTTAAATACTTTCCTAGTCTAATTAAATAATTAAGTACTTTTTCTACTAAGTATATACTTTCTAGCCGAATACTTTTTCAGTGTCTAATTCTAGCACTGTAACAACAGTACAAGTAATGCAGACAGGCTCTGATCAAAAATTCTGTAATAACAAGTTTTAGAAAGTACATGGGGAAATTGCAACCCTCAGACATTGCTTATGGGAATGTAAAGTGCTGCAGCCATTTTGGAAAACAGTTTGGCAGTTCCTCAAAATGTTAAATATGGAGTTACAATATGATCCAGAAATTCTATCCTAGGTATATATACACCTATGAGAAATTAAAACATTGTCCACCCAAAAACTTGTGCACAAATGTTAATAGTAGGCTTATCATAACCCAAATGGGGGAACAGTCCAAATTTCCATCTGAATGGAAATTTGGTGGATGGATAGACAAAATGCAGTATATCCATACAATGGCATACTATTCTCCCATAAAAAAGAATGAAGTACTGATGTATGCTACAACATGGATGAATCTGGAAAACACTATGTTCAATGAAAGAAGCCAGTCACAAGACCACATATCGTGTGATTCCGTTTATATGAAACATCCAGGATAGGCGAATTTATAGGGACAGAAGGTAGAATAGTGGTTGCCTAAGGCTGAGGGGTGTTTGGGGAGAAAATGGGGATTGACCACTAATGGATAGTTTCCTTTCAGAGTGGTGAAATGTTCCAAAATGGATTGGGGTCCTGGTTACACAGCTCAATGAACATAGCAAAAACTGTTGAATTGGCTACTGTAAATGGGCAAGTTGTAAGGTATGTGAATTGTAGCTCAATAAAGCTATTAAAAAAAATAAACTCAGACACAAAAGGGCTCTTCCTTGATTAGGTGCAAGGTCACACACCTTGGGAAGTGGAGTATTGAAAGGTTTGAGGTACCCAAAAGGTAAGATTTCAAATGAATGGAAAAGGCGTATCTGAAGCCACCAATAAATGGGGAAAATACCCAATTGAAAACTTCAGTCAGAAGTGCCAATACATCTAGACTAAGTTTTAAGACACCATCAAATGGTGAATGACAAAGCTGATCCAATTACACAGGCTATGTATAAACAAAAGCATTCGGCTTTAAACCTCTCTCATAAAAATAATTTAAGTTATCACAAAAGTCAGTGGAAAACCATGATTTGCATGGTATTTAGTGATACCAGCTCTGTGATTTCCTTAACTAATTGATCCTAACCTACCTATCAGAAGCGGAGACAATGTTGATATATCTTTTGCTTTAGCCAGAGGGAGGAAGACATTCCCACATAATAATCACATCCTTATAGAAATTGAAAACGTATGTTCCAGCCATGGTGGTCTTAGAAAAATATAAACCCATACAGGGGTTCTCGATTCCGTGTCATCATTCATTTTGCTCACTGGGATAACCAGAGTTTTGCCAGCCTCGACAATGACTGATCGCTTTTTCATAAAAGGATATTTTATGAAATATTGAAATGTAGCCCATTTCTACCTGATAAATGCCAGGACCTGTAAACTTTGAACCCTCGTTGGCCTTTGTTGCTTGTGACCTTGTTTAAATGATTAATGTTCTTTTAACAACTGCAGGCTGCAAGAGGCAGTCTGTGTGGACTGTGTACAGATCCTTTATTCGAGGCAAAATCGAGTTGTTCATACATAAAACTGCTCACAAAGTGCTCTCTAGGACGCAGGGAGTTGTATCATTTTTTACTTCAGTCGCCCTACCAAAGGCCAGTATTATATTTTTGTGATACATGTTTTTTATTTTTAAAAAGTTACAAAGGTCCCCTCTGTTTTTTAATTCCTACCCCCCAAAATTGTTGACATAATTTCTTCATCATCCCCAAACTAAAAGTGAATGGACAGATAAGATTATTTTATCACACATTTTAAAAATATTATTGTTTTATCAAAGTTCAGTAGCATTTTGTGCCACTCTGCTGTTATCATCAAAGTTGGGGAATTATATCATTACTGAGCTATCTGAAGTCTCAAGCCCCTCAACTTTATCCACTGTTAATATCCATCACTTAAATATCAAAGATCTGCATTTGCCAGACGTCAATAGAACTCGCTTTCAGGGACTCGATGAAAAATGGACTGGATCTTTCTTAATTAACATCACTCTGGAAATAGTGAAGACATAACAAATTTTTCTCACTGGCTTTACACCAAGACTGAAAACAAAGGCAAAAAAAAAAAAAAAGTTCTTCTGGCCTACAAAATGTTTTATGAACCCAATGTTCCCTGAAAAGATTCATAGGAAATAAATAAAATTGGAAGTTTTTAGCCGCTTGCTTGGTATATATCATTACTTTCAGTGGGTAAAAAGATATGTGCAATTCTAAAATGAATGTGCTTAATAAAATACATTTTCTTAGGACTACAGCAAGAAAGATCCTCCTTGCTTAGGGATAAAGGAGAGTGAGAGAGTTACCCTACTTGTGTTAGGGGGACCAACTATGTTTTAAAGATATCATCTACCATGAAATCAATGGATTATCACATCAGCACTACAAACATTTCTTTTTTTAAATTAAGTTCTTATTTAAATTCCAGTTAGCTAACATATAGCGTAACATTGGTTCCAGGCATAGAATTCAGTGATTCAGCACTTCCATACAACACCCAATGCTCATCACAAGAGGTGCTCTCTTTAATCCTTGCCCCCTGGCTCCCCCATTCTGTCACCTATCTCCCCACTGGTAAGCGTCAGTTTGTTCTCTATAGTTCAGAGTTTCAAGCAAGACATTTCTTACCTTATTCAGGGTTCACATCACTGTAAGTAGGGTTGGGGTTAGCAATTTACATAAAATATCACTAGAGGTAAGTTGCTTTTTTTTTTCTTAATGGCTCCAAGGTTAAAGTTGAAAATACCAACTTGAGGTTTTGCAGAGATGTGGCCATATTGAATGTCATTTCCACATTTTCCAGTAAATCACTTCATTATCCATAATAATAATCTTCACCGACTTTGCAAGTAATTGCTTTGCTAAACCTAAAGGAAGTCTGATTTTAATTTGCTATCTACATCTACATTCTCATATTCTTTTTATAGATTTTTAACAAGTTATCAGTGGAATCTTCTTTCACTCAAACATAAGTGAAAGTTTTATCTATCTTGAGATATCACTAAAATAATTTATTGCTGGGCAAACAAAACCTTTTGTCTCAAAATATATTTCTTCCCGACAGCTGTGGTATTTCAGGGAAAGCACCAAAGCTATGATGGTCTGGACTGCAATCAACCGTTCTTAATAGGAAATTTTACAGACCTTTAATAAGATATCCTCAAATAATTTATGGGGAGAGGTTTTGAAGTGAAGAGGCATTGTTTGGCAATATGTTCTTCCTCTAATCTCAGGAAATTTAAATAAAAGAGTGCTCATTTCCTCTGAACTCAGCAGTTCTCCTTTAAAAAAGAAAAAAAGATTAAGAAAAACACCTGTTAAGACAGTCCTAAAACGCGGGTGACTTGCTTCAAACAAAATTGCGTTAAAACAAACAAATAAACAAATACTTCAGTACCACTAAGGACTTCTCTTGTAAACTCGCTGGTCTATCGCAGGTTAGGAATTTCCACAAGCAAATCCACAAGGCCAGGGTCTTTTGAAAATCACCAGAGAAGTGTCTCCTGTTGACTGAACGCATAGAGTAAACCCTAGGTCACCCTCCTCCCTTGGACTAATGGTTCCAGTCTGTCCTATATCATGGCCCCCGCCACCCGGCTCTGTTTGGCTTGGTTTGGTTTGGTTTGGTTTGGTGTTCTCTTGATGCTACTCTTAATTCTTCCTATTAAAGTCATGCATTACGTTCATCTTCTTTGATTTTCCACCACTTTGTTGGTTTTGTTTGATTGGTTGATTTTGGCTCAAAATTTTGTTGTTTTCCTACTTAAAAATGGAAGGTTGAACTCTCTTTACCTGCCATTATAATGGGAATTTCATCATCTTAGGATATGCTAACATTCATTCTATTTGGTTCCTACATGGAGTAGGATATGGACTAGATCCACGTCTCTTGTGCTTTTGCGTACACACAAATCACTTGGGCACCTTGTTCAAAAGTTAGTTCTGCAAATAGGCGGTCAGAGGGGAGGTGGGTGGGGGGATGGGTGAAATAAGTGAAAGGGATTAAGAGTACATGTATCACGAAGAGCACTGAGTAATGTATTGAATTGTTGAACCACTATATTGTACACCTGAAACTTATATAATACTGTATAATTATAATGGAATTTAAATAAATAAATAAAAATAAATTAATTACTTTTTTTTAGGGTAGTTCTGACCTAGTAGGTCTGAAGTGGGGCATCTCTAACAAGCCCCCCCAGATGATGTCAATGCTATTGGCCTTTGATCCACACTTCGAGTAGCAAGGACTAGATGATGTCAAAGGTCACTTCCAACTTTAATGCCATATCCTGGGGGGTCCAGTGGGGTTCCTGTGGGGTTACTTAAGAGTCTATGAAATGTTCCAAAATCCTGATCAGAAAGTTTTTAAAAATTTGAAAGCCACATATATTGCCCTTCTTCAAGAAATTCAACCAGAAGAATAAAAGTAAACCTAACACTACCTGATTAGCAGCAAGTATGATGTTGAACATACCTTTGTGTTGGGTCAAGAGAACATTATTTTATTCCTTCTCATGCTATCTCTGTCTCTTTCCCTCTCTCTTTTCTTCCAATAACCTTGACCTATCTCCCACAGACACTTTCAGTTGGGTAGCTCCTGTACTTACATAAACTTTGCTTTCATTCATCAGCTGTCATCCAGAAACTCACAGCTGTACTGTTAAAAGAAAAGAAGGTACCAAGATATGCCTCTGATAAGATGTATACAAATTTACTCAAAGCATAGTTGTATTCTCAGGGAAGGATTGGAGGAAATGTGGACTCATCATATATGCTCCTAAGATATCCTGAGGCTTTAGCCACTAATCCAGGAGACTTCTTTCTCCAATACCAGCTCATTCCTATATCATTCATACTGTATATGTAGCTAGAGACAGATGATTCTTAAACTTTCAGCCAAAATATAAATCAAAATCCACCCCAAACTTTAAAAGTCATTGACTAGCTTAGAATCTATCGTTGTGGACTGGATTTCATGGATTTTTCTTCTTTTCTCTTTAGAGTAAGAGACTAATTTAGAAAAGTAGAAAACTGGCATCTCAGTTTTCTCTTTGTTTCTGTTTTCTGTATTTTTAAAAATTATAGATCAAGGGAGATGACTTCAATTTTCCACTTCACATTGTACATGGATATCCAATTTAATGAAAGAAAAGACTTTAAGAACCGTCATGTTATATTGGATAAATGTAAGTGGAAAGAATTTTTAAATCTTTCAAGAAATTACTTTTTGTAAAATTGCCAAATGTATTTGTGTATGATAGGCCTTAGGTCAGATCACTTGAACTATTCAGAGACCAAAACAACTGAGGTCTGACATAAATTCAAAGGCTTTCAGCAAAAGGGCAAAGCAAACAAAATGATGGAGGATGGGGCAAGGGACACGGAAAGGAAGAGCAGGCCAGAACTGAAACAACTATCTCTCCCTGGGAAGGTTTCTCTTTGGAGAACATTTAGAGCTGTGAGGGAGGAAGGGAATATCAGCTTAGCCAATATAACCAGTCCAAGGGACCAACAGAACAGATGATGCAGACAGACGACCCTCACTTCCAATTATTTATTGGTGTGTAACAAGCTATCCTGAAACTTAGTGGCTTAAAACAATAGCTCTTCTTCTTGTATCTTATAATTTTGTGGGTTAGAGTTTTGAGAAAGGCTTGACGGCTGGTGTACAGAAGTCACTTGGGGGTATTCATCTAGTGAATGGTCTTATCTGTAGGATCCAAGATGGCTTCACTCCCAGGTCTGATGACCCATAGGGAAGGCTGTAGGGCTAGGCTCAGCGGGCACTGTCAACCAGTATTACTTCATGAGGCTTCTCCAGTGTGGCAGGTTGGGGGATCAGACTGCTTACAAGAGCCAGTGTCCCAGTGAACAAGGTGAAATCTGTGCGGCCTTTTATGACCCAGTTTGGAGGTCACACATATCACTTCTCTGTAGTCATTTTGTCAAAGCAGTCATTAAGCTTGCAAACTTTCAAAGGAAAGACAGGAACATAAACCCTAACTCTTGAAGGGAGAAGTGTCAAAGAATTTATGGTCATCTTTAAAAACTGCTACACCCTCAAATCCATGAAATACATCTAGAAATGAAAGACATCAGTATTTATCTACTGGCTACTGCAACGAATGGAAACAAATGTGCCTTTTTTTCTCCATGCATATAAGAGCATGCATTTGAAATGAAAGCTGCATCTCCTTATTCACATTATAGTCAGATGTATGAAGTCAATTTTCTAAAACTTTATTACTCACTTTGGGAATAATTCAGTTACTATTTTTAAAAAAAAGATTTTATTTTGGGGGTACCTGGGTGGCTCAGTTGGTTAAGTTACTGCCTTTGGCTTAGGTCAAGATCCCAGAGTCCTGGGATCGAGCCCAACATCAGGCTCCTTGCTAGGTGGGGAGCCTGCTTCTCCCTCTCCCTCTGCCTGCTTCTTCCCCTGCTTGTTCTCTCTCTCTGACAAACAAACAAACAAACAAACAAATAAATAAATAAATAAAATCTCTATTAAAAAAGATTTTATTTTCAAGTAGTCTCTACACCCAGCATGAGATGTGAACTCACAACCCCGAGTTGCATGCACTACCAACTGAGCCAGCCAGGCACCCCATCAGTTACTAGTTTTTACATTACCCTCTATTAGTATTGTATTCTATTGTCATCTACTTTGTAAAGCGTGCAGATATTGGTAACCATGGTCAACTATAATACAATAAATTGTAGCCCTTGCTAATAACATACACTGTCCGTGTACTATATTTTTCACATTAGGATTTTGCTCAATTCCCCTGAAAAATAGATAATGAATGGTTTGCAAAGTCTTTTTTTTTTTTTAATTGAAGTATAGTTGACATCCCGTGTACATTAGTTTCAGGTGTACGACATGGTGATTCGGTAAGTCTATACATTATGATAAGATCTTTTGGTACTTACGAATTAAATATTACATGGGGACACAAATCAAAGGAAATCTCATTTAGAATGGGAGGCTCACAGGGGGAGCTCTCACACCCCACCAATCCTCATCAACAGTAGGCTCCTCCAGAAGCGAGGGGCCTTGCGGCTGGCTGAAGAAAGGCTTTCCTCCACCCACAGCGGCCCAGCCGCTGAGAGACAGTCACGAGTCAGCCAATGAAAAGCCCTTTTTCTTTGAACTCCCAGTTTATGCCAATGGGCTCTTTGTTTATATCCACCCCTCTCTTTTCTCCTCTATAAAAGAGCGGTCCACTCCTGCCTTCCGCAGACTTCACCTGTAATTTTGCTGTGGCTTGGCTTTCTGGGACTATAATTCTGTGCTATTCCCAAATAAACCCATTTTTTTTTTGCTAGTCAAATAATTGGCAGTTTTATTTTTTGTAAGGTTAACAGAACGGTAGTCAGTGTGTGTTTCGCAGCTTTGTGCCAGTTACTGTTTTAGATCATTGAGCTACGATTTCCAAACTCCTGCCCACAAATTTGTAAGTAGGTTATTAAAGTTTTATCAGTGGAAGTAACTAGAAAAATAAATAAAATCCAGGGATTTTTTTTTAATGAAAGGGAATGATATAAAATGATATGTAGAACTTTTTGTAAACCACTCATTGTCTCACATATTGGTTTTCTCTGTTCTGGCAACAGCTGAGATTTGCATGCAGTTAAAAATATTAAATTGGCAAGGATCTGATAAATTAAGAGCCTGGTGCAAGCTGACTTATTAGAGAAAGTGGCACCCTCACACCATCTTAAAAGTATGTCTAAGCCCGTGATTCTCATGGATGATGTATTCCTTAACAACCTCTCTTTTAATTTGTAAGTCAATTAAATATAAATACACTTGGGAAATGGCTGGTAATGGGTACAGATGACGGTTTTATAAACTTTTTGGGCAAAAAAAGCCCCACTGAGCTGTACAATTTTAAAAGGTGAATTTTATGGTATGTGCATTCTATTTCAACAAAAATGTAATTATACTACTGTAAATGTATGATCCTTATAGAAAAATTAGGGAAAGGAATATTATTAACTGAAAACCTGAAAAAAAATCCTTTAATTAGCAAGTGAAGTTATTTTATACAAGATGTTGGAGACCCTAATCTAATTTATATTTTCTATCATTGTGTTGACAGCCACAGTAGGGTATTAAATTCTGCAGGAGGGAAGATGAATAGTGAGTTAATCTTTGCCACTTGTCCCCACTTACTATCATCACACCAGCCACACTCCCTAAATTGCTCATTAAAATGTCATGGAAAGAATGTGACCCAACCTTTTCAGCCTGGCTTTAACAAGACCATGAAGGCTACCAAATCAATATGGAAACTCCCTCCATTTGATCAACTATTCAAAGTAAAGTTTACTTTGTAAATCAGTAAAAACCAAAACACCAAAGAACTCCCACCAACCTGAAAATTGCTACTTACGGTTATTAGGATTTGTTTGCTTGTTTGTTTAATATGGACAGCTGCTGCTGCTGCTGCTGCTGCTGCTGCTTCTTTTTTTGTCTTTCCTCCACTTACTTGGTTTTATCCCTTATTCAGGCTCATACTATATTAAAAACACAGTTTTTATCTGACCCCTTTTTTCCCCCAAGGTGCTTGCCAATAACTAGTACTCAGCAGGTATGACAATGGTAGTAAAATACTGAGATAGTACACACAAAATGTCTTCTAAATTTCAGACATAAATTGGTAAAGAAAAGTTCTTGCGTGAAGTTACCTAATACTAGGGTTCTAGCTCTAATTCAATAGTCCTCACCATTTCTACTGCAAAAAAATATTGTCCCAGATTTTTGCCCCGGAGATCAGTTATATGATGGATTTGCCTCTGGAAATAGCCGTGGTACTGCTAGGGAACAGAGAGAGTAGATCAAAGTCCTAGCAGAGCAGCAAAAGAGTGTCAGCAAACACCTCCCTCTGAGTTGTGGGGTGCAAGCAGGGAAGTCCTCTAGAGAGCTAGGCAGTGCCCTCTCTTGGGCTTCTCAGGTCTCTGTTGGCCCCAAGTGTCCTTGTGACACCTGCAGCCCTCTGAGGTGTTCCTCCACTCAAGCTGTCACCTCTGACCTTGCCCTCTGCCCCCAAATTAGTCCTCCCATATCTCTCCATCAAAACTCCTATTTCCTCCCCTATCTCTCCCCATAAATGTTAGAAAAATGATGTGGAATATTGACAAGATGATGCTTTGAAAACTGCACAACTCTATAGAAAAGGCCTTTATTATTATAACTCAGGATAGTGTATTTGCACATTAACAGAGGCTGTTTGTGGTGATACTTTGGCCCAAGGTAATGGTAGAATGGTAAGTGGGAGGAACATTTCTGGGAGATAGAGGTTTCTCATCCATCCACCCATCCATCCAGCCATCTATATCCATCCATGCAAACATTACATCATACAGCTGCTATCTACTCTGTGATGTTATTAAACATAGAAGTCTTCTAAATTTCTGAATAGAGGCTGAACTTTGCATCTTTAATGTTGAATTGCTTATTATTGTATGTTCATGGTCCATATGACTGAGAAAATGTGGATCACTCCCTTCAGTGAGTTTCTGTGTTTATCAGAAGCTTATCATTACACCAGGAGGTTAATTGTCCTGGGGGTGCCTTCTACTCTGACTCTTTAAATTGCCTATCCCACCAGGCACCACACCCTAGCTCTTCCTAAAAAGAACACACAAAGAGCAGATGACTCCTGGAACCCATGAAGCCATTTCCCCAGATTCTCTCATCACTGTGTTATTTCTCTCCAGTCTCAGATCCCTGGCTCCACCCCCCTACTCCACCCTCACTCCCCATTCTGTTTGAAGATGGGGGCTTTTTGAACTTCGGATTCTTGCCAGATTCTAGACTCTGCTCCCTGTCCCAGTTTTGGTATCCCACTTAGTTTCAGCGGAGAACCTCCACCTGCACGGAATCTGACAGGGACCAGCTCAGTCTCCCAGCAAAGGGGGGGGGTAGAATTCATACCCCAAAACTAGTAACTGCTCTATAGGATAATAATTTGTTATAGCATGGCTTCTGAGATTAAATTTTGCTGAGACAACCTGAGAAAATGACTCTTTTTTATTTTTTAAAAGATTTTTATTTATTTGACAGAGAGGAACACAGTGAGAGAGGGAACACAAGCAGGGGGAGTGGGAGAGGGAGAAGCAGGCTTCCCACCAAGCAGGGAGCCCAGGACCCTAGGATCATGACCTGAGCTGAAGGCAGACGCTTAACGACTGAACCACCCAGGTGCCCCAACTTGTTTATTTTGTAAGACTACAAATCTCATTTAACCGACCTTAGATGATGCTGGAAACATTATGCTGGACACACACATGATGATGGACACACAAAAATGTGTGTCTTGAATAGAATATATTCCACAGCATAGTGTTCTATGCCTTACATTTAACTTCAGGAGGTATATTGTCATGTGCCATCAAAGGTTGCTATGTACATAGTGGTAGAAATAAAAAATAACCAAGATCTTTTTTTTTTTTTTTTACAAAAAGAAGATACCTTCTGATGCTTCATAAATTAAGATAAATTTGGCCAATTTAGACTTGGCCTGAAAGTCTTTACACAGGCAACGTTGTTCTTAAAAAAAGGAAGGACGTTGCTCTTGGCATTGTATGTTAGGTGTGTTTAGCTGCTGTGGATTCACTTAAGGGCATGACATGAAGGCTGGATATACAGACTTTTAATTGTAAATAAACTGGTCACCAAACAGACATGCTCAGAAGAAATCTCTGTTCTCCCATGATCCATGTAATTTCTATTTCCAAGTGGTAAACATGGTGGATTAGCCCTCGGCATCCAGCCACCCTCCTTGCAGGAGTGTTCTTATATGGCAGAGGCTGGGAAGCTGAAGAGAAGGACACTTTCTAGAGTCACTTGAAGCTAGGTGTATTATTTCCTAGGGTTGCCATAACAAATTACCACAACTCAGATGGCTTAAGACAATGGAAGTATGTTTCTCACAGTGCTGGAGGCCAGAAGTTCAAAATCATGGTGTTGGCAGGGCTGTGCTCCCTTGATGGTTAGGGCAGAACCCCTCTTCCAGCTTCTGATGGCTCCAGGCACTCCTTGGTTTGTGGCTGCTTCACTCACTCCCATCTCTGCCTTCATCTTCAAGTGACCTTCTTTTTCCTCTGTATCTTCTCCTCCCTGTCTCTCATAAGGACACTTGTCATTGGATTTCCGGCCCATCCAGATAATCCAGGATAATCTCACCTCGAGGTTCTTAACATAATTATTTCTGCAAAAACCCTTTTTGCAAATAATGTCACATCCTCAGGTTCTGGGTGGACATATCTTTGGGGAGCCACCATTCAATCCATTATGCTGGAGTTTCTGGGTGTGAACTAGGTTATGTTCATTAGATGTACTGTGTAGAAGTTGGAATACAGAAATGTGGAGGGGGCCATCTTTCCATTTCCCCGGCTAAAGCTGTTGGTAGTCACAGTTATGAAGATATTGGGATTTACCGCAACAAAGTTAGTAGGGGACAGGCTTTAAATTTGTGCAGATCAAGGGCAGTTCCTGTACAATGGCTTCCTGGTTTCTAACATGTAGCTAGAGCCCTGTGTTCGTGAAGGCAATAAGACAAAAGGAAGGTGATTCCCCCTTCCTAATTGAGGCAGAGGTAACAGTTCTCCTGGTGGGTTGGCTCTTTGGTGATTGTTCTGGGAGTAATTCTGGGTGTCCAGCCTATAACCTTAATAAAATCACTTTCTTTTTCATATATCAACTTAGGCAACTAATCCCTGCCAATTCATTCCTGTTTGGCCCATGTATTCCTACACATTTTTTGAAAAGAAAATACTATTATTTAAAATAGTACCACTTTAGATTAAGCCCCATACTATCTCTATGTCTGGCTCATGGTGACTAGACCATGAAGTCATTTGAACGGTGAAGCACAAGGCATTTTTTTTCTTCCTTAGGATAATGAAGTAGTCTGTATGATATAGTATTGGTGAATAACTGATACAATACATTTGCCAAAACCTATAGAACTTCACAGCACAAAGAGTGAATCCTAATGTATGCAAATTTTAAAAACTCATTTAGGGGGCTAGGGGATCCTCATGGAGAATGTGACAAAATTATCAACTCCATTACAATTGTGTGAGACAACCTCCCTGAGGGAGTGGGGGAGAAACATGCTGACCCCAATAACTTTGGAAATGAGTAGTCTGTAAGATTAAAGGCCAAAAGTCCTTTTTAAAAAATATCACTTAAAATTCCCCCTTTTTTTTTTAAATATTTTATTTACTTATTTACTTGACAGAGAGACAGCAAGCAAGGGAACACAAGCAGGGGGAGTGGGAGAGAGAGAAGCGGGCTTCCCACAGAGCTGGGAGCCCGATGTGGGGCTCAATCCCAGGATCATGACGTGAGCCATAGGCAGACACTTAACGACTGAGCTGCTTAATGACTGAGTCACCCAGGCGTCCCTTAAAATTTCCTTTTACCTGATTCTTTGCCTTCTTCATTCTTACCTGGGACATTCTGTATAGAAGATATAAGAGAATCCTGGCCTTTTCTCAAAAATAACCTGCATATTCTCAAAAATGCAAAATTTGTTCTAAACTAATGCAAAAGATGTAAAGTGGTGGCCCCAGGGCCTGAGTCCACCCACAGACATATTTTGTTTAGTCTGCACAGTGTTTTAAGAGTACTGGAATTGTTTATATTTCAAAATCCAAAGATTACATATAAAAATATGGATTTCCGGCTTTTTAAAAAAATCAGAAGCTCTAGCAAGACTAAGCCCGGATATTTGCATCTGGCAGTGTGCGTGGAGAAAATGGGCTGCAGCTAAGAAGGTGTCGACTTCTTTACACAGACCTGTTCTCCCATTTGCCATGGTCTTCACCACTCAGGTTACCTTGTAACTTAAGATGCCACCCTGACATCAGAGTTTGCAACTCCTGAGATAATGGAAGGATTCGGGGCAACCCTCTGAAATCCTGTGAACAAGATGAAGCTTGTCCTTTTGGCCAACCTCATTGCCCCTTTCCACACCTTTCCTCAACTACTGGCCTCACTTTACCCCTCTTTCCCAAGGCTTCCCAACTTGCTTCCTGTTTTCCCAGAGAAAAGTAATCTGACCATGTATGACTCAGCATTGCATGCTTTGCATTTGCAGAGAAGAGAATCTAGAAACGCCTGTTTTTAACAGACAGCAGTTCATCTTCAATGACAGTATTCCAGGCACCATGAGGCTTATGGTTAGCCGAAGACTTTACATCACCATTTTACCTCTTCAGAGAATAGTTCTGGAGCACCGTCTCTGTATTAAAGCTTGAGAGGTGTGTCAGTTAGAATTGAGATTCTTTTGTTTTTGTTTTAGATGTGGACACAGTAGCAGTGAAACATACTAGCGAGTGAGTCTGGAGTGTTGGAAACTACTCATTAAATTTATTGGTTCTTTGATGTCCCGTTCATGGCAAACTATCATGGTTATTTTGCCAAAGAAGTCAAAGTCATCAAGTTAAACACATCAAGTTGTGTTTCTTAATGGGGATTGATACACTTTTATGAAAGGGACTTTGTGTGGAATTTTAAAAGGACATCCATTTCCCTTCCTCCTAAGTACAGTAACCTTGCCATGGCCCCTTGAGGCTACTCAACACCAGCGTGAATCTGCTGCTCACTCATGAATTTCACAACCCATCCCACAAAATGTTCTGACTTTTTCACCTAAATATCAAAAACCTTCAGTTAGCCAAGAGAAGAAAACATCATTATCAAAAGCCTTTCTCATACGCAATTCTATGGAAACCACTGACCATATATAGGAAAAATAGCAGGCAGCCGAAGTTTAGATTGGGGCATTCATCTTTCCTTTGCGATAAAAAGTTAGGCTGGTGACTTGGGACCTCGCTACACGCTTCATTGGCAGAAATGCGCTGTTTCTGCTTGAAAGCGTGGGCATTTCAGAAGTGCCTCCCCCTCACCAGGATGAGTAAAAACAATATCATTTTCCCTGATAGCTGCTGAATTGAAGTAAAGGATTATTTATTTAAACTTTTGAAGCATGAAGCAAAATGCCACCAGTGTCCGTCCCAGAAACCATAAGTCAGAGGGAAGAGTTTACGAAGCGTTTGGTCAGCAGCGTGATTCCCACTTTCTCACGTAAACCACACACACACACACAGCAGCAGAAGCCTCTGGACCCCTATTAAAAAAGTAATAGTTTCAGCTCCTTAGTTCCTACTACTGCACAATCCTATTACCTCTTCTTTCCTCACAAAAATATGTTTTGAATTATTCCACTGCTGATGGGTGATGAAAAGCTCTTTTTTTACTTGCTAACAGTCATTGTTATTACCAAGAACAGGGGGTTTGCAAGCCTTTGCTCTTCCTGCCTCCCACCCTGCTGCCCTGCCAAGTAATGCCACCGGTTTGCCAAAACCCATCACCTTAGCACCTCATTGCTCCTGTGAGTTCCAATTGTTCCTTAAACCTGGCTGTGGCTACCCGCATTCAGACCTCTGGCCCTGGAGCCTCCCAACGCCTTTTCTCCAGGGTTACTTCAGACGAAGTCTGAGTTGCTGAGATGAATGTGGAAGATGAAGCTTAAACAACTTCCCTGTTAATTAGTCCTTTTACTTTCATCTAAACACCACCCCTTCCCCAGATCCAAGAAGCCTTCTGAGGCTTACAACTTTTCCAATTTTTTGTTACACTCCGAGTTATATGGCCCTACTTCCTATCTCTCATTTTAGGATGAGTCTCTGTGTTTCCTGTGGTGGCTCTAATACATTACCACAGATTTAGTGGCTTAAAACACAAAAAATGTTTTCTCTAAGTCCGGAAGACAAAAATCCAGACTAAGTCCTTTGGAGCTAAAAATCAGCATCAGCCAGTGCGATTCTTTCTGGAGGCTCTAGAGGAGAATCTATCACTTGCCTTTTCCACCTTCTGGGGGCTGCTGGCGTTCTTTGGTTTATGACTGCATCACTCCTATCTCACTTGGGTAGTCCTACCACCTTCTTCTTTTCTGTAGTCAAATCTCCCTTGGTCTCCCTCTTTAAGGACATTTGGGATTATATTTAGGGCCTACCCGGATCATCCAGGATAATCTCCCCATCTCAAAACCTTTCATCATAATAGCAACGAAGTTTCTTTTGTCATAGAAGGTAATATGCGCAGTCCTAGGGATGAGGATGTGGGCATCTCTTGGGGAACACGTGCTTCAGCCTACCATAGGCCCCTAGTGTGAGTCAATGATATTGTTATTATTTGCTTCTAGACAGTATGTTTTCTTTTTAAAATTTAGATGTTCAAAGAATACAGTGCTTCATCAAACTAGTAACTCTTTCAGGGGGAAAGTCTTTAGGAATCTTGTGAGCTGCTTTAAATGGGTGGTTCTCTAAATATCAAAAGTTCTTGATATCTGGATCTACAAAGTTTTTTAGTTTTGGGGTTTTGGGTGTTTTTTTTTTTTTTAATTCAAAGAAGTCCTATTCTCCATAGTTCTCAGATTATGGCTTCTAAATACCATTTTGCTGCAAAATGACTCAGAGCTCCTTGGATAAATAGTTGATGCCAGGAGTAGGGGAGGAAATCTACTAGATGAGCCTGAAACATTTCAGATAGAAGCTGGAAAACACTCCTAAAGTCTCTCAAAAGGAGTCAAGGGATGATTTTCCAAAGCTCCCACTGGCCAATAATCACAATGGATTGAAATATAGCGATATATATAAATCCATGAGTTTTAACTATTTAAAAAGTATCTCCCTTGTCATCTTCAGAGGATGCTAGGGAATCAACTTACTATTTTAAAATCCGGTAAATTAAAGGAAAGAACAAAGCATTTGTCCTGCTTTTCTTATATGGGCTAAATCCTAGGGTGATCAAATAGTTGAACAGAGAAAGTTTCTGTTTATAGGATTATTTCAGCTGATAAATAATGAAGGAATTCTGAAATTAGGAAAATCAAGGTAACCTCTAATGAATTAGTGAATCGTGCAACCCCAGTGAATTAATGGGTCTATGTAATGATGATCTATGGTTGCTAATATCACAAAAACTAAAATAACTGAGTATAAATGCCTGCTGATAGAACACACTCATAAACCACTACTTATAAAACATCCTTCCAAGATGACTCTAATCAAAACTCCAGACCTATTAACCAATTCACAGGAAATGGAAAGACAAAAGAGACACATTAAACAATACTAGGTTAGATGCAATTTGTAAAATCTACATGCGAGGTACTCTATAAAACTAAAATCGCAAGAAAAAAAAGATGGCAACCTATAAACCAATCTATAAATTAAGCCTGTAAATAAAGTGCCATGTCAGTCAATCCCAAGGTATACAATGTAGTTGCATCTTTATTCAAGAAAATTACAAAAATCAAACAGTAATAAGGGAATCTTGAACTCTGACTAGTTATTTGATGATGTTAAAGAATTAGGATTAATATTTTAGATGTGATCAGTTTAAAAAAGAAGTTCTTCTCATTTAGAGCTGTATACTGAAATTCTGGGGGTTTTTTTTACTGAAATTTTTAACCAAATGACAAATGGGATTTGCTTCGAAATAATCTGGAGTAGAGTGAGGATCAATGGGTGAAACAAGATTGGCCACAAATTAACAACTATTGAAACTGAATGGTGGCTACATAAGAATTCATTATACTCCACTTTTGTGTGGGTTTGAATTATTTTCACAATTGCCTTTTGGTTTTGAGGTAAAATTTTGCTTTTGCTTTTGGCTTTAACCTAACAATATTAATAGCAATAATACTAAACACAGATTATTTAGGGTATTTTATTTTAAATTAAACACAGTTAAATGTCTTTAGCCCTTTCTTAATAGTCCAAAACTCCCCATGGACTTGTTAGTAGGGAAAATAAGTTCCAAGTTCAGGCACTGGGGCTCTAGCTAGCTATTCTATGCACCTTGCATCCTACATGAATTTTTCTTGACTGTCCCACTGTGTTTTGTTATATATCAAGGCTAGACACAAGATTTAAACATGCTATAAATCCTACCAAGTTCACAGATTGGTCTTATTACCTGTTCTCAAATATCTTGATAATATTCAAGGCTGTAAATCTCAGATTGCTTTCTGCCCTAATGCACCTTGCTGCTGGAGAGAGAATTATAAGCTGAATTCAGCCCATCTCCTAAAGCAGACTTTTCTGGGGAGAAAGGCTGAGAGATATACACATTTTAAAAAATAATAGTATG
Organism: Ailurus styani; assembly: GCA_002007465.1. NCBI lineage: Eukaryota > Metazoa > Chordata > Mammalia > Carnivora > Ailuridae > Ailurus > Ailurus styani. Next base: position 1,950,639 of record LNAC01000137.1, read on the forward strand.
GTTATTAGTCTGTAAGGATCGTCCAACTAAAGAGTTTGCTATCTCTCCAAAGCTACACAATTCTCCGTAAACCAGACTCGACACCTTGGAATCATCACCAGTGTGTCCTATGTGCTTTTTTGGGTGACTCCTTTTGAGTGGCTGTTATGTGCAGGGCATCGTGCTTGGTGCTGAGGATACAGGTGCTATGTGGCACAGTCCTGTCCAAGAGGAGATCAGTCCAGTGGATGGGAGAGAATAAACATGAATGAACATATCTGGTCAATGCCCTGATGGAAGTCTTCAACTTCTCCAGCTTTTGTGTATCCTCTTTCCCTTCAATTCACAATGGACCTTGTCTGAAGCAGCATCCTCTGTGACTGTAGATGGCATGGTCCAAGAGACATTAGAGCTCAATAGTTAAGAGCAGAGACTCAGCTGCCAAACTGCCTGGGCTTGAGTCCTGGCTTCACTACTTCCTAGATGTTTTGGAGGTATTACATTTCTCTGTGCCCCTGTTTGCTCATTCATAAGCCGGTGGGGGTGGGGTGGGGTGGTGGTAATAAGGCTGTTGCAAGGATTAAAGGAGTTCATGTCTGTAGAGGTCTCAGCATAGTACCTGGTATAATAAGGACCTTATTCGCTTAAGTGTCTTATCCCGTGCTTTGGTCTCCTGTTTTCCCATCCATCCACAGCCCTTCCAGCAGTCACAGTTGCTTCCCTCAATTCCACAAAGCACTGCTAATCAAGAGCCTAGTATTTATGGGAACACCACTAGACCTAGGGTCCGTTAATGATGCCCGTTTCCAGGAAGCCACTTACACTCATCTCTCTGCTCAGCCCTCAACCCGCCGTTGCATTGCAGAAGCCAGCTCTTAAACCTTTACATTCTGTCCTCAGCTCCCACCCAAGTCAAGCACCGCAATATCTGTCCCTTAGCCCCAGCAAGTGAAAGCCCTGTTTGAATAATAATTTCTATAGAAATGCTCTCTGCTCACAGCAAGACTGTCTTTTACATGTTGTTCTACAAAGTAACACAGCAACTAACCCTGAACTGCTCTATCCCAAAGTAGGATTTCCTTTTACTCCAAAGGAGCAACTAACTTGCTTTCCTTACAAATACACAAGTAATCTTCCCTTAAAGAAGACTTCTGCGTCTGTATAAAATATTATAAGCACAGAGGAGGGATCCAGCATGGAAATCCAAGAAGACTTTCCGGAAGAGGTGACCTGTAAGCTTTAAATTGTCCTTATTTCAATATTCTCCCCAAATATCTATTAGGGTAATGAATGTGGAGGAACTCAGAAGAAATACGGCAAAACATAAGCAATGAGTATCTTAGGGGGAAGGAATTCTGGTAATTATTTTCTCCTTTATATTTGTATACTTCCCAACTTGCTACAGTGCATGTAGTACATTTGGCATAAGAGGACAAGATGGTATTTTAAATGTCTCACATCTGGATTTTCCTTTCCATTTCCATTGTCCCCACCAGCTCCACGGTCTTTCACTTTTATCTGGACTCTCTTCCCTGTTCAAGACCTAACGGTGGCTTCCTCCTGCTTTCTCCTCAAGCCCTCTTAACTGCCAGATTTTCATGCTGCTTCATAATTCATCCCCCCCTACCCACCTCATCATATCCCCCTCTGCACCCTCTCATCGTCCAAGGATAGAATCCTACCTTTCAGCAGGAAAATGACTACCTTTTCCCTGTTTCTGAGGGATCTCAGGAAATACTCCATAATGGCTAAAAATCCTCTCTTGGGTAGGTGGCAAGAAGTAGAACTGAATACAAGGATGTTGGCATGTTTATCTTCTTTCTAGGAATTGATGTTATTTATTTACGAGAGTCCTAATTGCTGCTATCAATAGCTGCACTCCATAGATGGGGTTAAGTAATTGCCCACGGTCATACAACACTGAAAGGCATGAGAGCCTAGATTAGGACCCAGGTCAGCTGGATACCACAGCCACGCTCTTGTCATCACACCATGCCCTTGGCAAGGAGAACGTGTCATACTTACATTCACTAACGGTTGTGGTAATTGACATTCGCAATTGGTAATTACCAATTATCAATATTGACACATTGACATTGAAATTGAAAAATTGTTTCTAGCCAAGCTAATTCACTCTCATAGCTCTTTTACCTTATGGCTTATAATTTTGCACATTTTATACTGTATTTTGACTAATTGTTTCTTATGTATAAATCTTGTCTCCTTAATTAGATCACTGGTTTCAGGAAGTGATGACCACATGCTAAGCACATACTAAATACATATTAAGAATTCAGAGACTGAGAACTTCATTTCACTTGAAAGCTTGCTTTTTCAAAATAATGTTTCAAAGTTTATATAATTCCTAACTATAACCCTTGAGTAGAAGGATAATTTACCAATTTAGGAAATGTTTAATAAATGAAATAATGTTTCCGCAGAGGCCAAGAAGAAGCTAATGTATTCCTTATTAAACTATTTATTATATGATCCTTTCTCAATCTTTCCCAAACACTAAGGGTTCTGCCAGTCTTACAAATATATACATCTTGTCGTTGTAACTTACAAAAGAAAGTACAGATGGACATACAAATTTTATTTTTTTAATTTAATTTAATTTTTTTGGTTATAAAAATGTTAAATGCTATATATTTACAGAATAATAGGGGCTAGCTGGAGATAGAAAGATAACCATTTAAAATGGGTGAAACCAACTCAAACTTGCATTCAATAGGAAAACTAAAGAAATAATTTAAGGGTGCCTGGGTGACTCAGTTGGTTAAGCGACTGCCTTTGGCTCAGGTCATGATCCTGGAGTCCTGCGATCGAGTCCCACATCGGGCTCCCAGCTCCATAGGGAGTCTGCTTCTCCCTCTGACCCTCTCCTCTCTCATGTTCTCTCTCATTCTCTCTCTCTCTCAAATAAATAAATAAATAAATAAATAAATAAATAAATAAATAAATAAAATCTTTAAAAAAAGAAAAAATAATAATTTAATATGCCTACGATCTGTTTTTACCAACAAGTACCTGAAAAGGGAACTGCACTTGAGAGACTGACCCAAGAAATCTCTGCAATGAGGCTTTCTCGTATTGGTTACCAAGAAACTCATAATTTTGAAAATGTTAAAATGTCATAATTTGTTTATTAGCATAACTTTTAGAAGACTAGGTTGCATGCTGCCACTAAATATGAAATAAAATTTTCTACCTGGTGAAATATTTTCCTGGTTCCTCTACCCATTCTGCCTCACAAGAGGGAGTGAAATGACAGATGTGCTGTTATTAGCAAATCGTCATCTCCATTAGGACAAATTTCATGAGTGTCTTTCCTTGTAGGGAGTCTCAACTCCTTCAGTCTCTGCCCCCTTCCAGCATTTTCCTTTTGGATTGGATCATATTTTCATGTACTTGTTTTCATTTCCTGGAAGGATTATGCCTCTCCAGGTAGACGCTACGCTCTCCAGGGTTGGTTTTCTTAATATTCTATACACCCCCTCAGCTCTTTGTAGTGGAGAGCTGAAATAAGCAGTCAACAAATTAGAGCATTATTGGGTTTTATTCTTTTAGGGAAACAGAAGTGGGGTCATCCCTCTGCTTTGCTCCTTGATTCTTTAGGCTTCTCTAAAACCGCGTTTCCAAACACAGAACAGCTGAAATAGCAACAGCACCAGCTTTCCTTTTTACAATACCGTATACTTTCCAAAGTGTTTCCATGTCTCTTATCTATTTCTCACCCAAATCCTAGGAGGTAAGTAGAGCAGATATGGCCCATCTGATTTGATAGATGGTAAAACAGAGGAAGAGGGAGGTTAAGTGACTTGCCCAGACTCTCACCACTCCAGTACATCTGCCAGAATTATCTTTTTAAAAATAAATATAAACATGACATTCCCCTGCATAAAATCATCAACAGGACCCCGGCTGTCTACGGGGTAAAGTGCAAACTCCTTAGCGGGGCACGCAAGTCCCTTCACATCCTGGCCCCATGCTCCTTACCAGCTTCATCTTCCACTACTAGGGCCGGGCACCCCACACTCCTCCAGCCCCCCACGACTGCCCCCCACACACTCACACATCATTAGCACTCAAGCCTGCATGCCTTTGGATATGTGGCTTCTGCTCCCCGGAATGCCCTTTTGGGTTTAAACCGCTCTCTACCAACTGAAATCACTATTCAGTCCCCCACATGTAAGTCACATGAAACCTCCTTTATAATCTTGCTCCTGGCTTCCTTCCTGTTGGGTAAATTGGCCATTCTTTACAAGCCACTAGCCCCTACCTGGTTGCTCCCCTCTACCCTGCTCTATTTTTTTCTTTTTATCCCCATAGAACTTGTTACCTTCTAACACACTATGTGATTTGCTTATTCATTAAGCCTTCCTATCTGTCTCCAGCTGCTAGAATGTCCATTCCTCTAGGGCAGGGATCTTTGCTGATTTTCTTCACCGTTCTGTATCCCAAGCACCCAGGACAGAATCTGACACATGATAAGTGTGTGGGAGATTCAGAAAGCATTAATTAAGGGACCATGGTTCTGATACTGAGGCTACAGAGTTGAAACACAGTCCCTAGGCTAGGAGAAAGGGAAGTGAACTCCAGCATTCTGGTGCACAGGGTGGGGAGTGCAGTGATGGTGGTATGAGTGGGGGTTGGGGGGGGTGAGATGAGAACACAGATAAGGGGAGGCCAATGAGGCAGGAGCCTAGCAGGTGTAGATGAAAGCCGCAGACAGGAAAGGCCTAGGCTCCATCCAGTGGGTGATACAGAAAAAGAGCCTTGACAGCCACATGCAAGTTCACCAAGTTCAGAAGGAGGTGGGGGAGAATCTTTGCATTTGAGAAATTACAAGTCACTTTTTATAGCTTGGTCTTAGGGTGCATATGGAGAGAGAGTTAATAACTGTAGGAGAGACACGGAGCTCTCGAACATGAAGAGCTACGTCTTTGCCTCAGATTCAAATGCAACTGGTTTGCTTATCCGTCCCAAACAACTATGCTGCAGAACCACCCCTTTTCTGCAATGAAAAATTGCTGGACATTATTAATTCTGATGTTAATAGTTTAGAGAGGAAAATAGTCTGGAGTCTGGGCATTTCACCTCCATCTCTTGAGACTCTAGAAGAAAATTCTAGAGTACATATCTTGAAATATTAATCCTGCTCATTCATGGGGCTTCTGGATCAGCAGAAATTTTGTATGTTTTTCCTTATTAAGCCTTTTCTTTTACCCTTTCAGAGTTTGAAAATAATTTTTATAGCCAGAGTATATCTAGATGAGTTGAGGTAGTTGGCTTAATTTCAGGAGAGTAATATTTTTTTATTGCTTGAGTAGCTCGCTGTTTTAAACCATCTAATGAGTATCAAGCACTGTGCTAGGACTTTTGCTACAAAGACATAGGGTCATGGCTTTTCAGAGGCTCACAGACTGGCAGGGATAGGCAGATGTGTACATATAATGCTGTAGAAATCAAATATGGAAGTTTGCATGGGATACAGAGGGCAGACAAGAGTACTTTATTTTTCTAGAGAGAGAGCAAGGGGGAAGTGGGTGTACGAGGTTTCCCAGAAGAGATGATGCTTGATCAGAGTCTTGAAAGTTAGTGTGTGCTCCTCAGTGGACATTGGACAATTGACATTCAAGATAAATGGGAAAGCAATAACCAAAAGCTTGAGGACATGAACTAGGCTGGTGAATTCAAGAAAGTACAAATAGTGGGGCGCCTGGGTGGCTCGGTCATTAAGCATCTGCCTTCGGCTCAGGTCATGAGCCCAGAGTCCTGGGATCGAGCCGCCCATCGGGCTTCCTGCTCTGCTGGAAGCCTGCTTCTCCCTCTCTCATTCCCCCTGTTTGTGTGTCTTCTCTGGTTGTGTTTCTCTCTGTCAAATAAATAAATAAAATCTTTAAAAAAAAAAGAAAGAAAGAAAGTACAAATAGTTTAAAATGTCTGAACCTGGCCTGTGTGTGCCTGTGAATGTGTGTAGAAAGTGGGGTATATGACTATATACCACAGTAAGGAGTTGGGATTTTATTCCATGGGCCAGTGTTTCTCAAACTGTGATCAAAGGAACACCTGACTCAGGCTTTTCTAGAGCTTCCTCATTAAAATGCAAATCCCTGGGCTCTTAGGATTCAGTCTTAAGAAGAATGATGAGTGAAGTTGTAAAGACCAAGGCGATTCCTACATAAAATAAAGTTTGAGGACTGCTATTATACCCATGTAAAACATTCATTCTCATTGCATATGTTACAGTGGAAGACATTCAAAGGTTATAAACAGAGAACAATTAGATTTACTTCTTTTTTCTTAAAGATTGTATTTACTTATTTGACAAACTCAAGAGAGCACACGCAGAGGAAGAGGCAGAAGGAGAGGGAGAAGCAGGCTCCCCACTGAGCAGCGAGCCTGATGTGGGGCTAGATCCCAGGACCCTGGGATCCTGAACTGAGTCAAAGGCAAGCCACTTAACTGACTAAGCCACCCAGGCACCCTGAGAAAATACACTTTTTGAAAAAGATATTTAACACAATAAAGCCCTTTGGAAAATTGTTTGGCAAACATATAGATGCCTTGTGTTCCAACAACCTCTTCCCTAGATATATACCTAACTGAAATGTATATGTATGTTCCCTAAAAGACACATACTAGGATATTCGCAGAACTATTGAAAGATGGAAATTACTCAAATGCCCACGAACACTAGGAAGGATACTGTAGTGTCAAATGTTTACACAATGGGATACTGTATGTAATGGGAATGAATGATCTACAACTACATGCGGCCATACAGATAAATCTTACAAACATAATGTTGAGGAAAAGAAGCCAGAAACAAAGAGTACATACTGCATGATTCTACTTATATTTAACACAAAAACAGGCAAAACTAATGCATGCTGAGATGAGAATAGTGGTTACCCTTGGGAAGGAGTATTGTGACTGGAGGGAACACAACAGGATCTCAAAATATTATCTCTTTATCTTGTTCTGGATACATTGGTATGTTCAGTTTGTGATGATTTATGGGGCCATACATTTATGATACGTGCAGAGGCGTCCCTAGTGTATTTATTTATTTGTTTTAAGAATTTATTTATTTATTTGTGTATTTATAGAGCACAAGCAGGGAGGGATGGGCACAGGCAGAGGCAGAGGGAGAGAATTTCTAGCAGTCTCTGCACACACTGAGCACAGAGCCTGATGTGGGGCTCGATCCTACAACCCTGAGATCACAGGCTGAGCTGAAACCAAGAGCTGGAAGCTCAACTGAATGAGCCACCCAGGCATCCCCCAACTCAGTCTATTTATTTTTAAACACCTTCCTCCTCTCCATGACAAAATAATTTTCAACAACAGTCGTGAAATAAAACTAAAATAATAATAGCTATAAAAGAAACTTAGACTGTGAAATCTTTTTTTTTTTTTTAGATTATTTATTTATTTATTTCACAGAGGGAGAGAGATCACAAGGAGGCAGAGAGAGTGGGGGAAGCAGGCTCTCCGCCGAGCAGGGAGCCCGATGCGGGCCTCGATCCCAGGAGCCTGAGATCATGACCTGAGCCGAAAGCAGAGGCTTTAACCCCCTGAGCCACCCAGGCGCCCACTGTGAAATCTTTTAAAGTTAAATTTTACATGCAGGTGTGTGTTTGTGTGTTTGTGTATGGGTATGTGGGTGTATACACGCATACACATTACATACAAGGTTTTAAGTAATTGTGATACAGTGATTCATAATAAGAAGTAAATGTTTAGGTCTTCATCCCCCTTTCTGGCACAGAGCTTCCAAAACCCTTGGAATTTCCTGTGCTCAGAGGGATAAAGGTGTCTCTTGTTATGTTAATGAGATGACCTACTGGCCAGGGGCTGGTTGCTTGGAGAACCAACCAGGTGATTAAAAGATCGAAACTTCCTGTGCCCCCACCCTTCTCCCCTCCTGGGAGGGGAGTGGGGCCGGAGGCTGAGTTCAATCACCAATGGCCAATGGTGAAATCAATCATGCCTTTGTAATGAAGCCTCCATAAAAATGCGAGAGGACTGTGTTCAGAGAGCTTCTAGGCTGGTGAACGCGTGGTGGTGCTGGGAGAGTGGGGGCCCCCCGAGCGTGGAAGCCCCGCACCCTCCCCCCTCCCTTTTCCTACACATCTCTTCATCTGGCTACTCCTGAGATATATCCTTTTATACTAAACCATGGATCTGGTAAGTGACATGTTTCTCTGAGTTCTGTGAGCCGCTGTAGCAAATGAATCAAACCTGAGCAGGCGGTCACTGAAAACTCCAATCTATGGCTGATTCGGCAGCAGTGCAGGTGACAAGTCCCCCGGACTTGGAATTAGCATCTGAAGTGGAGGGTGGAGGTGGGGGGCCTTCCTATGGGACTGAATTCTTAAACTGTGGAATCTGATGCTGTCTCTGGGTAGGTGGTTGGTGTCCAGGAATTACTTGCCGGTCTAGGGGAACCACCCCCTACACGTACACACACACACACACACGAAATCGATGCCAGAATTCTATTAATAATTAACAAACTTTTTAAAAGAAATTCAGTGTTAAAGACATTATTGAAATCAATAAAATATATTACATATGAAGTAAAATTTGGAAAGTAAAAATTTTTATGAAAGTATCTTGCAGGGCGCCTGGGTGGCTCAGTGGGTTAAAGCCTCTGCTTTTGGCTCAGGTCATGATCTCAGGGTCCTGGGATCGAGGCCCGCATCAGGCTCCCTGCTCAGCAGGGAGCCTGCTTCCCCCCCCCCTCTCTCTGCCTGCCTCTCTGCCTCCTTGTGATCTCTCTCCCTCTGTGAAATAAATAAATAAAATCTTAAAAAAAAAAAAGTATCTTGCAGTCTCAGTTTCACTGCTTAAATTTCGAATACAAAATAAAACTTAAAGTAGTCATAGATTGACAAAATTGCAGTAATTTAAGTTCTGTTTCTTTGTCTTTACATTCACCACACTGTCAGTTGTTTATTTTGAACCCCTTACTTAAACACGGACTGTGGAGGACTGCAGGAGTCAGAAACACAATCTGTGTGGAAAGGTAACTTAAAAGATTTCAGACCTTTAAGGGTTACTTTTGAGTTGTCCACACATAGCTGAGCCCACATGGGTCAGGGCTCGGCTATATAACAGGATGTCCTCCAAATTAAATTCCTAGTAGAATACAGAGCTTATTATAATTCTTTTATTTTTTTTTTAAGATTTTATTTTTTTTTAAAGGTTTTATTTATTTATTTCACAGAGGGAGAGAGATCACAAGGAGGCAGAGAGGCAGGCAGAGAGAGAGAGGGGGAAGCAGGCTCCCCGCTGAGCAGGGAGCCCGATGCGGGCCTCGATCCCAGGACCCTGAGATCATGACCTGAGCCGAAAGCAGAGGCATTAACCCACTGAGCCACCCAGGTGCCCTAGAATACAGAGCTTATTAAAAAATAAGAAAAGTGTGCCTGTTTAATTCTCATATGTACGATAGATACATATTTAATAGGTTTTATAAATATATAATTGTATCAGAATAATATATTAATGTATTTATGTATAAATTAATATAGTTACAAATATATAAGATAGCATCAGATTCCACAGGTGAAAATATATTTACATATTTTTAAAATATATAAAGTATTTATATATATTTAATTCAATAGTCACTGCACTAATTACTTAAAACTTAACCACTTTTTCAGGGAGGACTATTCTATTCTTCACAATATCTTATTTATTTATTTACTTATTTATAAGGGTTTTTTTTTATTCTTTTGAGAGAGAGAGAGCACAAGCAGGGGGAGAGGGAGAGGGAGAGGGAGAAGCAGGCTCCCTGCTGAGCTGGGAGCCCAATGTGGGGCTCGATCCTAGGACCCGGAGATCATGACCTGAGCCTAAGGCAGACACAACCATCTCAGCCACTCAGGTGCCCTATCCTTCACATTATTTAGAAGGAATTGTTCAGGCCATAGTAAAAAGCAGGGTCAGCTTTGTTATTGTTTTTAAATGATCCACAGACAATGTACTTCCTTATTGTTTGTACCTGGGATGGACCCCTCCCAGGACAGTGACTCTCTCCAATGCACTGAATGTGCAATAGGAAAAGATTAGGATTTTGGTAACAACTGCAGCTCAGGAAAGAAGAGAATGGGAAACACGGCAGTCAGAGCAAACCTCAAACACAGTGTTCTAGTAGCGGGGTGAGGACTTCTTGCCTCGGTGATGGTGTAAGCTCTTGGTTAGGCCATCTGAGAGCTTCTGGTTCTGCCTTCTGGAGAAATCATCCTAGTCTATTATTCTCCATGGCGTCCTATGAGAAGAGCTTTGGGAAGGATGCCTTTCCTGGGGGCCTCACAGAACTTCATAGGCCACTTCTACCTCATAGGTGTGAGATTAGGGTCCTGGGTGGCCTTATGGGTTGAACAATTAGTGGCTGTTTCTGGACAAGTATGGAGTTTCTTTGGCGATATGCTGTTGTGAGACAGTCTTCTTTGGGCTTCTTGGATCTGTACATGTCTTAGATGTTGAAGCACTGATAGAGCCTTTAGTTTCCGACTGTCTTTTCAAGAGTGTTCATGTAGAAGATAGTCCCGTGGAAGGTAACAATAGTGTTTCCCTCCAGAACAAAGGTCAAGCATGCTTACAGCCCCTTATAAAGTATTTGGGTTCCCTACGCTTAGGGTTCCTTTTCTGTGACAGGCACGTCGTACACACATCTGGGCCCATGCACATAGTCTGAATTCACCCTTATCCTTTGGCTCTTTGCAGAAAGTGGCAAAGTCATAAGCATATGTCAACATGAATTATATCTGCTCTTTTCCTCTAACAACAACCTAAAACACCAGGGTCTACTTCCCAAGAAATAAAAGGAGAGAATTTTCCATGGAGAATACTTTGATATCCTACAACAAGTTTCGTGCTTTTTCTAGTTTGCAAAATCTGGGTCCTCATTGTCAAAGCCTTCTTTCTGTAAGCTGTTACCATATTTTAGGTTCTCTTAATTAAAGCACTCTACTTCTGGTACCAAATTTGTTCAGTTAGATCGGCTCCAAGTAATAAAATAAAACTGCCATACAGTGGCTTAGACAAAAAAGGGGTGAATATCCCTCCCCAGACTGGAAATCTAGAGGTAACTTTCCCAGGGCTGTACGGGGCGTTCCATAACGAATCAGATCCCAGGTTCCTCCTAGCTGTCTTATCCAGTCTCGTTAGCATGTGGAGTTCATCCTCAGCTTGTTAGCCTGGGGTTGCAAAGTGGTTGCCCTGCCTTCAGCTTGCTAGCAAGAAAGGGAAAGGCAAAAGGCTAAGTAAGGGCCCCTGCCAGTTAGGTATGCCTCCATTAAAAGAACTTTTGAGAAAGCCCCACATAGTAACTTTCTTTTCATCTTACCAGCTGAAAGAGGTCACATCCCCACCCCCAGCTGCAAATAGAGGCTGGAAAACAATTCTTTAGTTGGCCATGATGCCACCTTGAACAAAAGCAGCATTCTGCTAGTAAAAGTAAACAGAGAAAACATTGACATTGGATAAGTTACCAGCAGTGTACACTACAGCAGTTTATTTTTAAAAATTTTAATGCTACATGGGACAAAATAGCTTTCAGCTTTATCTGTTCTGCAAGTTCTGAGTACAATCTCAGAGAATCGGAGTCAAGACGGTGAAAGTGGATGTACTGGAGAACAGATAGGAGATGCCTGCAGCAATCTAGACAAGAAATAATGAGGGTCTAAATAGCAATGTAAATAAAGAGGATAGAAAAGCGGTTCAGGGGACACCTGGGTGGCTCAGTCAGTAAGGCGTCTGCCTTTGATTGAGGTCATGATCCCAGGGTTCTGGGATCAAGTCCCACATCGGGCTCCTTGCTCGGCAGGAAGCCTGCTTCTCCCTCTGCTTGTGTTCTCTCTCTCTGACAAATAAGTAAAATCTAAAAAAGGAAAAAAAAACCAAACAACTGTTCAGAACTGGGGGATATGGTCCCTCCCTACGCCCAGTGTTTCCTTCCAAGTGAAGAGAGCTCCACAAAGTGTCCCTCGGTCTCTGCCTATCTTTCTGTGCCTCTGCCCAAAGGGAAGTGAAGTGATTGCTCTGATCAGCGTGTGTGGGAAGAACAACAAGGCTCATTTCACATCCACCATTTTCTACATGGGAGCGGGCCTCCCGTGGCATGCAGCCTTGCATGCTGGAACCTGGAGGTATCTTTCTCCCTTAGCCCTGCATAGTGGGGACCCAGTCTGTTCTTGCCTCTTTTTCCTCTTGGGCAAGCTGGCCACGGAGAGCATTAGTTCAGTGCTCCTCCATGGTGTAAGTCTTACCATGCCCGAGGCCTCCTTGTCTAGCCTTGCCTGTGGCCACGTTGGTAAATCTGCCTAATTCTGGAGTTGAGGTTTACCCAGCATATTAAGAGGTCAAAAACCATGACCTACCTCTATTAGAAATGAAGATGCTATTTTGTCCCTCCTCTGCCTCTCCTGTGCATTCTTTATTTCCTTTCGAAAAACAATTCTGTTGATATAATTCACATAGCATACAATGCACCCATTTCAAATCTGTATTTCTTTTTTTTTTTTTTTTTTTTTTTTTTTTTGCCCCAGGGGTACAGGTCTGTGAATCATCAGGCTTACACCTTTCACTCAAGTCTGTATTTCAATGGATTTTAGTATATAGATCCACAGTGTTGCGTAGCTAGTTCCACAGTGATTTGGGGAACACTTCCATCACCCCACAAAGAAACCTCTTGCCTTTTAATTATCACTCCCCATTCTCCCCCATTTACCTGCACCATGGAATCATATAACGTGCTTTTTATGGTTTCTGGCTTCTTTCCTTAACATAGGATTTTCCACATTCATTCATGTTGGAGCATGAATCAGTCCACCATTCCTTTTCACTGCCAAATAAAATTCCATTGTATACATATACCATGTTTGGTTTATCCATTCATCAGCTGATGATCATTTGGCTATTATGAGTGTTTTTGGCTATTATGAGTAATGCTGCTATGAACATTTGAGGACATGTTTTTGTATGGACATACATTTCAATTCTCTGGATATGTACCTGGGAGTGGAATTGGTGGGTCGCATAACTGTATGTTTAGCCTTTTTTAAAGAAACTGCCAGACTATTTTCCAAAGTGGCACCCCGCTTTACATTCTCATCCTCAGTGTATGAGGGCTCCAAATTCTCTACATGCTCATCAACACTTGTTACGGTCTTTTTTATCACAGCCATTCTAGTGGTGTACAAGGGTGTCTCATTTTAGTTTGATTTGCATTTATCAGGAGGCTAATGAATAGTCTTTCATTGACCTGGATGGTGGTTACGTGTGTGTTCACTGTGATAATTCATCGAAGTGTGCACTTATAATCAGTGCATTTTTCTGAACGTATTATACTTCAGTATACAAGTTTATTTAAAAGTATATATTCCACATCAGGAAAAGACTTATTTCATTCTATTTTAAAAATGAAATCATCACCACCCAACAAAAAAAGAAGAGATAAGAGCAGTGGTTTTAAAGGGAGACAGACTTGAATAGGAATCCATGCTCTGTGTTTCCTCGTGGCAAAGCTCCCTAACTCTTCTGAGCCTCTGTTGCTTCATCTTTAAATACAATTTTTTAAAAAAGTAATAATACTATACAGGATTGTGGTTAGTGTGGCTCATGTGGGAGCTCAAAATAATGAGGTTTTTCTAAAAACAACTTATTAGGTCGTAAGTCTCATCTTCTACCTGCTTCATTTGCAGCTGATAAGCCTCTTGACTAGTGAGTGCATTTTCCCGCCTCTGTTATACATATGCCTTTCTAAAGTCATTAAAAAACATAAATGATGATTGTGTCTTCCTCAGATTCAACAGTTATGAATGTTTCAGTGATTGGTTATGTCATGTGAAGTGAAGAAGTTAACCTTATGAATTTTCTCTTACTACAAAGACTAATGGGAAGATTAATGTTTTCTAATGGTCAAAGTGTTTGAGATTTAAGGCACTGTATTAGTTTTACTGCTCAGTCTGCAGCTCAGGTGCAATATGTTCCAGTGAGTCACCAATCAACTGGCTTAAAAGGCTGTTTCATCTATAAAGTCACCATACATTGCATCACTAGCATAAAATTTAATTATTAGCTATAAATCTTGGAGATCCTAAGATGATAGTTGCTTTGTAAGTTCAGTGTTACACCACAACAGCACTAAAAGAGATTCCAAGATGCCCACCAGAAATATACATTACCAAAATTTGTGAATTTACACTTATGTAAACTTTTTATTTACAAAAGTATGACTTTAGATTTTAGGTTTTTCTCTTTGTGTCAGTCAGGATTAGCTTCAGCTGCATATAAGAGAAATCCAACATAATGGTGGATTAAACAAGTTGAAGGTTTATTTTTCTCTTAAGTCCAGAGGTCGGTAGTCATGAGAGGCACTGCATCTTCCTGATATTATCAGGGACATGGACTCCTTCCATCTTTCCTCTCCATCATGGCTTTGACCATTAAGGCCACGTCTTAGTTTTAGTTTGGTTGCTGCAATTCCCACCATCAAGTTTATGTTTTAGGCAGCAAGAAGGAGAAAGGGGCAAGGCAAAAGAATCAGCTTCCAAGCTAAGGCTCCTGCTTTTTTAGAGCTTTCTGAAAAGGTACTCTCCAAATTCCCATTTACATCTCGTTGGCTATCCCTCTCCATAATAAGGCTGATAAACTTAGTTGCACAGAAGGGCACATTTCCATGGCTATGATATAGGGAAGATTTTGCTACCAAAAAGGAAGAAGATGGGTAGCAGGTTGACAAGTGGTAGTCTCTGCCACACTTTTTTTTTTTAACTTTTTTTATGTCTTTCTAGAATGTTATAATCATCTATTTTTTCATTCACAATTAAAATTTGAGGCAATTTTCAGAGATTTATTACAAATCATTTTAATTAAAGTATCATTCACTAATAATAACTATTTATTGACTTCTCTTTGTGTCTGACACTTTGATAAGTGAAGAGATGAAAGAATGAACACATCTCACCTTCTTAGAGGTCAGTGTACATTGATTCAGTAAAATTTGATTATTAATTGAGTATTAATTTAAATGATGCCCATTTCGAATGGTTATCCTTGATAATATAGCATTACTATTAAGTAATCAACTACATATACTATTTTAACATAAAAGTATACTTTCCCTTATCAGATGAATAATTCCATAGTGTTGAGATGCCTGATACAGACTTCAAGACAAATTTTAGATATTAATATGCAAAGCATTCTCCTTAAAGAAAAATTACAGTTTGGTCCAATAATAAAATTTCAAGTGAATATATTAATATGGACCTTGCAAATAGAATAATTAAAAATATAACTAAATCCATGTTTTCCAGGATGCTTGATCAGAAAGAACAAAGAGATAGCACTAGAGGACAAGCAGACAAATTAAACAATAAAGAAAAACTATAAATATTTGTTAGTGTTTTTCAGGTAAAAAAATCAGCTAAGAGAATATTGTCTTGCAGAAGATTGGAGCTTTGTTCAACTTCTTGGCAATTCATTTTTTTTTTTTTTAAAGATTTTATTTATTCATTTGACACAGAGAGAGAGATTACAAGTAAGCAGAGAGGCAGGCAGAGAGAGAGGAGAGAGGAGGAAGCAGGCTCCCTGCTGAGCAGAGAGCCCGATGTGGGCCTCGATCCCAGGACCCTGGGATCATGACCTGAGCCGAAGGCAGCAGCTTTAACCCACTGAGCCACCCAGGCGCCCTTGGCAATTCATTTTTTGAAAGTTCCTAGGTATGTTTTTAAGAAACTCTGAAGACTGTCATAACAGGTTGTTATTGTGGTGGTATAAATGACAACTCTTACTTTATTGGCTTTTACACACCAGTAACCTGTATTTTATTTCAGGCATAGGATCAAGTTGAAATCAGCCAGCTCCAGTTTCAACTGGCTGCAGATTTCTTCAACTGGCTCCAAATTTTTTTATCTTAAATATTTGGAAAACATGGGACATGCCATATATAGAAAAATAGACAATATTTCTTATATCACTTGTATAAGTTAAGGAGACTTAAGTGAAAAAGGAAAAAAAGTCTATAGAACACTTATTTTAATTAGCAAAAATAAAGCTAAAAGTTTTTCCATTCCTTTAAAAATCAATTTGACTGGAGATATCTTTTCTTTGAAGTAAGCTCCATGTTGGGTGTGGAGCCCAATTCAGGGCTTGAACTCATGACTCTGTGATGCAGACCTGAGCTGAGATCAAAAGTCAACCATTTAACCAACTGGGCAACCCAGGTGACCCATTTTTAAATGTCTACAAGCCATAGGAATATACAACCTATACTTTTTTTCGTGAGATTGGTCCTTATCACCCAATTGAAAGTGGTTCTCCTACCCAGTAGCTGTTAGAAATGGAACCCAATTCCCTGTTTTAAAAATTAGGAGGAAAGTTTAGAAAAATGGATTTCAAGCTGAGGTACATAAGCTTCTTATCCCCATTCAAGAGGCATCTTTTAATTTTACTCTTTCTGATATCCCTCATACCTAAGCAGTATCTAGTACATAACCGAGATAAATATGTATGAATGAATAACTGAGTGAAAGGTTAAAGTTTCAAATGATTTTTGTCCATATCCTTCCACCATCTTCCTCTTAAGAACTTCCCAAGTAAAAGAACGTCCCAAGGACCATACAATGAAGTGGTAAAAAAAAAAAAAAGGATAAGACTTAGAAATGTTTGATGAAATGGGACATATATTTTTTGTATTCTTAGAACTTAGTTGGCATTCTTAGGACTTTGTTGTAAGGTGTCTTGGAGGAGGAACTCAGGGATTATTTCTTCAGGACCAATAGATATGTATGGACTACCGGCTGGGTGCTGGGCACTGGGTGGGGGGAGCAAGGAATGTGGTGTAAACATGACATGTAAGTTTCCTGCCCTAGGTTCAGTTTCTACTTCATCAAGGGTATTCCATGCAAGAATGAATCCTTTCAAGTTTGGTCTAGCCAGATGTTTCTGTACTTCGCAGCCCTCCTTTTTTCCCCCTTTTCCTGCCATTTTTTTATATTGAGATATAATCATGATATCAACAAACTGTACATTTTTTAGTGTACAACTTAATAAATCTTATATATGCCTACAACCATGACACAGTCGCCACAATCAAGATAATGGACATACCCAGACCCTCTCCCGGTCAAAGCTTCCTTTTATGCCCCTTGGTAATCCAACTATCCCTCTCCTTGCTAGTCCCCTGCACCCAGGCAGTAACAATCTACAGTGCTGCTACTTAAGTTAGCTTGTATTATCTAGAATTTTATATAAATGGAATCATATAGTATGAGGCGTCTTTCATGCAGCAGAATTATTGAGATTCATCTATGTTGCATGTGTCAATAGCTCATCTTTTTTAATTGCAGGATAGTATTCTATCACATGGATATATAATAATTGTTTTAAAGACTTTATTTATTGGGCGCCTGGGTGGCTCAGTGGGTTAATGCCTCTGCTTTCGGCTCAGGTCA
>LNAC01000137.1:1968252-2135752 GCA_002007465.1 Ailurus styani
AAATAAATAAAATAAAATCTTAAAGACTTTATTTATTTATTTGACAGACAGAGAGAGATCACAAGGAGGCAGAGAGGCAGGTAGAGAGAGAGAGGAGGAAACAGGCTCCCCGCTGAGCAGGGAGCCTGATGCGGGGCTCGATCCCAGGACCCTGAGATCATGACCTGAGCCGAAGGCCAGAGGCTTTAACCCACTGAGCCACCCAGGCGCCCAATAGTTGTTGTTTTTTTTTAATCTGTTCAGCTGTTGTGGAACATTTAAGTTGTTTCCCATTTTTGGCTATTACATATAAAGCTGCTGCCTTTTTGGAAACTAGTTCCTCAAAAAGTTAAACATAATTACCATATAACACAGCATTCTACTCCTAGGTATTTGCCCAAGAGAGATATAAACTTATGTCCACACAGATTCTTGTGGATGAATGTTCATTGAAGCATTATTCATAATAGCCAAAAAATTGGAAACAACCTGTGTACCCTGGCCTTCTTGTGTTTTCTTGCATTTTCAAGTAAGAGGCAAGCTTGTATTACCATAAGTAGTTTGCCCCAGAATATTAGAAGGCATTGGCTTGAGTTCAGGACAAAACTTTGGAGTCACCTTGACTTTCCTCTTTCTCTCACACCCCACATCTGATCTGTCACTAAATCTTACCTTAGCTTTACCACTAAAACATCCAGAGTTCAGTTTCTCACCACCACTCCACCATCTTCTCTAACTCCGCCTTCTGTAATAACTTCCTAACTGGTGTCACTACTTTAACCCCTGCCCAACCTACCTCAAATTGCAATACACCTCCCAGAGCGATCCTTTGCAAAAGAAGATAAAGTTAAGTTTGATCTCCTCACTCTTCTGCTCAAAACATGTCAGAAGCTTGCCAATTCATTGAGAGTCAAAGGTAAAATTCTTGTTATAGCCTAGGAGACCATGATCTGGCTGGCCATGGCTATTTTCATCTGTTCTTTCCTCTTCTCTTATTTAGATTCAGCCCACAGGCCTGCTTGCCCCTACCTTGCATCCCTGCCTTCTATTCTTATGAATGAAATGCTTTTCTGGGGGTTTCTTACTTCATACTTTATTTTCTTCAGTTCTCAATATAAGTTGAGCGATTTTCTTCCATCACCCTACCTAAAAAGGCGTGCACACAAACTTATACACAACCACCCTTTCTCTTGTTTTTTTTCTTCCTCCTCCCCCTTCTGCTTTTTACGTTTTGGTAGTTTTAGTTAACATGTTACATACAGTGATTCTCTAGTAATAGCTAAAACATTCAGTGGTCACCATGTTTTAAGCGCTTTATATATTAATTTACTTAATCCTCACAACACCACCGAGGTAAGCACTTCATTATTCTCATTTTTCCAAGGAGCTGAGACATGGATGTTAAGCCATTTCCCCAAATCACACGTCCATCAAATGGTACAGCGGGGATTCCATCCCTAGGAATTCTACTCCGGAGGCCAAGCTGTAAAACAACACCATCCAGGACTGCCTTTCCAATCACTTTGAAACGTTTGTGTTCTGTGCGCCCGCTGGCATGTGAGCTGCCGGTGGAAGCTTCTTTAGGAAACTAGGGTTATCCCCCGCGCGGAGGACACTGCCTGCCAGCAGGTCCGTCAATAAACGCTGAAAAGTGGGATAAATTTTAACTCGAAAAAAAATTGTCGGGCTCTGCAAAAAACCTAAACCCTGAAGGCTCTTTTCGTACTGCCAAAGGCCAAAGCTCGGTGGCTGCGGGGAGCGACCCCAGAGGCGCTGTGCCGTGCACCTGAGAGACTGGCTGGCCGAGGGGACGTGGCTGCAGAAGGACGACTATTTGAGCACAGTTTTCGTTGGCCGATCTAGCTCAAGATTTCAGTAAGGAGGTGAGGTAAGGCGCAAGACGTGAGCTCACGCGAAAGATAAACAGGCGACACCATTCTAAAGGTTAGAAGGGAGAGGCAGTGCCAGGACCTGCGCCCATAGAGCGCGTCCGCGAGACCCGCCCAAGCGCGCGCGCTCCGAGTGCAGCGCGCGCTGGGATTGGCCCCCTGACCCCGCCTATCTCGGTGACCCCGCCCCGCAGGGTAACCCGGAAGCGGTTGTGAGGCGCCCCTTCGCGCGGTGCATCTCTTTCCGGTCGGCGTGGTTTTGTGAGTGGTGCGACCGCCGTACCCGGGCCTTCAACATGAGCGTCCCGGCGTTCATTGACATCAGCGAGGAAGATCAGGTGTGCTCCCAGGCAGCGAGTGCCGCCAGGAAGGGGTTGGGGAGACTCAGGGGTATGAGGGGCTGAGCCAGGACCAGGCGGGCGGGACGCCGCTCCGCGGAGCCGGCTCCGGGGCTGGGAGCCGCAGCTCACTCCCCACACGCGAGTAGGGAGGGAGGCCGTGAGGCGAGCAGCTAACTTCTGGCCGGAGTTAGCCCGCCGACCGTCGTTTCCAGCGCGTGGCCCGAGGTTTTAAGGCCAGCTTCCTGGTTGGCGTCGGGACTCTTCCAGTTTGTGTCACTTCTGACGACACGACTTTTTGACTGGAAATGGTGTCCGCTTCCGTCTCCCAAATGCAGCCACATCCGGAGTGGGAGGTGGCGAATCTGTGGACGGCATAAGCAGTCTAGGAAAAATTATTCTATACTAAAGCTGGAAATGGTTTTATTTCGTGATCACAGAGGCAAAGGTGACCCTATTTTAAACGGAGGCCATATTTTATTTTCTTACTTGTGCAGCAGTGAGAGTTTTGAAACCTGGAAATAGAACGTCAATTTCACCCTCATGCTTTGAGGCATACATCTGGAGAACTATCGTAATATTTTTAATTTTTTTATTTCGGGCTTGGTCTTCTGTATGCATGGCTGACACTTCTCATTTTTCCCATAACAAAAGCTAAACTGTAGTTGATGGGAGTTAAACCTGAAATTATTTTCTCTAAGTTTATTTTGTAGAACTGAAAACCATATTTTGTGAAGTCGTAGGCGTTGTTTTATATTTTTTGCTACTCCACTAACGTGGAAATTTGGTTTCCATAGAGGAAAACAACATTACTATTCTCAGGTAACTCTTAAGAATTATAGATGTTGATTTTTACTCCCCGTGGTAAAAGTGCAGATCCTCAGCCCTGATTGTTTCAGAAGTTCTTTTGTCAGATTGTGTGTTTGAGTAGAGTAGGAAATGGAGATTGGAATTTTGTCTTTCCCTTTACTTGTCCTACTTCACAACTACTTGTAGCCAGTGAGGATGACAGATAAAAACAATAAACTGTTTATTGAATGGTTCTTAGAAAAAGTTTGATTTGTACCTACAAAGCAGAAGCTGAAAAAATGCTTCTGTGGTGTTTTTTGTTTGTTTGTTTTGGACCATATTATGTTTCCGTCATAGAAAAATACCTTCCCCACTAGTGTTTTTCTGCTCTTTGATATGGTGACGGTTGTTTCATGAAATCTAGTTTAAAATACCAACTCCTAGGTGAAGTTACTGTATTACCTGAAAGGATAGCACCATCAGATACACAAAGTTAACATATCTTCTGTAGGTAGCCGGACATGTTTGTGGGTTTAGAAAATTTGATACCTGTACATTTACTAATGGTATCCTTTCATCTCCCTGCTTAAGTTTTTCATTTTATTATCTTAAATACCATCTACGTTCATGTTTGGCTGCCATAAATACCAAGCCCTCGAAAGAGCATCTTACTAAATATTATGTGTATGCTTTAGAGTATAAAATGTCTGAGTACCTGGATGTGGCACTGTAGTTACAGATCCCAGGGTGCTTTCTGATCCAGATACGTATTTTGCATTCTAAAAAATTAATTATAAAGTAGATCCAATTTGAAAAGTATTATATTCAGAACAGTCAAACGCATCATTATTTTATCTTTGTGTTTCCCAAAATGCTCGTCTCGTATAGGTTCTCAGGCATTTTATTAAAAAATGATTACCTTCTTGCCAAGGTAATTGCAAATGTCTGTAACTTTTTAAATTGGCTATATTATGTACATTTGAGAGCAATAAAATTTCATTTTTTTTATTAAAGGTTTTTATTTTTATTTATCAGAGAGAGATCACAAGTAGGCAAAGAGGCAGGCAGAGAGAGAGGAGGAGGCAGGCTCCCTGCTGAGCAGAGAGCTGGATGCGGGCCTTGATCCCAGGACCCTGAGATCATGACCTGAGCCCTGAGCCGAAGGCAGAGGCTTTAACCCACTGAGCCACCCAGGCGCCCTAAAATTTCATTTCTTTAAAACAAGTTGAATTTACCAGGTCAGATTAATTTCGCCTCCACACACAACCCCCTCATAAGCACTTTTGATGTATATTAGAAGTCTTTGCTATGTACTAGAAATTCAGCAGCATATAGGTGAAGGAGAAATTCTGAAGGTGATCCATGTGGGTCATATTGGGTTTGTGTAGCCATTTGGTTTTGTAGAGGAAAACCTGTGGCTCCTGTAGGGTTCTGATGGGGACTGAGATGGGAGAGAGGCACTTCAACGTAGTAATTTAAGGTCGTTAAGTATAGTATTCTTATTTTTTCAAAAAAAGAGTGGTTTGGGATCTTGAATTTTGGCATTGTCAGTTTTAGAAATGTTTAGCAATCTTACTTGATTCAACAGGCTGCTGAGCTTCGAGCTTATCTGAAATCTAAAGGAGCTGAAATTTCAGAAGAGAACTCAGAAGGTGGACTTCATGTAGATTTAGCTCAAATTATTGAGGCCTGTGATGTGTGTCTGAAGGAAGATGATAAAGGTTTGTTTTTCTTTTTTTTTTGTAATGTTTTTTACTAATCAGAAAGGATCTACTTTTAAATTTTTCTTGTAAATTATATTTGTCCTGGATTTATTATGCCCTGCTTTTTAATCTTACCTTTGCACATACTTTCAGGTTATTCTAATCTATTAATACCTGTAAAGCAAGCCAATTTTGAGAAAACATCTTTTTTAATAGCTCATGTTTTTTGAGTGTTAAGTGCATACACTTAATACTGATAATTTCTGAATGAACTGAAGAAAAGTGAAGCTCTTCTTTCCTTTTCATAGTTTTACATTAATATCAAATGGGATATAATTTCAGGTAATCTAAAGGACAGTTAATTATTTGGCTGATCCCCTTTTTATTGACATAAAATGGGAAATTTTGAAAATTGGGAGTCCTGTAATCTTTAGTTAAGGTTTGAGATTAAATTTAGTATATAGGTAATAATTTTATAGTCAAAAAGCAATGACCCAGCCAGGAAGTTGACTGCTTTCATTTCTCAATAATCTCCTATTTATATATAAGCGTTTTCTTAACTTGGGAAAGCATTTAAACTTAAGACTGAACTAGTAACTTCCAAATGATTGAATATCTTGCCAGTAAAAATTGAAACCATATATACAGACACGTATATCAGTCTTCTGTTTTACAGGTTGAAAACCAAATCTTAGATAATAATTTCCTTTTTCTTTTTTTTTAAAAATATTTTATTTATTTATTTGACACAGAGAGAGAGATCAGATCACAGGTAGGCAGAGAGGCAGGCAGAGAGGCAGGAGGAAGCAGGCTCCCCGCTGAGCAGAGAGCCCGATGCGGGCCTCGATCCCAGGACCCTGAGATCATGACCTGAGTCGAAAGCAGAGGCCCTAACCCACTGAGCCACCCAGGCGCCCAATAATTTCCTTTTTCTTTAATGAAATGTACACAGTGCTTTCTGGATATTAGCTGTGCAATAGAACTCGTTTCATTTGAATTCACATGTAACACATTTACAGAGGAAAAGTTTCCTCTGGTGGAACTGTTTTGCAGTAGCCACATTACATCTTCCTAAAGTGTCTTATGTTTAATGGTCTTTGATATATTAAAACACTGGAAATACATATTTAATTAGACACATTAAGTATGATAGTATCACTCTTGTGTTATCCATCCATGTGTAGATGTTGAAAGTGTGATGAATAGCGTGGTATCCCTCCTGTTGATTCTGGAGCCGGACAAGCAAGAAGCTCTGATTGAAAGTCTGTGTGAAAAGCTGGTCAAATTTCGAGAAGGTGAACGCCCCTCTCTGAGACTGCAGTTGTAAGTTAAGAACTGAGAGGCTCAGTTTTTCAAGAGGCTCTTTTTATGTCGCTGTCATTTAATGGTTAAAAGCAAGAATTACGGAACTTGACTGTTACCTGTGACTCTGGTTGTGTTACCTTGGACAAGTCATTTAACCTTTCTGCACCCCATTTCCCTCCGTGTAATGTGAAGTTATTAATGGTGTGTCAGGTTTGTTGTGAGAACAGATAACCTCAATTTAATCATCATAGTTACTGATCTCAAACAGTTTAATTATTTTTTTGTTAACCAGGCTAAGCAACCTTTTCCATGGGATGGATAAGAATACTCCTGTAAGATACACAGTATATTGCAGCCTCATTAAAGTGGCAGCATCTTGTGGGGCCATCCAGTATATTCCAACTGAGCTGGATCAAGTGAGTTACTGTGTGGAATACTTGTTCTGCTTATAAGAAGTGTAGAATATATTATAACTCAAATAGCAAATATATATGTTCCAAATGTTACCTTTTAAATGATGAAACTATGTTCAGCTGTGCCACTAAATTTCCTCCTTTTGTCAATCCTGTAGGTTAGAAAATGGATTTCTGATTGGAACCTCACCACTGAAAAAAAACACACCCTTTTAAGGCTCCTTTATGAGGCACTTGTGGATTGTAAGAAAAGGTATTCAGAATTAATGTACTAATTTAAAATTTCACAGGCAGTATAAGTAGTTGAGGCTGTTTTTAAAAATAAGTAAGTGATTTTGGGCGCCTGGGTGGCTCAGTGGGTTAAAGCCTCTGCTTTCGGCTCAGGTCATGATCTCAGGGTCCTGGGATCGAGGCCCGCATCGGGCTCCCTGCTCACCGGGGAGCCTGCTTCTCCCTCTCTCTCTCTGCCTGCCTCTCTGCCTCCTTGTGATCTCTCTCCTTCTGTGAAATAAATAAATAAATAAAATTTTTAAAAAAAAACATAAAAAAAATAAAAATAAGTGATTTTGCTCTGTTTTGTTCTCCACAGAGTTGCTGTAAATGTGTATCTGTAAATTTTACCTAATAAGTTAAACATAACTACAAAGTTTAAAATAGTTTTCCCATCTTTAAATGTTTTTAAAAGCAAGACTTGTTTTTGTTCTAAAAATGGTTCAACAGTTAATCTGAAAGTTGTATGTAACTTTAAGTTATTTAATGATGCTTTGATGTCTTAGTATAGGATAGTGCTACCACTTTTGTTTAGTGATAGTGAGGGTCTATCAATCAAAGTTTCCACAATCAATCTCATATATAAACAGTACCCCCAAGGTCAAATTTTGCAGTAGACTCTACTAAATGAGTACCTGTTGGGCTTCTGCAAGGTCTTGGGTTTCTAAGGTTTGTAATTCATCCTAGCAAATTCATGTCCAAAATACTTATTCTGTGTACACAATTTTAGGACGCTGACCAAATGGTAGCTTTGGCTCAGTTTTCAGAACTAGTGTTAAATGATAGTCTTACCTTTTTGACCTAGCTTTTCAATATTTCTTTTCACTTGATGGTTAAACACTTTCAGAAAAAGTAAACAGTGTTCCCTTTAGTTTTTTTATTGTACAATTTTTATACTGGCTTATAGTGTTGGGTATTTAATGTAATAGGGTCAGCAAAGTTAATATGTTTCTGTTAAGTAATGTAAACTTTTTGCAACTATTTAAATTTAACAATACAAGAGGAAATTTTTGGGTAATATTAAAGTTGGAACATTTTATCATAAAAGAAGAGAAGCAGGGGATATTGCACTACCAGCCTGTTTCATGCTGATCAGTGGCTACTACGTATTATATATTGGCAGACTTATGATGGCATTGTGGCCAGTAGTCAATAAAGTGTTAAGAGTAATAGTTTTTAACAAAAACCATTTCAAATGGAGAGAGCATTAAAAGCTGTTAGAGAAAATCCTTATTTTCATTCACACTTCAGATGGGCAGGCTGTGTGTCCAGACGACTGGGATTTCAAGTCTTGGCTTTCCTACTTGTTGTATGGCTAAATAACTTACCATTTCTGTAACTCAGTTTCCAATTTCAGAATGGAAATAATAGTAACACTTCTCTCATAGGGCTGCTGAAAAACAAGATAATAATGTTCATCTACTTTTTAATACTAGTGGCTTCATTATTAGGACAGCACTCAGTAAGAGATATTCTTACTATCCTTTTCATTTTTCAAGCTCACCTTTAAGAAGTTAGTCTTTTTTTCTGGTAGATAATTTAAGATGATGAGTGTTAACAGTTTCCCTCTGAATGTCTAGTGCTTATCAGTGATGAGGACTACTCACTGGATGATTTCTCTAATTGCTGTTTAGTAGGTCCTTAGTCTGTTATATGTAGAAGGGAAGTGACTATTGTTCTAAGGAATTCCAAATCTAATTTTCATAGAAATCAAAATAGGATATCAGTACCCATTTAAGCTCTATTAGACATGTCCTAATGTTAACGTACTAAAAAACACCTGCAGTATTTGGCACAGATGATCACTTTTTCCTTCTTAAAACACTTTTTTTGGGGGTGAGATTTTATTTATTTGACAGAGACACAGCGAGAGATGGAACACATGCAGGGGGGAGTGGGAGAGAGAGAAGCAGGCTTCCTGCTGAGCAGGGAGCCTGATGTGGGGCTTGATCCCAGCACCCTGGGATCACCTGAGCTGAAGACAGATGCTTAACGACTGAGCCACCCAGGCGCCCCTTGAAAGACTGTCTTCAGTTGTTTTTTGGGGCCTCTATCCCTCCCCCTCATTGAAGTATAGTTGACATAAAATATATTTCAGGTGTACAGCATAGTGATTCTGCATTTATCTACAAGGGGCTCCATTCTCTCTCTCTCTCCCCCTCCCTCCCTCTCTCTCTCTTTTTTAAAGATTTATTTGAGAGAGAGAGCATGCATGAGTGAGAGTGGGGGATGGCAGAGGGAGAGAATCTTCAAACTGACCTCTCTGCTGAGTGCAGAGCCTGATGCAGGGCTTCATGTCAAGACCCATGAGATCATGACCTGAGCTGAAATCAAGTCACATGCTTAACCAGCTGAGCCACCCAGGAGCCCATCAGTTCTTCTCTTTGTTCACAACTTGTTTGTGGGTTCCTTCTCTCAACATTAGGATAACTTATTCCTGGGCCTTTTTTTGCTCAGTTACTTTCATCCCCTATGCATGTTTTTTGTTTTGTTTTGTTTTGTTTTAGCTATGATTTTGGGTGAGGCTGAGTACCAAATGCAAGACAGTTCTTTGTATTGCTAAGTTGTTAAAGTTCAGTACAAGATACTTCACATCCCTGTCCTCACCTACTAAAATGCCAGTGGTGCTTCTCAGTCATTAGAACAGCTGCAACAGCTCCCATGCACTTGTAAATGCTCTGGAGGCACCTGGTTGAGAGCCACTGCTGCCTAAGTGCTCTCATTGGGTCGCATGCCTTTAAATACTATTTATATGCTAGTGATTTTTCACATGTTTATCTCCTGTATTTCTCTTCTGAGCTCCAAATACCTAGCTACTCCTGTCGAACATCTCTGATTACTCGAAAGATCTCTCATACACCTGCAAAAATGAACCTTTTTTCCTCCTCAATCGGTGTTTGTGTTTTGTTTTTTGTTTTTTGTGTTTTTTACCTTCTCCAACTCAGGAAATGCCATTTCTATGCTTCTAGTTGCTTGAAATCCAAAAGTGGGATTCCTTTATGGTTCCTGTTTTTTTTATTTTATACTCTGTATCTAATCCAATATCAAATCCTGTCAGCTCTGATAAATCTAGTCAGTCCAGCTTCTCACTACTTTCATTGTTACCTTGTGGTCTAAGCTACCATTATTTCTTAGATTTTTGAAGTAGCCTCTTAAAGGGTCCCTGTTTGGGACTTGCCCCCCCCTACAGCCTGTTCTTAATACAGCTTAAATCAGCTGCCAGAAAGTTCTATTTAATATGGAAGATCAGATTATGTTTCCCCTCTATTCAGAACCCTCCAGTGGCTTCTTTGGGAGTAAAAGGCCAAGTCAGCTCCAGAATCTTAGTACTGGCCCTTCTTCCTGGAGCACACTCCTCCCAGGTAGCCACGTGGCTTCCTCCCGTCTTCAGATCTGCTCTCTTGTTACTTCATCAGAAAGGACTTCTCTGGCCAGCTGTGTATATAACACTATCTCCCTTACACCCTTGCATTGTTTTTGTTTCTCTCATCCCTATTTCATTATTTACTCCTTGTATTTCTTACTAACAGACTCACTATATATTTTAATGTTTATTATCTGTCCTCACTAGAATATAAGTTAATGAAGGCAGGGACTTTAATTCATTACTCAGTGTCTGACACTTGGTAGGCACTCTATATTTGTTAAATGAATGACTGTTTATGAAATATATTGCAAATGAAGTGGTGGTTTATGGAACTAGAGTGCATTCCCTTCCCGAAGACTTTTAGATCAAAAAATGTTAAAACAGCTTGCAAATATAAGATCCCTGGCTTTTTTCCATATTTCTGATGAGACAGAAATTAGTTTCCAGTATTTGAGTGTTGGTTCCTTCGTTTCTAAGAACAGACACAGTCAGTGATCACTCTACAGCCCGTTTTCCTCCACCTCTCAGCACCATGTGACTGTGGTGCCCCTTCCCTCATAGAAACTTCTCTTGACTTAGGTGACACCTCTCCTTGTTTTTCTCCAACCTCTTTGGCAGTTCATTCTCAGACACCTTTGTAAATTACTCTTTCTCTGTTCCATTAGATACTGCTATTACTCAAGATTTTGTCCTAGGACCCTTTTTTCACTTACTCTGCCTGGGTCATCTCATCTATTCTCAAGGCTTTTGTCATCTACTGAGTGGTCATCTATGTCCTTTTTTTCTTTTTTTCTTTTTTATGGTTTTATTTATTTGACAGCGCACACGTGCATACAGGCAGGCAGAGCAGCAGGCAGAGGGAGAAACAGGCTCCCTGCTAAGCAGAGAGCCCGATGTGGGGCTTGATCCCAGGACCCCAGGATCATGACCTGAGCCAAAGGCAGCCGCTTAACTGACTGAACTACCCAGGCACCCTTACATCCATCTCTTTAACACAGGCTTCTCTTCTGTGCCTTGGATCTTTGTGTTCACTTTCTACCTTTTTCTGCATGTTTCCACTCAGGTGTGGCACATAGCTGCCTCAAACTCAGTGTGACCAAAATGAATTTGTTATTTTCTCTCTCTGTTAGTCTCTTTATTCCTAAGTGAGACATCTTGAAGTGTAATCTATTTTCTCCAGTCTGCAACCATAATGATTTTGTGAAACACAAGTTTCAGCAAATTTTTCTTGAGGATATATTACAAAATTCATAGCATGTAAGACCTTTCTGACGCGGGCTCCTAGGTTACAGACTGAGGTAGCTTGGGCTTAGTAAATGTGATAATAATCATGCCATTTTTGTATGGTGTGTTGACAGACTACAAAAACTGCTTTGATTAATGGATATTCCCTTCCTCCATTTCCTCCCAACATACAAACCTTTCCTTTTGTTTATCACATCCGAGACCTCGTAAACCTGTGTCAGCTCTAAGAGCACCCTGCTCTTCCCCAGTCTAGACCAGGGGCTGGCACCTTTTTGTATGGTCCACAAGCTAAAAATGGTTTTCACTATTTTAAATGGTTAAGAAAGAAAATCAAAGGGAGAATAATATTTTATGACATATGAGCATTATATGAAATTCAAATTTTAGTGTCCATAAAATTTTATTGGAACACAGTCATACTTACTCATTTATGTATTATCTATGGCTACTTTTGCCAAGAATAGAGTAGTTGCAGCAGAGACCATATGGCCTACAAAACCTAAAATACTTACTACCTGGTTCTTCACAGAAAGTTTGCCTACTCTTGGTCTAGATGACCTACACTCAACTTCATTTCTCTGCCTAAAGCACTACTCTCATGTTTAGGTTAAATGCCTCTCATCTACAGCACCCTCTACTTTTATCGTGGCGTATAGCAGCCTTAGAGGTTTGTGAGGTTGTACGCTCAGTGAAGGCTAGGAACCTTATTTGTCAACTACTGTGCGTGCCCAGGGTGTTTGGCACGTTATGGTCCCTGATGAATAAATGCTGCCCACCCTAATGAAGGTAGAAGAGGATGGCTGTTTTATTTAAATACAAGTTTCTGTCATGTAGCTGATTTAAATTTTAAAAGTTGGTTTTTGCCCAGTACCATATAAAATGTAATTTTCTTTCCTGCTTCTGAATTAGAATTCTGAGATTCACTTTGCCCTTTTAGTAAGAATGCTTATATCTGAGCCTTGATTGTATGTCAGATACTGTGTACTTTAAATGGATTCTTTTATCTGATATTTGAGAATTCAGATTTCTTTAGCTGATAAGGTACATTAGGTTGAAGTATATTGTGGCTGCTAAAACTGGAAAATGAAATGCACGTGTGTTTATAGAGGATCACAAGATAACAATGAGTAAAACAGGTTTTCATTAAAATTTTCTTCAAATTCTTACAGTCCTGTCACTGTATATAAGATGCTGGTTACCACTTAACCACTCCTGTATTTACATTTGTATTTCTTTTTAAAGATTTATTTATTTTAGAGAGAAGGGGGGGGGAGAGCAGGGAGGAAGGGAGAGAGAGTCTGAGGCTGACTCCTCACTGAGCATGGAGCCTGTCGCAGGATCCCAGGACCCTGAGATCACGACCTGAACTAAAACCAAGAGTCAAGAGACTCAACTGATTGCACCACCAAGGCACCCTTACATGTGTATATTTTAATAAACCTTAGGTTTGTAGGAAGTTTTAAAATACCATTTAACTTTTTAAAATCAATGATGCAGCTCCTACTGTTTTTACCCAAGTTGAGTCAAAATGTTGGGGGAGGAGGTAGTAGTTTTTAGAAAACAGAAAAAAGGGCGCCTGGGTGGCTCAGTGGGTTAAAGCCTCTGCCTTCGGCTCAGGTCATGATCTCAGGGTCCTGGGATCGAGGCCCGCGTCGGGCTCTCTGCTCAGCGGGGAGCCTGCTTCCCCCTCTCTCTCTGCCTGCCTCTCTGCCTCCTTGTGATCTCTCTCCCTCTGTAAAATAAATAAATAAAATCTTAAAAAAAAAAGTGCTTTAAAAAAAAGAAAACAGAAAAAAATGATTTTTCATAATTCACTAAGTTTTCTATAACTGTCCAGTGATTCATCATTTTAAAGGAAGAAATAAAGTGTAAAGATAAACATTTTCTAAGACCTCAAATTGAGGGGCCCCTGGGTGGCTCAGTGGGTTAATAAGCCTCTGCCTTCAGCTCAGGTCATAATCTCAGGGTTCTGGGATCAAGCCCCGCATCGGTCTCTGCTCAGCAGGGAGCCTGTTTCCCCCCCCTCTGCCTGCCTCTCTGCCTACTTGTTATCTCTCTCTCTGCCAAATAAATAAAAATCTTAAAAAAAAAAAGACCTCAAACTGAATGAATACATTTTGTGCTTTTCACTGCAACTAAAATTGATAATCTGCATAATTTTAAGGATAATTTAATTGGAAGAATATTTTTAGTAGAGTTACTTAAATACATGGTGTTGGCTCAACTACAGCCATGCTGTTGTTCAAATAATTTCTAGAACACAAAACTTTTTTCCCACCTAGGCCCTCTGTACTTGGTTTTCCCTTTGCCCAGAAAGTTATCCAGCCTTCACCTCCGGACACTTTTCACGGCCAATTATTTTACATCCTTTAGATTTCATCTTATATGTCATTCCTTTGAAGAGAGGCTTTGCCTGTGTACTTCCATATTTCTGCTTGTGTTACTCTTTTACATCACTCTGTTTCTTTCATGGCACTTACTTGTGGCAGGGTTTTTTGGTGGTTTTTTTTAATCACTTTATTATTTTTTTTCATCATAATAAGTGTACTCTAATCCCCAGGCCCCGTTTCACCCATCCCACCACCCACCTCCATCTGCCTACCTCTGTAGTTAAGAGTCTGTTTCTTGGTTTGTCTTTTTTTTCCCCCTTTGTTTTGTTTCTTGAATTCTACATATGAGTGAGATCATATGGTATTTGTCTTTTTCTCTGATGGACTTATTCACTTACTGTTGTCTAGCTCTATCCATATTGTTGCAAATGGCAAGTTTTTTTTTTTAATGGCTAAATAATCTCGTGTGTGTGATGTATATATATACATATATATATATATATCACACACACACATATTTCTATCTTTATCCATTCACGTATTCATGGACACTTGGGCTGCTTCCACAGTTTGGCTATTGTAAATAATGCTGCTGTAAACATAGGGGTGCATGTATCCCTGTGAATGGGTGTTTTTGTATTCTTTGGGTAAATATCCAGTACTGTGATTGCTGGGTCATACAGTGGTTCTTTCTTTTTGAGGGACCTCCATACTGTTTTCCACAGTGTCTGCACCAGTTTGCATTCCCACCAACAGTGCACAAGGTTTCCTTTTTTTCTACATCCTCACCAACACTTGTTTCCTGTGTTTCTTAATTAGCCATTCTGACAGTTGTGAGGTAACATCATGTGATTTTGATTTGCATTTCTCTGTTGATGAATGACGTTGAGCATCTTTTCATGTGTCTGTTGGACATCACCCATTTTTTAATTGGCTTATTTGTTTTTTGGGTGTTCAAGTTGTATCAGTTCTTCATATATTTTGGATACTAACCGTTACTGGATATGTCATTTGCAAATATCTTCTCCCGTTCTGTAGGTTGCCTTTAGTTTTGTTAATTGTTTCCTTTTGCTGTGCACTTTTTATTTATGATATAGTTCCAGTGGTTCATTTTTCTTTTTGTCACCTTTGCTTTGGGAGACAGATCTTAAAAAATGTAGCTAAAGCTGATGTCAGAGAAAGACCACTGCCTGTGGTCTCTTCTAAGATTTTTTTTAGTTTCAGGTCTTATGTTTAGATCTTTAATCCATTTTTCAGTTTATTTTTGTGTATAGTCCAGTTTCATTCTTCTGCATGTAGCTGTCCAGTTTTTCCAGCACCATTTATTTTTCCCCATTGGATATTCTTTCCTCCTTTGTCAAAGATTAATTGACCATGTAATTGTGGGTTTATTTCTGGGTTTTCTGTTCTGTTCCATTGATCTACGTGTCTATTAAAGTACCATACTATTTTAACTATCTCTTCATAATATAACTTGAAGTCTGGAATTGTGACACTTCCAGTTTTTTCGTTTTCAAGATAGCTTTGGCTATTTTGAGGTTTTTTTGTGGTTCCATTCAAATTTTAGAATTGTTTGTTCTAGTTCTGTGAAAAATGCTGTTAGTATTTTGATAGGGATTGTATTAAGTGTGTAGATTCCTCTGGGGTAGTATAGACATTTTAACAGTGTTTATTCTTCCAACCCATAAACATGTAAATGTCTTTTCATTTCTTTGTGTCATCTTGAATTTCTTTTATCTGTGTTCTATAGTTTTCAGAGTAGAGGTCTTTCACCTCTTTGGGTAAATTTATTCCTAGTTGTTTTGTTTTTTTGTGTGATTGTAAATGAGATTGTTTTCTTAATTTTTCTTTCTCTTGCATCACTATTAGTGTATAGGAATACAGCACACTTTTGTACATTAATTTTGTATCCTGTGAATTTACTAAATTCATTATCAGTTCTAGTAGTTTTTTGGTAGAGTCTTTTGGGTTTTCTGTATATAGTATCATGTCATCTGCAAATAATGAGTTTTACTTCTTTACCAATTTGGATGCCTTTATTTTTTTATGTTGTCCAATTCAGTACTGTATTGAATAGAGTGGACATCCTTATCTTGTTCCTGGCCTCCGGGGGAAAGCTCTCAGTTTTCACCATTGAGTATTTTGTTGGCTGTGGGTTTTTTGTATAAGGCCTTGTTTATTTGTGTTCAGGTATGTTCCCTCTAGATCTCCTTTGCAGAGGGTTTTATCACAAATGGATGTTGTGCTTTGTCATATGCTTTTTCTGCATCTATTCAAATGATCATATGGTCCTTATCCTTTCTCGTTTTGGTGTGATATATCACACTGATTGCTCTGTGAATATTGAACCACCCTTGCATCCGTGGAATAAATCCCATTTGACCACTGAGTATGATTTTTTTTAACGTATTATTGGATTTGGTTTGCTAATATTTTGTTGAGGATTTTTGCATGTGTTCATGAGCGATACTGGCCTGTGGTTCTCCTTTTTTGTGATGTCTTTATGTGGTTTTGGTATCAGGCCTTATAGAATGAATTTGGAAGTTTTCCTTTTCTATATTTTGGAATAGCTTGAGAAAAATAGGTATTATCTCTTCCCTAAATGTTCTGTAGAATTTGCCTGCAAAGCCATCTGATCCTGGACTTTGTTTTTTTGGGAGTTTCTAAATTACTGGTGCAAGTTCATTGCTGGTAATTGGTCTGTTCAAATTTCGTATTTCTTCCTGCTTTAGTTTTGGTAGGGTATATGAATTTACCTATTTGTTCTGAGTTGTCCAATTCGTCTGCATATAGGTTTTCATAATCTGTTACCATTGTTTATTTCAGTGGTGTTGTTATTTTTCTTCTTAGTGATTTTATTTGGGTCCTCTTTTTTTATCTATCTTGCTCTAAAGGTTTATCAATTTTGTTGATCTTTTCAGAGAATGAGCTTCTGGTTTCATTAATCTGTTTTATCTTTTTCTTTAGTTTTTATATCATTTCTGCTCTAATCTGTATTCCTTCCTTTTGCTGGATTTGGGTTTTAAATTCTTTTTTCAGCTCCTTTAGGTGTAAGGTTAAGTTGTTTGTTTGCGATTTTCTTGAGAGTTGGTCTGTGTTGCTGTAAACTTCCCTCTTACTACCACTTTTGCTGCGTCCCAAAGATTTTTTTTTAAGATTTTATTTATTCATTTGACACAGAGAGAGAGACCACAAGTAGGCAGAGAGGCAGGCAGAGAGAGAGGAGAGAGGAGGAAGCAGGCTCCCCGCTGAGCAGAGAGCCCGATGTGGGCCTGGATCCCAGGACCCTGGGGTCATGACCTGAGCCGAAGGCAGCGGCTTTAACCCACTGAGCCACCCAGGCGCCCACGTCCCAAAGATTTTAGACCATTGTGTTTTCATTTTCACTTGTTTCCATGTAATTTTTGATTTCTTCTTTGATTTCTTGGTTGACTGAGTCATTGCTTAGGAGCATGTTATTTAACCTCCATGTACTTGTGCTTTTCTCAGATTTTTTTCTTATGGTTGCTTTCTGGTTTCATAGCATTGTGGTCAGAAAAAAATGCATGGTATGACTTTGGGTTTTGTTTTGTTTTAATTTGCTGAGACTTGTTTTGTGGCCTAATCTGTGATCTATTCTGGAGAACGTCTTTTGTGCACTTGAAAAGAATGTGTATTCTGTTTCGGGTTGGAATGTTCTGAATATAGCTGTTAAATCCACATGGTCCAGTATGTCATTCAAAGCCACTGTTTCCTTATTGATTTTCTGTTTGGATGATCTGTCCATTGATGTAAGTGGGGTGTTGAAGTCCCCTATCATTATTATATTACTGTCAGTTATTTTTTTTATGTTATTAACTGTTTTATGTATTTGGGTACTCCCGTATTGGGTGCATAAATATTTACAATTGTTATATCCTCTTGTTGGATTGTCCCATTTATGATTATGTAGTGTTCCTCTTTGTCTCTTGTTACGGTTCTTGTTTTTAAGTCTATTTTGTCCAATATAAGAATTGCTACCTACGCTTCCTTTTGACATCCATTTACATGTTAAATATTTCTCCATCCCCTCACTTTTAGTCTGTAGGCATCTTCTGGTCTGAAATGAGTCTCTTGTAGGCAGCATATAGTTGGGTCTTGTATTTTTTTTTTAATCCACTCAGTCACCCTCTGTCTTTTGATTGGAGTGTTTAGTCTATTTAACATTCAGAGTAATTATTGATAGATATATATTTATTGCCAATTTGTTACTTAGGTTGTTTCTGTAGATTTTCTCTGATCCGTCTCTTGCTTTCATGGTTTGTTGGCTTTTAGTGATATACTTGGATTCCTTTCTCTTTATTCTTTGCATATCTGTTACTGGTTTTTCATTTCTGGCTACCATCATGGCACTTACTTGTTAGCTGTTATTTTTCCTTAGTCGTTGGTCTTTCCTACTAGAAGGAAAGTTCCATGATTTTTCCCATAGAGCAGGACCATGTCTCTTGGTCACCATTGTATGTGTCATCAACATATAGTACTTGGCACTTAGTAAATATTTTTGAGTGAGTGAATGGCAAGAATGATATTCTGAAATTTCTAAAGCAATATTTCTTTTTAGTGATGCTGCTTCAAAAGTCATGGTGGAATTGCTAGGAAGTTACACGGAGGACAACGCTTCCCAGGCTCGAGTTGATGCCCACAGGTAATGTTGAACACGTTGTCTTTCTGATGGGGACTACCAGCAGCTTGGAGATTGAGCTATAGAAGAAACTATGTTTGCAGAAACTATGTTTGCATCTCCCAACCCAGTGATCCAGAGCCATTTGATACTGTATGCTCTGTCATGATTCCAGTGTAGATACTAAAATTCAGGGCTTGGTATTGGAATAACCATAGATTGTATGTAGAATAGCCACATCATATTTTCTGTTTGGGGTATTTGCTGGTTTGGGTGTGATGACCCCAACCTGAGAAGTAGAGCCTAATATCGGGTTGATTTTTATCTTAATGCTAAAGTATGTAGATGAGGAAAAGTTGGTGGCATGGTAAAAATTAGCCCATTGCTAATGAGAAAAAGGGCTTCAAACAGTCCTAGGTTAACTTAGTAGCAATAATAATGGAATCAGTTTTTTAAGTCTACGAAGCAGAAATAATAACTCCTCTATAGAGTATGGCTTCACAGGGACCTAGGTGTTGCTAGAAAGTGCAGTCTGTGGGAAAGATCTTTAACCCTGAGGTAAGACTGTCTGTATTCAAATACTCCACCACTTAATTAGTACTTACTGGGCAAGTTCTTTCTGAGCCTCTTTCAACACTGTTAACAGGCATGGTAATAACAGTATGTCCTGGTGTTTTGAGGATTAAGTGAAGTAATGCATGTAAAACACTTAACTCAGTGTCTCGCATATGGGAAGATGCTGCTGTTTTAATTATTCTTTGATTATTTTGGTTGTGCTTTCTTTCCGCCTATGTTTTTGTCTACAACTACTTTATTATTTTATTTTGTTAAAACAGATATACCTGATAAATAGATTTATTGGCCTGTTTTAATCTCAGTCTTGTAGCTTTTTTTATGCTGTGTATATTGAACTCTTAGATATTTTACTGAATTAAATATATTTTGCAATCTGTAAAAGTTGGTGAAAAGTTCCTGAATCTCAGGACTCTTAGCTTGTATTTTTGTTTTTAATAAAGGTGTATTGTCCGAGCATTGAAAGATCCAAATGCATTTCTTTTTGACCATCTTCTCACTTTAAAACCAGTCAAATTTTTGGAAGGCGAGCTTATTCATGATGTAAGTACTTTATCTTTAATGTGAAAAATGTTCTCTTTTCCTAAATGTAACATATTGAAGCAGAACTCTTTTTCTTTGTATTCATGAACATGACTATTAGATCTGGAAAGAGAACTGTTTTTGTTTTGTTTTGTTTTGTTTTTTATATCAAGAACAGAATGAAATTTAGGACCAGTGTTTATTTCCAGTCACTGAATGTACCTGTTCTTTCTCCCTTTCCTTCATCTCCATACTTGCCTGGCTGTTATGAACATAAATAATATGGATTTCTTTTTATATGTTGTGTCAGGTAGCCACAGTTAGGAAGATAAATCTGATATTTAAAAACATGAACACACTTCTCAAGTATAAGTATAAATACATTTTGGATTAGTTTCCATTTGTATTGTGCTCTTCCCACCGTCTTTCAGGATAGCTCACTTAGACCTCACTGTATTTACTGATTCTTCATCTAAATGAGTCTTTTGAAAGCAAATGGTTTGGGTGGTAATCTGATCAAACAGATTGCTGTTTCTGCACTAAAAGAAGCATTGAGAGTTTTATTGCTGAGAGTTAATGTTTTAAAAATATCTTGAGTATAAATCTTGATTCTGTATTGAATATTATATCTTTATTTTTTTATCTGTAGCTTTTAACCATTTTTGTGAGTGCTAAATTGGCATCATATGTCAAGTTTTATCAGAATAATAAAGACTTCATTGATTCACTTGGTAAGTTTGGAGCTTATTCTTTGTGGGGGTATAAAGAAAGATGGGAACAGGCTCTTCTGGAACTCTCATGTACTGTAAAAATCCAGCAAATATGACTTTGGCCTTTTGTTTAGATTATCCTAACCAGTGGTATATGATAGAACAGCAACAAACAGGTGAACAGTTTAAAAGATTAGTCAGAATGAATTGGGAATCAGAAACAAGAAGGTGTAAGGTAGCATTTGTGGTGGAAAGAGCATGAAACTAGGAGTCAGAAAACCTAAGCCTTTTTTTCCCTCTATAAGAGTTTGTTGGACTTCGGGCCCTCCTAACAGGTCTACTAGACCATGCTTCTTTGAGGTAAAGTTCTAGCAAGAAGCAGGTATTAGAGCAGATTTGGATAGAAATAGTACCATTGATAATGTGTTTTTAAATTGTGGAATGGAGGATGGAGCAGAAAAGCAACTTAAAGGATCACCAGTACTTTGATCATAATGGCGACTTTTAGAAGTACTCATTTTAACAGCTGACAGAATTCGATGACTTAAAACTATTTAAAATACAGTTATTTGTCAAAGACCCTTACTCCTTATATATTGGTAATTTTTTTAAAAAGAAGCCATAGTTATGTAATTGAAACAATTGGGTTTGTTTTTTTTTCCCTGTAACATATTTTATTCTTGGTACACACTCCCTCCCCACTATTAACAAATTCTAGAAGTGTATGTATTGTTCAACAAATCTAAGTGAAGCTGTAGGTGGGATTAGAAATGGGATTACATGATGGGAGAAACTTTCTTTACTACACTTTGTTGAAGACAGCATAGTCTTAGCTTTATATGATTTTAATCTTTGAATTTTTTTCTAGAGGATCAGAGCTCTGTGTTTGCCAAACTGAATTTAATCTTATCTTCATTGAGCAAATTCCATATACAGTATTTAATTTACTTCTGGCGCATGTTTTTAACATACTAAAATTAGAAAGAGGAAAATTAGAAAACCTGTAGTTTAACAGATTTAAATTGATCTAAAACTACCGGGTGGTGTTGGGTTTTTTGTTGTTGTTGTTGTTTTTGAGAGTGAAGTCAGCTATGAAACTGAGGTGCTTTGTTTTTCTACTAGGCAATAATCAAAACACTTTAGAGGTTGGTTATATTTTCTGTGTTAATACTGAATTGTTAGCCTCGTGGTTTGAGATATGGATGAAGGAATTCATTTATAATCTATTTTGATTATACTGTTAGTCCCCAATTTGGCAATCATTAATTCCTATCACATGTATATTTTGTACAGCCGTTGGAATTGGGGAAGATTGAATTATTCTGAACATAATAAGTCATTTGAAATATACCAAGATAAAGTAGATGCAAGTGTGTTTGTGTAGAATGCTTTGCCAGGTGCACTAGACCCAGAAAACCACATTCTGTCCCAGTTAATTTGTTTTGTGGCATGAAGCTATGTGATGGAATGTTAATGTCAGCAACCTCTTTATTTACGCACCAAGGAAAAAGGAGTAGTAATTAACACTTTGACACTCCCCCATTGATGTGTAATTGACTGTTTCAAAGGAGCACTGGTTCATAAGCTATTGCATGCATTAAAATTACGTTTTCTATATTGCAGCATTTTAAGACAGGGGTCAGTGACAATGCAGAAATTGCTCAATGATGCACATTTTTTTATTACTGCATTAAGGTTTTGACATATTAGTAATGAATAAATGTTTCCATAAAATTAGATTTTTTATAACTTTAAAATTGAAATATGACACCGAACACTGTGACTTCCTCTTTGAAGGTAATGTTCTAGTTTCATGAAACAAAGCACAGCTTTCTACAAGTCTTTAACTCATACTTCACTGACTTAATAGTATTGATTTTGAGAACGAGTTCTAACATGCAGGTTTCCACATGTAAGATAGATAATGGTTTTACATAATTCACTCTAGAAATCTTCATTTCTCTGATAATTCTTAAATTTATGGTAAGCTTGTAACTACACAAAGAGTAGCAGTAAAATAGTATTTTAATTATATCTTAGAAACTAAGAGTGAATATCATTTTATCATACTGAAAGAGATGCCCGGAGAACTGGAAATGTTAAGGAATTTTCTTGTATTTGAAAATACTGCCAAAAATCTTTAGTAGTTGTTCTCTGTGATAGGAAGAACATAACATTTCTAATTTTTGGTGCCAACCGGGAGTCCAGTCCCTGTTTTGCCGTTAGTTTCTTGAACATGTATGCAAATAAGCTGTCTTTTATTAGAAATTTGTAAAAGATACTTTTGGCAAAATATCTTATTAAATGTATGTATATTTGGTTTTACATATATTGCTAACATTTATTGCAATTGAAAGTCTGGTTACAAATGTCTAGATTCTACAGGTGGCATCACTTTATCAAAACACTTTGTTTTATTAACACTGACAACTTGGGCCAACAGTAAGCATTATCCTGTGTCAACTGAATTGCCCTAACATGTCTACATGTAATCTGGTGTTACACAGTTGCTACCTTCTTGCTTCAGGAAGTTAATCAGCATCTAATTTGCATTTGTTAATTAGGGTTAATGTGCACTAATTGATTTTTTGGTGCTTGTAGATTTCCATTAAACCTGGTTAGCAATACTTACTTGGATACCTCATTCATTTGAGTTATGATGATCATGTTTTTGTTGAATCTGTGCCAAATAGAAGGCCTGCATCATAATTATAGCTAATTAACAGATGATTATGTCCTGTATTAATGGGCTTCCCTTGTCTTCTGCTAATATGTGTTATAAATTTCAAGTTTATTTATGGAGTGCTTAGAACTTTTTTAACAATAGAAACTTGAGGCTCTTAATTATTAGAGGGTATATGATCAATCATTTGCTCAGTTTACATAATTTGAAATTTTAGAGAAAAGGAACGTAATTTTAGATTAATTTTAGAAACTTGTTTTTATAAGTTAGCATCAATCAAATCAAGTATATATGATATTGTGTTATAATTCAGTTTCCACTTAGGAACTGGTAATAATTTAGATATTTAGGATTTATAAATATTTATGTGTATTACTAGTCATTTATTATATAAGCAAATATTTTTTAGGCCTACTACTGACACTTTGACTAATTAAGTCATTTAATCCTCTTTGCTCTTCAGTTTTCTTATA
Organism: Ailurus styani; assembly: GCA_002007465.1. Taxonomy (NCBI): domain Eukaryota; kingdom Metazoa; phylum Chordata; class Mammalia; order Carnivora; family Ailuridae; genus Ailurus; species Ailurus styani. The sequence continues at coordinate 1,991,481 of LNAC01000137.1, forward strand.
TTTTAAAATGAACGAATCAGGACTGGGTAATTTGTTAAGTTTCCTTTTGGGTCTAATAGTTGTTTGTGATCTGAATAATTGTAACAGCATGTTTCACTAGAAGTTATAAGACAAAATTGGGATTATTTGTGGAGTTTTCTACTTCAGTGTTAATGGTACTGTTTAATTTTATCTAGTAATCAGTGTAGCCTGTGATTATTAAGTGATGAACACCCTTTTGACTTAATTGTTAAATCCAAAGTGACCTGGGAAATGGAAAATGGAATGTTTTCATAACTGAATGTTTATGAAAATATTTTAAGGCTTCATATTACTGACAGAACAAAAAGATAAGGAATCCTATGTTTAAATGGAGAGCAAATAGTAAAAATAAGCTTAAGTAATTAAATAAAAATGTTTTTGTCTTTTTGTTTTTTTAAGATTTTATTTATTTGACAGAGACAGCTAGAGAGGGAACACAAGCAGAGGGAGTGGGTGAGGAGAAGCAGGCTATCCGCTGAGCAGGGAGCCTGGTGTAGGGCTCAGTCCCAGGGATCATGACCTGAGCTGAAGGCAGACGCTTTAAGACTGAGACACCTAGGCGCCCTTAAAAATGTTCTTATGAAATAAACTTTGTACATTTTATCTCCTAAAATGTGTAACTATAAAAAATGTAAAACGTTCCGAAGTTCTAGAGCTTAAACAAAATACCCTTTTATAGCCCATTCTTAACTTTGAACCTATGACCTGTGGCACTGTAGCAGTAAAGAAATGTAGTTCTAGGAAAATAATTGTAATGTTCTTTAACTATGGGGTCGGTTTATGGTTTGCAAAAATAAGCAGCTTTGTCAAAATTACTCTGTAAATGCTCAGTGACTTTTGACACAAGAGTTGTAATTGTGCAGATCTTTAACTAGTACGGATGTTCATCAGGCTTTACCACTGTGTTATTCAGGTCTATTACATGAACAGAATATGGCAAAAATGAGACTGCTTACTTTTATGGGAATGGCAGTGGAAAATAAAGAAATTTCTTTTGACACAATGCAGCAAGAACTTCAGATAGGAGCCGATGATGTTGAAGCATTTGTTATTGATGGTAAGACAATTAGAATATTTTCATTTTTTTCCTAGAATTTCTCTTAACCTTGTGGAATATAAGATTTTATATCTTTGGGTGCCTGGCTCATTCTGTCAGAGCATGCAACTCCTGATCTCGGGGTCACGAGTTCAAGCCCCATGTTCAGCATGGAGCCTGCTTAAGAAAACAAAAAAGATTTTGTTTTTTTTTTTTTTTTTTTTTTTTAAAGATTTTATTTATTCATTTGACACAGAGAGATTACAAGTAGGCAGAGAGGCAGGCAGAGAGAGAGGAGAGAGGAGGAAGCAGGCTCCCCGCTGAGCAGAGAGCCCGATGCGGGCCTCGATCCCAGGACCCTGGGATCATGACCTGAGCCGAAAGCAGAGGCTTTAACCCACTGAGCCACCCAGGCGCCCAACAAAAAAGATTTTGAATCTTGAAACTGAATTGTATTCTAACAAAGCTGGCTTTTCTTGTAGCAGATGTGTATGTTTAGACTTGCAGATTATATTTTTAGTAGAATGAAAATTCAGTGGAAATACAAATTGCTCTGTGGTTTTTGGTGTTCTGTCCCTGAAATAATACAAAATGAAGGTCTTTAGGCAGTATACCGTAGTGGTTAAGAGCCTAGATTTTAGTATCAGACCTGGGTTTGGGGGCCAGGTCTTCCTTTGTGAAACAGGAATGTAGGGAGTTAATACATGGTTGGGAGGATTAAATGAATTAATTCAGGTAAAGCACTTTATTTAGCTCAGTGCTTGGCACATAGTAAATGATCTGTAGATATTAATCATCATCAGTTTTTTATCATTAGCTAGAAACAGGACCGTTCCCAACAATTACAATATAATACGATTTAATTATTACTCAGATTTTTTTTCTGGGCTTTTTAAGTTTGAAAGTTGGGGGGAATTGTCCAGTCAAGATTAATGTACAAAACTCTTGATACGGTTTCTTTTTAATGCTGTAAGTCTCAAACGGTCCTATAAAGGAGTAGTTTATTAGGAAATTAGTGTTTTCTCCCACATGAAATTGTAGGGGAGAACATTTATAATTCTTAATAAAAACTGTGATATTTAGTATAGATTCACCCAGCAACCACAGGACAAATGTGTGACCTTCCTTTTGATTCCATCACACTGTTGTGCTTGTTACTAGATTCAGAGAGCTGGTTTATAAAATGATATTTGAAAATTGTAAGGTTTATTGTGGTTTAGTTTTATATCTTAGCTGTTTTTCTTAGGGATTTTCTATATAATATATCATGTAAAACATCTTTTTTCAGCAGTAAGAACTAAAATGGTCTACTGCAAAATTGATCAGACCCAGAGGAAAGTAGTTGTCAGGTAAGACACTTAAGACTTTGCAGCATTTTGTAGAACAATTTAGTTTGTTCCGATTATTTCACTTAAATGTTTAGAGAACCAAGGTGGTGTTCTTACGAGTTGACTGTAGTTAAATAGTTGCTATTTATCATAATTTTATTAAAGTTCAGACTGAATGTGATTAGCTTATTTAATGAAAGAGTCCTATTTTCCAGCACATTTCATTTAATGGCTCAGCATTGGCTAGAATACTAATGACTTTTGTGTCTGGTTTATGTAGTTCAGGAAAATAGAAGGTTTAGGATCAATATGATAAAGATTTTTTTTTTTTAATAATTTAGAATGGTAAGAGAGAAGAATTAGAAGCTTAGGTCTTTCATATATATTTACCCTTGTTTTTAACTAGATAATAGAAGTGTGTAGTATTGTAAAAAAGAATGCCAGAAGAATAAAAAGTTGACTAATAACTTTGTTTTTTAATTTTTCAATTTTTAGTCATAGTACACATCGGACATTTGGAAAACAGCAGTGGCAACAACTGTATGACACACTAAATGCCTGGAAACAAAACTTGAACAAAGTGAAAAATAGCCTTTTGAGTCTTTCTGATACATGAATTTTTATGCTATATATAAAATTTTGTTCTTTTTTGGAAAAATCGAAACCATAGTAAAACAAACAAATTTGACTACAGTCTGGACATTTATTGTCTTAAGTTTAAAAGAAATGTAAAAAAGTCACAAGTTTCAGAGGATACAAAGTAATCAATTGCAAAGGATCACTATCTTGTGTATTATGTAAGTTGTGTTCTGCAAGGAAGGGGGGGGTTAAAGGTGCTACAAGAGCTTTGATGAAAGGATATATGGAGGAAAGCAAATTTAACTTAGGGGAATTGGATGCCAACAGCCATCTTAGCTATCTTAATTGAAACATTTGTAAAAACACAATAGTATAATTTCATCACATCAAAAGAAATTGGAAAAGTGCATATAAGTGTAAAGCTTTAGGTGCAACATTTTTAGTCAAAACTAGAATTCAATTAAATCAGTTCGCCACTGAAAACATTTATCAACATTCTTTTAATCTGTCATTTTCTCCAACATCTCTTCTGCTTTTCTTTTCTTAGGTTGGTTGTCATTTTCTAAGCTTAGAAAGTTTTCGATTTCATTAATTTGATTTGTTACCAGGCTCTGCCAGTCATCGTCACCAGTAGAAGGTGCCACCACATCAGTAGGATCTTTAATCTTGGTTGCCTGAAAATGGCTTTGGAGCGGAACTGATTTCAGAGGCTTTATTTTCACCTAGGAAAGACCAGACTTGTTTTGCTTACCATTGAAATTACTCGTTTTTTTTAAATCATCAATAGGAGTTAAAACAAGGCTCTGCAATTATTAGTATGTGATAAAGCCATCATTTTTCTTGACTAATTTTCAACAACTAATTTGATATGGAAAAAACAAAATATTAATCTGGAGGTTTATGCCTATGTAGTAACTCCTTAAGTTCCCTAATAAAGTCCAGGGATACCATGAACATTTTCTAAAAGGTCTTAAGCTTATATTGAAAGAAAAGATATTTAAAACAATTGCAGATCAAAATCTGTTTTGATTTCTCTTCTCCCAAACATATGTCTATGTTTTGTGTCTTCTAATCAAAGCCAGGGGAAAATTAAAAATGCTAATGGAGGAGGGCACCTGGGTGGCTCAGATGGTTAAGTGTCTGCCTTCAGCTTGGGTCATGATCCTGGGGTCCTGGGATCAAGTCCCGCATTGGGCTCCCTGCTCAGCGGGGAGTCTGATTGTCCCTCTCCCTCTACTGTTCCCCCTGCTTGTGCTCTCTTACTCTGTCAAATAAATAAAATCTTTAAAAAAATAATGCTAACGGAGGTAGACTGCCATATATAAAGTACCTTTTATCCTTTCTCCTGTTTCAGACCACCATTGTTGGACAAATAGGAAAGAGCAGTGAGGTATTTGGAAGTTGGCATGTTTCCAAGGCACTGCATTGGGTCATACTTTTTAACACAGTATTATAAAAGTTTTTCAAGATTTTTTTTTCTGATAGTAATTATACTTTTTCCTCTGTTATCTAAACTTTCAATAAAGAAACTAAAATCACTAGTAATCTATCCAGAGAGACCAATCAACATTTTGGTATGGTTTGCTACTAGTCTTTTTTTCTATTTTTAGCATATTTGATCATTCTATAGAATTTTGTATCTTGGTTTTTCCCTCTGTGGGCTGTTTCCTAGGTCTTTAAAATTTCTCATAAACCATTGTCAGTGGCTGCACAAAATTTCTTGAAAATCATCAGTGGTCTCTGATTCTAAATAAAATCTGGTGGTAAAAGGTTATTATATATTTTAGAAATAAAGAACAGGGTAAGAATTACCCTGTAAAATTACCTAAAATCTCAACTACCATTAAACATTTTGATGTAAATATTCTGGTCTCGTGTGTGTGTGTGTACTTTTAAAATCTGGATCATAATTGCATCATTTTCTATTCTGTTTAAAACATTTATAGCATTTTCCTCTGTTCTTCAAAGTCTAAGAAAGAACATGGCTCCATTATATTACATGTTCCATAATGTAGTATGTTGAACGTTTAAAGTTGCTTGGAAATGCTTATTGTTGTAAATTAGCCTATAATGAATATAATTTGTTTACAGATCTTTGAGTATTGTCTTACATTAAAATTTCCCCATTAGCCTGGAAACAGCGGCTATGGATAACATTGTTTTCAAAGTGAGATTATATAGTAATTTTTCAATGAGCTTAAATGTTTACATTCAACCTCACTTTGGATGAATCTGCTTGGCTCGTGAGGATTCTACAGTTAGCCACAGTCCCCTTGAACTCTTAGCCTCTGATCCTTGTGGTGATGCTGTATTCATAGCTGTTTGCCTATGTTCTTATGAAATAACAGATGAAAACGAAAGTATCAGCACAAGACTGCCCAGAGACCATAGGCAAGTCATTTAAGTTTTGTGCCCTCACTCTTATCCGCACTGTTTAGTTGCAAAATGCTATTGTAGAGTAACTGGTAGTAGATAAAAATGTGTATAAATGTATATTTCTGATAATGTCTGTCATGTAAGTACCCAGCATATGTCATTTAGCTCACAGGGCCAAAATGAATGTAAGTCATCCATGCAATATGGAGAATAGATCTAGAGAAATATATCAAACCTAAATTTAGGTTGCCAGTTTTGAGGTAAACTGACTGATGGTCTGGTCTGTCTGATTTAATGGGGTCTCTCACAATGCTTGATGCACTTTGGTGCATTTGATATCAACTTCAAATTACTAATTTTCAGAATCCTGACTTTTTATTTTGATGGAGAGAAAAAAGACATTTACACATACCTGCCTTAGTTTCTTTCCCCTTAACTACCTACTTGGTGGGAGGGGCAGGAGCAGGTATGGCTGGAGAAACAAGATGCATTGTCGATGAAAGTTTACACTTAACAAAACTTGTCATATTTGGCTTAATCGAGGTTTTGTAGCCTACAGCAGTAATTCTAGTTCTAGATATGTTGCTACTTATCTTTGCTCCTTCCTTTCCTATCACTTCCTTTTAAAAATCATTTCATTACCTCTGTACCTCCTCTTTCTGTCTAAAAGATCTACTCTTTGGCCTAAACTTTCCCCCAGCCAGGTTACCAGTCTTCTTTGCATTTTAAAATTTAAATGAACTTTAAAAAGAAAAATAAAATACATCGTTAAAAGCTGTTATTTGTTAAGGCTGTGTTCATGCTGTAATTTTTGTTTTACAGGTGCTAAGGGAAAGTTACTTAATGTGTACCTCTAAAATTGAAAAAATATACAATGAGTTTAAAATCGGTCACTGTGCAGTTTTTTTTCTGTAATCTTTCCTAAACTTTTTAGGTTATACCTTTTAGCAGTTAATACCTATAACTGCCTGTTTTTAAGATTTTGAACATTACAGGCTTTTTCATGCTAAAATTCTGCACTCTGAGATAAATAACTTATAAATTTTTCCAAAAAGCTGGTCATCTGTAGTTAGTTGCTTTTCATATGACAGATGGACTTGTGGAGCCATGTAATCTCTACAAATACTTTGCTTAAAATATATATACATCCATATTTATGATATCACATATATTAAAGGTATTTAATCCCTTTGCATACTGTGTTCTAATGGAAATAATTTAAATTTTTCTTTCCAGTATTTCACCAAAATGATGTAATTATTTAAGCCTGATCAAGAACAATGGAACTTAACTGATTGCATTATTTTGAGGCATCTTTTATTAAGATAAAATTTTAAGTGCTCAAATGCCACTACTCCTAAATTTAGGTGACCAAAAAAATAGAAGTACATACATAATACACTACCTCACGTTGTCCTTCCCAAAACAGGCTGGGTTATATCTATTTGATTTATACACTGTGACTTTTTCCTGCTGTTTTCCATCAACCTTAATTGTGAAAAATGGTGCCATGTTGCCCTCTTGATATTATTTTGGAGATCAGTTAGGTCTTAAAGCATCCAGATGCATACAGTTCTACACATATCTGTAGAATTAGCTCACTAAGGTCTGCTCGGCAATATTTTTAATTGACTTACGTGTTCTGTGGGAAAAGAAGAATCGTAAAAAGTCTTTGCAGTTGCATTCCTCTCTTCACTGGGCTCTCCCTTGGGATCTGGATGGATACTCGAGTTATTCAAAGTGTCAGCAACTCTGTTAATGCTGGTAGTATCTGGTTGACAAAGAGGAAATGGCAACAACTGAATTTTATTCTCCAGGCAGTCATATTAGTGACTGAACTTACTTTTCTCTGATCCTACCTATGCTTTTGTATTTAAAAAGTAACAATTTCTATTTTGTTTTTACTTTGAACATTTTATAGTTTTCATTGACTTTGCTCTTTAATATACATTAGGCATTTCATTTCAGAAAACAAAATTTTATTGCTACTTTCTAAAACCTGGTTTCACGCTTAAATGAGTGAAATGGTGTAAATATCTTCTAAAACAAAATAACTCCCATAAAATGCTACCCCAATTCCTCTGGTTATTGCATTGCCACAGATGTAAACATATTAAGTGAGCCTTCTTAACAGTTAAGATTGATGAGAAAAAGTCTGAATCAACTAAAAGTCAGATTTATAAAACATATTTAAAGAAACTGGCCACAGTAAGAAGCCCAACAAACAGACTGACTAGTAGGGGTCACTGGAATTTAATAAGTAAATAAAAACGATTTAGAGAAACATGTCAGCTTTGAAGGTTAAAAGATACTTGTATCTTTTATGAGTGGATATTTTACAAGTTGAATTTCTACAGAATTTTCTATCTCCCCTTCCATCCTTACTTATTTATATCACTGAGATTTAACTTAGAAGAAAACCCTTGTGCGAAAACGGTCAACATGAGACCAGTGGCTTAACAGCACTTGCCTAACCGCAGCATTCAACAGATTCAAAATTAATGGAATCTGAAGTGAATATTTTATTTTATTAGGAAAGTATATTGTGCAAAATGAGGTTTTACAGTATTTTGGTGGTTTCTGTTTTTCCCTGCATTACCTCTCCATTTATGCTAGTAAACCTGACATGTTTATTTTGCTTTTAATTCCCATTTTTTTCTCTTCAGAGTTCTATCAGTTGCCTCTTTTTTTTTAAAGAATCCAGTAGCTCTGAGGGCCGTTCAAAGCTTTCCTTGTAATCTGCATTTCTTTAATGGGTCTAAAATCACTGTTAAACAGGCCAAGTTCCCTTAAAATCTAAGAACATCTCTAAGAACCTCAATAACTTTCACTATGAGATTGCTATTAACAAAGTAAACTTTTTTCATGATAATCTTAAACTGTTGTTCAAGTTACATCTGTACAGCATTTATACGTGGTAGTATATTTCTATTTTTAAATATTTTTGGTAGGAAAAATTTCAAATATACAAAAATAGGGTATGAACTTAGGACTGTCACCCAGCTTAAACACCCATCAATGTTAAGTCCTATGTTATTTCTTTTTTTTTTTTTTTTAAGATTTTATTTATTTATTTCACAGAGGGAGAGAGATCACAAGGAGGCAGAGAGGCAGGCAGAGAGAGGGGGAAGCAGGCTCCCCGCTGAGCAGGGAGCCCGATGCGGGCCTCGATCCCAGGACCCTGGGATCATGACCTGAGCCGAAAGCAGAGGCATTAACCCACTGAGCCACCCAGGCGCCCAGTCCTATGTTATTTCATCCATTTACTTTGCCCCCTATTTTTTATTCTAGAATATTCTTATAAAGCAATACTTGGACATTTATTTCATGTAGTGATTAGAATACACTATTCTCTGGAATGTTGACTACTTGAATGTTTTAATGCTGGTACATAACTAAGGGATTCTGTTTGAAGTATTTGAGTTACAAATATCAATGATATGAAATGTATTAATGTACTTCAACAGTGCTTGTAAAATGAAAACTGGATTCTAGTGCTGGTGAAGGGAAGCTAGAAGTAGAAAAGTCAAAGAAAGAGGGAGAAAATTGGGAGAAGAAAATGAGGTAAGTTTTTCCAGTAAGAATGAAAAGGAATAAACATGCCCACTGGCAGAAGCCTTATCAACAACCGTGAGACTCTAGATAGTTGTTGCTAATTTAAAATTAATGATCTGGACCTGTGGTTGTTTCTGCTATTTCCAGTTACTTGGTGAAATTTTTTTTAATTTCCAGTATGCATTTGCACCTTAGTACATGTTGCTATTAGTGGCTCATATTTAGGTGTAAAGAAATCCATTCATATTTAAATAAAACCTTTCCAACTTTTACACACATACATGTATAGAGCATCTTAGGTTTAGGTAAAAAACATATAAGTGGTTTCATTTTAAACATAACCCCTTTATCAGGAATAAGGAGTAGAAATTCAAGTTTTAAAAGAAAACAAACATTGTTTTCTTACCTGGTTCAGTATCCTTACTAATATCATCATCATCGTTTTTACAAAGTGTCACTGAAACCACATTTTTGTTTTCTGATAGGCCTGTTGGTTTCTCCTTCAGCAAAAGAATGCTAGAAGTTGAAGTGCTCAGTGTTTGACTTTCAGTTTGATTTACTTTTGACCAAGGACTGGGGTCTAAGAAATTCACATATACTGGAATTTTCTCAGTTTTTTTATCTGAAGTTGAAAGATCAAAGGCTGACCTTCCACTTCTGTTTACTAAATCTCCAGATGGCTTTATGTGAAATGAACATGATTCTTCCAGCTGTCCTTCACTGTAAATTTTTCCTGAAACAATGTCATTTAATGACTCTGTTTTCTCTGTATTATTTAACAATGAATGCTGTCTTTCATTGACATTCACAAAAAGGAAGAGGTCATTTTTTGTGGCATCAGTTATCTGATTCTCATCAATCTGACTCTCTTTATTAGAAAACTGTATTTCTGTGGAAGCTTGCGTAGGAACAGCAGTTTTTATGTCTTTGGCTTGTGAAGTATGTATATTCTCCTTTTTAACCTGAAGATGGGAAGTGGTTGCACTGTTTAAGTATCCCAAACAGTTCTTTAGTTGACTAGTGTGCATCTCATTCAGATTTTTCCATATAGTTCTTTCACTAGGGCTTGAGTTGGGTTTCACCAACATAGGCATATTAACATTTTTATCTGAATTTTTAAGAAGTACTTTCAAATCCTCACTGAAAGGAGTGGATGAAATGGGGTTGTTAGTTGCTGTGTCAGAGGGAATAGTTAGTTCAGGTTTCTCTGAAGTATCATTACAGATTTGCTGAAAAACTGAAGTTTGTTTAAATGGCAATACACTGCACTCATTTTTTTTATTTAACAGTTGTATTTGGTTTATCTTACATTGTTTATCATCTAACATAATATTACTTGACTCCTGTAAACTGTATTTCTGACACTGAACAGCATTCTTTTTTACATTTAGAGATGAATCCAGATCTGCTTTGGTTTGGTCACTATTTGTAATTTCCTTTTCTGTGGCATTTTCTTGAATCCCTGAAAGCAATTTGAGTCGTTTGAATGGTTCATCTTCAGAAACATCTTTCTTTTGATTTGTATGGTGAGCCATCTCACTTAAGATACTGTTAGATCTGTTATTTTCAGCCTCCAGATGGACATCTGCATGGTGAAGATCGAATCCTTCAGTTCTTTCTAGGAGTATCTTTTCTGTTTCTATTGATCTGTCTGCCGCTACAAAAGAATTGTTTGGTGGTTTAGATTCTGTACATCTGTTGTCTTCTCCTGAACCCACCTTGTCTTTTATTTCTGAAGTAACTGCTTTTCTAAAGTCAGTGACATTCAAGGTTTGTCCTTGACTAATTAGTTCTTTTTCTGTGCTGAGGTTTTTGCTTAGGGAGATTGCACTGTGATTTTCATCCTGAGATACAGCAGGATCAATTTCATTCTTAGAGCTTTTTTCAAAAAGCTGTAAATCTGTCATTAAGACAACACAGTAAATTTTTATATTATACCCTAAACCTGCTTTTATAAGACATAATATATTACGTATTTATGTAAAGACATATTTAGCCTTAAATATTTCATTGGCCATTACACAAACATGATGCCAATTTTACTAAATATTGAATTCCCTTGGTCATAATATATGTGGTCATAATATATCAGCATGCTAAATATTTGGCTCTGCTCATATTAAATTTTTACTTCATAACAGCAAAAGTATTTTTGGTTTAAAAAAAGTTGAAGTTATTAGGAAATGGCTTTTAGTTTTTTAGTCTGTTATACTTCCTTTTGAGCATACAGTACAACTCCTTTTAAACACATAGTTGAGTAAATAAAAATGAATTTATCTTAACAAGTTAGACTCTGATTCCTGTTACTACTGTCAAATATTTAACCAAGGAAATCTGAAGGTCTAATTGGCTTTATTAAATGATTCATTGAATCAGACAGCATCCTATCTAGCAAAGAGAAAAGAGCCCCACTGAGCTACAGAGAAAAGGAAAGGTTTTTAAAGGTAGAGAATGAGTGGACAAAGGCAATTATTACCAAAGAATACATTATTTTAGGCAAGGTCGCCCTCCTAAGGGGAAAGGAAGAGGTCTATTTTTTTCTTATTGCTGACCAGGAAATTCCAGGTTGACTGGTTAAAAGTTACATTCCTGGGGGTTGAATCTTTGGTTGGTATTTTTGGTTTGCTGGCATGGGGTTCTTAATACGAGTAACTCCATTTGGGGCCTGTGATTTTCTTTTTACCACTACTTAGGATTCAGAATTGCTGTTTCTTCCAGACTGACAATCATCACTTTTTATTCATTACCTTCTAAGTATTTTAAAGTTTGGGAATACTTTTGTGCAAATGTATAGAATACTTAAGACATGTTTTATTCATCTGGGTTTTAACCATAGATTTCAAAATTTCCATATAATTAAAATAACCTAGAATACAAAATTCAGGACTTAAAGGGCTTTTAGTCCACTCGTTCTCTCTACAACATCTCCACCAAGTGGTTGTTCAGCCTAGGTTTGAACACCGTTATAAAATAAGTTTGTGGTCTTTTTAAGCAATTCTTTTTCAAGATGGACAAATTAGTAAATTATTTCAATGGTTACAGAAAGGCCATTTGAACTAAGAATAGTACTCTAGGTCTGATCATCAGAAGGTTATTCATATCCCAGAGAACACACTCCACAAAGCAGTGAGTGCAGAAAACCAAATGCAAAAAGCCATAGAGTAAGTGATAAGGGAAGGCAGAAATAGAATTTTCCCCAAAAATACTATAAAGAATAGCTCAAAAGAAGCCTGTCTTAAGATATATACAAGTGAAAAAGTGTTTCTTCAACTACAGTACAGGACCTCAAAGCAAAGACTATAACTGATACTCCCCTAAATTCCACAGATGGCCTAGCATGGCACTTTGGCAGATCATTTATTTGTGGGAGAAAGGGGGGGTGCTCAATATATAAAATTAGAAAATAGCAATATGCTGATTACTGTCTATAATGACTTCTATAAACTGACCTTCTTTCTTCTTTTCTCTGTAGTTAGTATCTGAACAGAAACTCAAAGTATCTTTCTTTATTTCTTGTCCAGAATTGTATTTCTGTATGATGTTTTCTGATTTTTCCATTGACATCTCACTGTTTTTAGTATTTACTTCTGGAATATTCTAATGGAAAATGGAAAAATATACCTTTAATGTAAAAACACACTGTTAAATAGTATAAGACATCTGAACAAATTGTGCTGATAAAAGCACAATCTGTTTCAAGTCAGCCATTCAGTAATTTCTATTTGAAAGCCAAATGACTTACTAAATTTAGTATACTACTTTTTGTAACAAGATCACTTAAACCTCATTTTGTATAGTTTATGTTTAAACAAAATTGAGACCCTATAAGGTTTTCAGATGCATTCCACATTATTATGTAATCTCACACAGAGGTAATAAAATACCACTCTTATTAAAAGCAAGGTAGTCATAGCTAGTTGTTTTGAGTATTTGGCATTTTATGTATCTTTAAAATAGTGGATCAGTTCAACATCCTTTTATTCCCTCTGTATATTCAGCACATACTCCATGGAAACACTGCACTAATTTTTCGGATACGGTGATGAGCAGCCTACAGACGCTAGCCTCAAAAAACAATCCAGGAGGAAGACAGGAAAATAATCTAGATGAGGATAAGGAGGCACTTCAGGGAAAACAAAAGATATATACACACTAAAAGATATAAACACAAAAGATGCTAAACACAAGCAAGATTATAGTCTTTTTATGAACTACTCAGGATTTCTTTCAGGTAGAGCTTAGATTTCTGGGAGAATGGAGAGTTATGAGGCTTAAGGTGAGCTATGCCCAGGTCATTAAGGGCCAAATACAGCATGCTGAGGAATTCCAGGAAGACCATGAGAAGTCACTGAAGGGTTTTAGACAAAGTAATAAACATGATCTGATGGGAAAGACCATTCTGGCTACAGCATCAAGAATAGATTAATGTTTTCTAAACTTCATTGATTAAAACCTGCTATGAGAAATAAGTTCTACAACACAGCACACCAAATATCTACTCTAAATGAAATTATATTGTTTTCTGTGCTACTTTATTTCATTTTTTAAAGAATGCTGGTCACAGACACTAAACTAATTTCCATAAACTACTAATAGGCTGCACCTAGAAATCTGAAAAATACTGAATTAAAGGGAGACAACTAAAAAAATAAATAAATAAAAAAAATAAAGGGAGACAACTATGAGGCAGAGAGATGCATCAGAAGAGTGTCTTAGTGCCATAGTCCAGGTGATATCAGTAGAGATGAAGAACTGAATAAATACACAAATTATGAGCTAATTAATAGGATTTGATGAATGATGGGATATGAGTCAAGATTGATTCACAGAGTTCATATTAGGTGTGTAGAGGTGACTGGTGGATGTTATTTACTCAACTAGAAAACAGGAGTAGTAGCAGGTGTGGATGAAAATGTCATGGGTTGTTTGAACCTACTGAGTGTGAAAAGTTAGTAAGATAATAAGGTGGAGATGTCTGATGAACATCTAGATTTATGACTCTGGAGCTTATGAGAAAATTTACCTGGAAATGTAGATTTGAAAAATCATTGGTAGAGAGATGGCAACTAAAGATGTACAGGTTGATGAGACTGACTAATGAGAGTATATTTTGAGGGGGGGGGAAGGATAAAATGCTAATGAAATCCACAAAAGAGGCAGAAGAAGAGAAACTATAAAGGAGAATGACAAAAACAGTATGGTAGTTACTAGGAGCTTGTAGTAAGTCTTGGATAAATATGGGTAGTCAGATAAATACGGGTTCAAATCCTGGTTTCAGTACTTATTAAGTATGAAATCTTAGAAGAATATATTAGTTATCTATTGCTGTATAACAAATTACCCAAACTTAGTGGTTTAAAGTAGCAAACATTTATTATGCCATAGTTTCAATGAATCAGGAAATTACAAATGACTTGGCTTGATGACTCTCGGTCTTTCATGAGGTTCTAAGGCAAGTTGTCATTACTGGAAGCCTTAAGTGGGGCTGGAGGGTCTGCCTCTAAAAAAACTCACTCAGTGGCTGGCAGTTGGTGCTGGCTGTTGGGTGGGGTCCCTAAGTTTTCTTCTATGGGGCCTTTCTTCCTCCAGGGCCTCTCTTCATAATGTGGCATCTCTAGCAAGAAGCTTGAAACTTACATGGGCTCAGAGAGAAAGAGAGGCACAGAAAGAAAGAGCGTGTGCACCTAAGACAGAAACCACAATCATCTTAAAACCTAATCTCAGAAGTGATGTCACATCACTTCTGCTGTATTCTACTAATTAAGAATAAGTAAACTCAGACTCAAGAGGAGGGAGATTACAAAAGAACATAAATAAATAGAGTAGGAATCACTTGGGTCTTTGAGGCTGCCTAGAATAGGCAGCTTATTTTCTCCTGTGAGCTTATTTTCTCCTCTATAACATGAAAATGTGAAGATTAAGTTCCATTATGTATATAAAGCGTATAACTCATGGTTGCTTAATTAATGGTAAGATTATTCATTTGACAGAGAGACACAGCGAGAGAGGGAACACAAGCAGGGGGAGTGGGAGAGGGAGAAGCAGGCTTCCCGCCAGGCAGGGAGCCCTATGTGGGGCTCAATCCCAGGACTCTGGGATCATGACCTGAGCTGAAGGCAGATGCTTAACAACTGAGTCAGCCAGGTGCCCCCATTATTCCCACTTTAAAGAGCAGTTTGAGAGGTAGGAAGAAAACAGGTAAGTGAAATATGACAGGAGGAAAGACATTCAAGAAGGAGATAGTATCAATGTATCAAAGAGACTGAAAAATGTCCACTGAAAGTAGTATCCATTCGATGGAGTGGGAGGGTTGAAGCCAGATTGCCCTATGTTGAAGGATGAATGGGAAGGAGGGAAGTAAAGAGTATGAGTTTAGACCACTCTTTCCAGGTTTAAAGAGTATGAGTTTGAACCTGACTCTACAGGGAGAGAACAGACTTGTATTCAGAGATGGACACAGGATCAAAAAAGTTTTTGTGTACTTTGTAAAATGAGAGAAACCTGAGCATGTTTAATTGTAAATGAGAAAATAAAACTAATAACTCACAAAAGAAATATAACTGACAAACATAAGAAAATATGTTTAAAATAATAAAAATGCATATTAAAACTGATTAAGTATTCAGAGAGTTTGGGTATACAGGTATTTTTATATGTGGTTGGTGCGAGTATAAACAATCTTTCTGGAAGGGAATCTCTCAATATGTGTTAAAATTACAAGGAGCAACAAGCTCTTTGATCCAGCAATACTATTTCTGGAAATTTATCCTACAGAAATAATCACAAAAGTACACAAAGATGTATAAGGTGTCCTACAGTAGAGGAGTGGATAAATTAATTATGATACATCTCATTCATACAATTGGAACTGTGATAAATGTCAATTTCTACCGACTTAGAAAGACAGACACTATTTAAGTTAAAACAGCAAAAAAGGCAGTTTCTTGAAAGGTTTAATATAGACTCAGCAAATCCACTCTGGGTATATACCTCCCCAAAACTGAAAACAGACTCAAACAGATGTTGAATGCCAGTGTTCAGCAGCATTATTCACAATAGCCAAAAAGTGAAAACCCAAGTGTCATTAACAGATAAATGGATAAACAAAATGTGGTATATCCATACACTGGAATAGTACTCTGCTATAAAAAGGAATAAAGTTCTAATACAGGCTGTAACATGGTGAACTCTGAAAACTTCATGCTAAGTGAAATAAACCAGATTAAAAGGACAATTACACAATTCCACTTATATAAAATATATGGAATAGGCAAATTCATAGAGTCAGAAAGTAAATTAGAGGTTACCAGAAGCTGGGGAGAAGGGAGGTGGGGGAGTCATTGGTTAATGGTTACACAGTTTCAGTTTGGGATGATGACAGAATCTTGGAAATAGTGGTGAGGAATGCACAACACTGTACTTATAATTAATTGTAATTAATGCAATTGAATTGTGATTTTAAATGTCAACAGAAAGGACAGAGATGATGGATTTAGCAAAAAAAAATATATGTTCAAAGATTTACAGAACAGTATGACTTAATAAAAAGAAAAATGTATCCCCCCAAAAGAATCAAATGGAAATTCTAGAGATGATATATACACTATCTGAAATAAAAACTTACTGTATAGGCTTAACAGCAAGATTAAACATATTAGAACAAAAGATAATTGGACTTCAGGGCACAGAACAATAGAAAATCCCAATGGGAGAAGACAGAAAGACTGAAAACAATGTGCAGCACCTGATAACCTGGGGGACACTATCAAGCAGTTCAATGTATGGTTACTTAAAAAGGAGAAGAACAGGACAGAAAAAAAACTTTGAAGAGGTAGTGACCAGAAATTCACCAAATTTGATGAAAACTGTCATTCCACAGATTCACAAATCATTCAATAAATCCCAAGCTAAATATGCACAAAGAAAACCAAACCAAGGCAGAGAGGAAAAAACACAATATAAAGAGATGTGAATATAACAGCTGTAGACTTGCCAGAAGCAATGCAAGCAACAATGGAACAGCATCTTCAAATGAATGAAAGATGAAACTGTCCATCTAGAATTTTAGATCCAGGGGCACCTGGGTGGCTCAGTGGGTTAAAGCCTCTGCCTTCAGCTCAGGTCATGATCTCAGGGTCCTGGGATCGAGCCCTGCATCAGGCTTTCTGCTCAGCAGGGAGCCTCCTTCCCCCCTCCCTCTGCCTGCCTCTCTGCCTACTTGTGATCTCTCTCTCTCTCTCTCTCTCTCTCTGTCAAATAAATAAGTAAAATCTTAAAAAAAAAATAGAATTTTAGATCCACTGAAAATACCCTTTAAAAATTAAGGAGAAATAAACACTTCCAGACAAATAAAAGCTGAGAGGATTCTTCACCAGATGTGCACACACATGCGTGCACTTACACACACACACACACACACACACAAATACTAAAGGAGGCTCTTCAAGCTGAAGTCATAGGATACCAGCTAGAAACCTGGACCTACACTAATGAATAAAGAGTGCCTGAATTGGTAAATATGAATGAATGTAAAAGACATTTTCTCTAATTCTTCATTTTCTTAACCACGTAATTAACAATTTAAAATAAATAATACTATATGGTGGAGTTGATAATATGTAAAAGTAAAGTATATTATAAAAATAACACAAAAACCAGAAAGGAGAAAATGAGAATATAGTATTGTAAGCTTCTTACTAATCAGAGAATTTGGCATATTATTTGAAATATGATCAATTACTCTAGAAAAGTATTTGGCAAACTATGGCCAGTGTGCCAAATACGGCCTACTGTTTTGGGAAATACGCTTTATTTGGTATACAACCATACCCATTTATGAACTGCACACATAAGAACAGTTTAAGTAGTAAATTTTATGTTATATATATTTTACCAGAATGAAAAAAATGTAAGGAACAGTTCTCAAAGAGAAAATAAGACTTCCTCATATTATTACTCAACATAAAGGAATTATGAATATTCCCTTTAGAAAAAGTCACAGGATTGAAAAGGATACATAATGCAAGCACTAATCATAAAAGATGGAATAGCTTTATTAATACTACACAAAATAGATTTCAAGACAAATATTACCAGGAAAAAGATGGATATTTCATAATAATGATAATAGATCAGTAAGTTATAACCATCATAAATGTATATACACCTAGTAACAGAGCTTAAAAACACATGAAGCAAAAAGACTGACGGAACTGAAAAAAGAAAGATGAATTCACAGTTATAATTAAAGATTTCAATAGTCATCTTCCACTAATTGATAGAACAAGTACACAAAAATATCAGTGAGGATAGAAAAGACTTGAACAACATTATCAACCAGCCTGATCTGACATTTATAAAACATTCAACCAACCAATAACAGAATACACATTCTTTCAAGGGCACATGAGATATTCACCAAGACAGAGGCGCCTGGGTGGCTCAATCCACTTAGCGTCTGCCTTCAGCTCAGGTCATGATCGGAGGGTCCTGGGATCGAGTCCTGCGTCTCCGTTTAGCCTAAGTCCCCGCTTAACAGGGAGTCTGCTTCTCCCCTGCCTCTGCCCCTCCCCCCATTCTGTGCGCACATGCTCACTCTCTCAAATAAATAAAATCTTTTAAAAAAGAAAAAAAATATTCACCAAGATAGATAATAGGCTTGGCTAAAAAATAAGTCTTTCTTAAAAGGATATTTATATTTAAAAGGATATATTTATATGTAAAAGGATAAAAGTCTTACAGAAAATGTTCTCTGACCACAACTAAAACATAGTTGAAATCACTAAAAGAAAGATATTTGGAAAAATTCTCAAATACTTGGAAATTAAACAACAGTTATAAGTCATACCCATATGGTTTATGCCCATACCCATGGGTCAAGGAAGACCTCACAAAAAGAATTTTAAAATATGAATAAGGATGAAAACACTACATATCAGAATTTGTGGGATGAAGCTGTAACAATGCTTAGAGGAAAATTTATAGCTTTACATGCTTATATTAGAAAAGAAGAAAGGCCAATAACCAATGATCTAAGTTTCCATGTTAAGCAGCTAGAAAAAACTTATCAAATCCAAAGTAAGTAGGATGAAGGAAATAATAAAGTTAACAGCAAAAGCCAATGAAATAGTAAATGAACAAACACGAGAAGGAAATCAATGAAGTCAAAACCAGGTTCTTTGAAAAGATCAATAAAATTGAAAATCTAGCTAAACTGATGAGAGAGAGAGGAATAAGAAAGAGGAGGAGGAGGAGTGGGAAAAAGAGGAAAGGCAGGACAACACAAATGAAAGAGAGGACATCAATACAGAGGAATGTAATAATGAAGGAATATCACATGCAACTCTTTGCCAACAAATTTGACAACTCAGATGAAAAGGACAAGTTCCCTGAGAGACAAAAATTACCAAAAACCACTGTGGTGTAGGTCTCCAAGACTACCCCCTGGTTCCATGATTTGCTAGGAAGGCTCACAGGACTCAGTATAGAGTTGTACTAATGGCTAAGATTTATTACAGCAAAAGAATACAAAGCAAAAACAGCACAGGGAAAAGGCATATCAGGATAGAGTCTGGAGCAAACCAGGTACAAACTTTCAAGAGTTCTGTCCCAGTGGAGTCACACAGGACATGCTTAATTCCTGCAGCAGTGAACTGTGACAACAAACGTGAATTTTCATCCACCAGGTAAACTCATCAGAGATTCAGTGCTCATGGATTTTTTGGGTGCTGGTCACGCAGGCACCATCTGCCCAGCGTGTGCCAGAATTCCAGACTCCCAGTAAGAAAACAGGTGTTTAGAGTAAACCACAATGTTTGACTAACACGTTAGGCACAGTGAGCCACTCCTGGCAATTAGGAAATGGTGGGGAACCTTCTCCAGAACCAAGTTTCCAGGTAACAGTCAAGGGCCAACTTTGTATGCAGGCCTTTCTAAGGATAGCATTCACAGGCCTCTCTGTTAACTAATTCTTCTGCACACCAACAAAGAAAAAATAGCGTGAACTGCCCTATAAATCATTAAATACTGAATTTGTTATTAAAAATATTCCCACAAAGAAAAAGCACAGATAGTTTTATGGAAAATTCTATCTAATATTTAGTAAAGAAATAATACCGATTCTATACAATACTCTTTCAGGAGGAGGGAACACATTCTAACTCATCTTATGAAGTCAGTATTACTGTGATATAAAAACCAGACCAAAAGAATACAAAGAAAAAACAAATGAAACCTACAGATCAGTATTCTTAATCAATGCAAAATCCTTAACATAGCATTAACAAATGACATCTGGCCATCTATAAAAAAATAATAAATATTCCAAGAATGCAAGGTTATTTTAAATTTGTAAATCAATTAATATAATTAATTGGCTAATAATAACATATTAACGGAATAAAGAAAAAAATGATTATCTCAATACGGAAAAACCACTTCACAAAATTTAATATCCATTCATGATAAAAACTCAGCAAACTAGGAACAGAAGGAAACTTCCTCAATCTGATTAAAAAACATATACAAAAAACCTATAGCGAAGATCATATGAAATAGTTAAAGACTAAAAATTCTCCATCTGAGATGGAGGAATAAGGCAAGCAAGTCAACTGTCAAAACTTTCACTTGACATTGTATTGTACTAGAGAGTCTTAGCTGCTGGGAGAAATTGAGAAAAAAGTAAAATTCATATAAACCAGAAGGAAATAAAACTTCCTTAAATTCACAGATGACATAATGTACACAGAAAACCCAAAAATTAGGGGAAAAAAACCCACCATTACAATAAATTTTAAAAGGTAATAGGATATAAGGTCAATGTGTAAAAATCAAATTTTACTTCTATACACTAGTGAGAAACAATTAGAAAAATTAACTTTTAAAATACTGTTTATAATAGGATTCTAAAATATGAAATATTCAGGGATAAATTTCACAAAACACTTTAAAGACTTACACAATGAAAATTATGAAACATTTCTGAGAAAGATATTAAAGAATGTTTAAATAAATGTAAAGATATGGCATGTTCACGAATTAGAGGACTCAATATTGTTAAGATGTCAATTCTTCACAAATTAACCTACAGATTCAACACAATCCAAAATCCCACAGACTTGGGGTTTTTTGTTTTTTGGTTTTTTTTTTAGTAATTGACAAACTGATAATAAAAATTATCTAGAAATGCAAAGGACTTAGAATAACCAAAACAATTCTGAAAAAGAAAAAAAATTGAAGGACTTGCACTACTACATTTTAAGACTTACAAAGCTACAGTAATAAACACAGTATTGTATACTGACTTAATGATAATCAATGGAACATAATAAAAAAATCAGAAACATATCCACACATATATTAGATCAATTAATTTGCAAAGAACATACCAAATTACAATAGAGAGAAAAAAGTCCTTTCAAAAAATATGTGTTTTGGAACAACTGGAAATCCATGTCCAAAAAATGACCCTCAATCCTTATACTGTACACAAAAATTAACTGAAAATGTATCACAGACTACATGCTTATACTCATTTTTTAAAAGTACACTGAAAATATAAAGCAGAGAGAAAATCATCAGGAATGGTCCTGATTTCTTTAAGTTTTGTACCCCCCCAAACACTTGAATTTTACCTGAAACTTCTTGTCTTCCTCAAACTTCTTCTGATCACATAATTCATTGTAATGTTCTTGTAACTTAGTATGAGTTTCTTTAAGTGATGATAACTCATTTTTAATTTCATTAATTTCTCCATTAAGTTCTTCAACCTAATATAAAATTTAACCAAAATGAATAGTTACGTAAATGTGTTTTGTATGGGGACGCCTCAGTGGTTTGGTTGAGCATCAGACCCTTGGTTTCAGCTCAGGTCGTGATCTCAAGGTCATGAGATTGAGCCCTGTGTTAGGCTCTGCACTAAGCAGGGAGTCTGCTTGAGATTCTCTCCTTCTGTTACTCCCCCACCCATCCCCGCTCACGTGCTCTCTCATAAATAAATAAATACATACATACATACATACATAAATCTGTTTTGTATGATGATATTTTATTAGTGTAAGTTTTTGGAAATAGTAAAAAAATAAAAATGATCCCAAAGTAATTACTATTATTGAGAGCTACCATTCATTGAATTGTGCTGAGTACTTAAATATAACTTCATACTCATAAAAATCCCCAATTTACAGGTGAGAAATGTGGGGCTCACAGATATTTAAGTAATTTGCCAAGATCAGATGGATATAGTCAGGATCCAGACCCAAAGCAAAATATAGGGGCTGTATTCTTATCTACTACATTAAACAACCTCTTGTTGCAAATGAAAAATTATTTTTTTTAATTCTCTAAAAGTTACACCCTCATTACTTTCTTGAAGTTTTATTTTCTTGTTGCAAATCAGACATACAGATTTTAATTCAACTGAGTGATGAGTACTGAGCACTAAGTAGTGCAAAAACAACTGACACTTCAGCCTAACGTTTAACCCAGACATGGGGTTTTCACTGGCTATTTAAAATCTCATCATCTTTTTCTTGGGGGAGTACTCTTTCATGGGAACCTCAAAGATAAGACAAAGTAAGTGCCACTGAGTCCCTGTAGAGCTAACAGACATGAACTCACCTATTACTTTTTCCTCATCTCATCTGTTTTTAATCTTTTAAAGATCTATCTGTGCAAGGTGCTTCTTTTCCAAGGCTCAACTCTCCATGAGTTTTTTTAATCCCATCCTTTCCTATTCCCCTCAAGGCTTAGTTATAGCACTAATCCCTTCCCTGTTGCTTATTCACTATTCTTCCCACTATATCAGCATGCAAGGCTATACTTCAGCCTTACAAACAGAACTAGAACAAGAACAAACAAGCCTTAGAAAAGGAACAAATATGCTCTTCTCAGACTTAACTCATTTTTCTCCTTGACCCAATTACTTTTTTTTTTTAAGTTATTTACTTGAGAGAAAGAGAATGAGAGAGAGAGAGAGAGAGCATAAGAGGGGGGAGGGTCAAAGGGAGAAGCAGACTCCCCGCTGAGCAGAGAGCCCAAAGTGGAACTCCATCCTGGGACTCCAGGATCATGACCTGAGCCGAAGGCAGTTGCTTAACCAACTGAGCCACCCAGGTACCTGTCTCTCTCCCTTTAAAAAAAAAATTATTTATTTTAGAGAGAGGAGAGAGAGTGTGCTTGGGTTCGGGGAGGAGCAGAAGGAGAGAATCTTCAAGCAGAAACCCCGCTAAGTGTGTTGCATGACGCAGGGCTCACTCTTACAACCCTGAGATCATAAACTGAGCTGAAACCAAGAGTTGGATGCTTAACGAACTGAGCCACCAGGCATCTGTCTCACTTCTTTAATATAAAAGTCCACACTTGGCTACTTTCAAATTCTAACTTCCCAACCCTCCTTAACAACCTGACTCCTGCATTCTACACATTCCCCCCCCCACACACACACACAGGTATCACCTGCAAATTAGCAAAAAGGATTTTTCCCAAGTTTCATACCAGTTGACAGCTCTGTAGCATGACTGTGTTAACTACTTGTTCTTGAAACAGCCTCTTTTCATTGTTTTCATGGTATTACTCTTCCCATATCCTCCTACCTTCCTTACTGTTCTTACCAGGCTCCCCCTCCCACGCTGCCCCAACACACACACATCCTACTCTTTCTTTTTTCACCCTTCTGTTCTTCTAGTCCTCTACTCCTTCAAAAGATGATTATAACTATACCTTGAAATTTTATCTTTACGCTAATAAACCTTAAATCTGTATCTCATCTCTCAACTTCTCTCCTAAGATTAGATTCACATTTCCAAATGCATGGTATGCGTTTCAGGCTAGACTAGATGTCCTGCAGGCACTATACATTCAATAGCTTCCAAATTAAATTCATTCTTTTCATCTACCAAACCTGCTTCTCCTTTCACATTTCTTATGTCAATTAATGACATTATCATTCTACTAGTTATACTAATCTGAGTCATGTTTGACTCCTTTCCCCTTCTGATATTTATTATGTATAAAAGATCACATTCTGCCAATTCTTTTAAATGCTTTTTGCATCTCTTCCTCTTCTCTGTTCTCACTATTACCCTAATTCACGCCCTCATGGATTCAAGGTTAGATTCTTTACAGTATTCTTGCCGCTCTCTCTCTATAAAGCCATCCTCCATACTGTTGCAAGAGTTATTTTTCTAAAACTCAGATCTATGTCACTTCTCTGATTTAATATTCTCAGTGGCTTTCCATTACTTAAAAAATTCAACTTCCTTAGTGAGGAGCCTCTTGGAAAATGATCTCAACCTATTTTCCAATGTTACATTCCACATATCCTATGCTTTATTCAAATCAGACTGCTCATCACTCTTGAAAATACAGTTTCATGCCTCCAGGATTTTCCCCTTTTTTATTAAATGGAATGCCAACAAGATGGAAAGAGAAGTATAGGAAATGAGCACATATTGTTGGTGAAACCTTATTTATCTTTCGAGGCCAAACTAGGGTTATCTTTTCTCTAAAACTTTCTCCAACATAGCTAAATGATATAATTTATTTTGTTCTTTCATAGTAATTTGTTAATACTACTAAAACCACTCCATGCTACTGTGGTCAATTTCATAGTTATCTGTACATTTGAATGTGAACTCTTTATTGATCTTTGTATTTTAGGCATCTCTGAAAATCCAGTACCTAGAATAGTGCCTAACACATAGTAGATGCTCAACAAATGGTATGAATTGAGTTCTTTTTGTGACCTGCCCTTTCCTCTAAATAATTTCTGAACATCCTCATTTATTGTCTTTTTGTCTATATATACCCATTAGCTATATAACTTGTCAAATGAAAACAGATACACATTACACTGTTCTTTGTAATATTTCAATGAATTTTAACTATACTGTCTAAAAATATTCACAAAATGTTATTTGTACAATATCTCTTTCACTGTTTCCTGGGAAAATAGCAGTTTGTATGATTCCATCTTATTTTTGTCTGTATCTTTTTAAATTTTTAAAAACCCATCTTGATCCAATCTCAGTAGCAATACTTTCACTGTTCTTCACTCAAGAATGGTGAAAAACTTACATAAAGATAGAAATACAATTAAAGATCAGACCTGACCTCCCATTCAAGAAAACTCTTACACAGAACCATAGTTTTATCTTTTTTTAAAAAAAATAAGATTATTTATTTGAGAGAGAGCGTGAGTGCAAGAGGGAGCATGATCGTGGGCAGGAGCAAGAGAAGGAGAAGCAGATGCCCCACTGAGCAGGGAACCTAATGCAGACCTCAATCCCAGGACCCTGGGATCATGACCTGAGGTGACAGAGGCCCAACCTACTGGGCCACCCAGACGCCCTCCCAGCTTTTTCTTACTTAACTATGCTCTGTTTAGTACTAAAGTAGACGGAAGTGAAATGATTGTAGAAGGTAAAAAATCCTAAGGCAAAGCCAATTTCATACAAATTTATAGACTGAGGCCTCATCAGTGAAACTGAATGCTTATTTTTCTTAATTCAGTTCGTTTTTCCTTGTGGGAAGGGCATGGTTATGGTCTCAGGGAAAATGAATGTTTAATTTTCTGAGTGCAGCTAATCTCTTTTTGGCATGGTTGACATATTTCAGTATATCCTCGTTTCACTTTACAGTTTTCCTTATCCTGACAGTACCATTTTCATGGTTTTTAAACATCAGCAATGAGAAGGAAGTGTTAAGATGCAACGTGAATTTGCTGAAGTTAAAATGAATATTACTATGCTTGTTGCTTAATAGTAAACTATAGAGAGTAAGGATTTTTCAGTATTCCGATAAAACTGACTATGAAATGCTTTTTGAAATTTGGATAAAATTAATCAAATTTTATTAAATTAAATAAATAAATAAAATTTATTTATTTGGGGTAAAAATAAATAATTTATTTGGATAAATAGTTGGATGAATTATTAAATTCATCAATGAAGACCTGATCTCTCCAAAATACAAATTAAGGGAACATGTTAGCTTGGGAATGAAGTGAAAACTTAAGAGTTACTTTTATAACAATTTATATCAAAATTATCTACAAGAAAATGTTTGTCAAACTGGCATTTGGATACATATTAGTATAAAAAAATTGTTATTATAGTATTAGAAAAATATAGCATAATTAGTATAATAGTCCAGAATATAATCTTTCTATCCCAAAATATAGTTTTCATAAACTCATAGGGACATTCTACAGTATTAATTCTTTAAAGAATTGAAAGGAAATAAAAATACATATTAAAATAGAATAATCAATTTTGGGGTCTACCAATCTTTAAAGTGAACCTTTATATTTTACAACTTTAATTTATACCATCCATTTCATACTTTCATTATCTACTTTACTAAAATGAAAATTAAGTGTAAAATAAATGGATGTGGCTTAAGGAAACAGCTATGTTTTTAACATATCAGCTCTTTATGATAAAATGTTAATACTATAGAATTCCACTACTGTACACATGTTCTAAACATGGCTTTAATACATCTCAACAAAAGTGCTGAGGAAAGCTGAACAGATCAGCTAATAGTACCTATATAATTATTTTAATCATTTTCTAAAATACTATGCGGTTGTTTTATGAAAAGGTAAATTAATTTTTCTTTGTCACATATGGAAAGTCATTCAAATTATATATATCAATATTTATATTAATATAAATCTAAACACATATATGTATGATTTTTCATGCATGAAAACATTATACAGGCAATTTTATTAAATTTAGCTTTTCAACAGCATTTACTTCTTGGAAATACAAGTGCAAGAAAAATGTGTGTCTGACTTTATTCCTATAATATTCTTGCAATATTTTCTTAGCATTTAATAGTTATTTTAAATGTCTACAACTACTTAAAATATTTTAATATTTTACTATTTAATAAACCTACATGCTTTTTCCAAGTTCCCAGTGCTTTCTCATGCTCATTTTGAAGATTAAGGAACTTTTCTTCATTTTCTTTTACCTTCTCCCTTTGCAGCTCATTATCTCTTTCAAGGGTCTGCAATAAAATTAATTATCCAAAAAATAATCAATACCACATTAATGAATTTTGATGTGTTTTATGTTGCTTGGACCTTTGCTTCTAACATGCTGAAAGTGCCATGCAGATCAGTGATAATGTGCTATCTCAACAATAATTTTCATAAATTAACAGAAAGGTGCTTAGAGTTTAGTTAACAGGAAATAGGGGGAGGTTATGAAAAAGAAATGGCTATAAAAGGGTATAAAAACATTGCCATTATTCAGTTTCACTGCATAAGTTTTAATGTACTGAAAAAGTAATATAAAGTACAGCACTGAAAAATATGAAATGTAGCATAATCCAGCCTAACTCTACTACAAAATTTTAACTACCACAGAACGTTTTTCCTGTATCTGTTTACTTTAGAAATTAACTGGCTAGAAAACGCTTAAATACAATTTTAATTTTTAATTTCAAATGAACACTTTTTAGTACAGTTTCAATATTTACCATATTAACTTATTACTTCATAAATTAACATAATATAATCACCACTACACAAACCTCTCCCCAAAAAACCTTTAAGAGTAAAAATACTGTTTTCTAAGACAAGGAGTTTAAAGCTCTTAAATTACTGTCACCAATATTATTAGGTTTCTTCAATGTCCAATGATAATCCAAGTAAACTTCCGTAAAAAGAAAAATAGTTAAGAACTCTACCCCCATGTCTAATATGTCTGGAATTTTTAAATTCATTTGTTTATCATTATTAAAGTTTTTTACATTCAGGGTAAACATTTCAAGCCACACAAAGGATAGAGAAAGAAAGGTAACGTGTCCTTCTATCAGCTCTCCAGTTCTCCTCACCCAGAGGTAACCACTCTGGCAGTTTCTTGCGTAGCCTTCCAGAAATTGTCCCTATCTTTTTTAATACAGATGAGACCATGCCATACATATTGTGTTCTTCTGCAATCTGTTTTTTCTTTAAAAAAACAAAAAAAGTATTTCTTGCTTACTTTCCATACCATTAAGTACAGATCTATCTCATTTTAAAGGCTTCATAGTATTCCATCTATTTAAAGAGTTTTCAATTATATCTAGAATACCAATACACAATGACATAATTATGTAAAATTGTGGAAATAGCTAATAAAAAGCACTTTATAATTTTTTTAAAGATTTTTATTTATTTATTTGACAGAGATTACAAGTAGGCAGAGAGAGAGGAGGAAGCAGGCTCCCTGCTGAGCAGAGAGCCCGATGCAGGCCTCGATCCCAGGACCCTGAGATCATGACCTGAGCTGAAGGCAGAGGCTTTAACCCACTGAGCCACCCAGGCGCCCAGCACCTTACAATTTTAACATAAAAATTCTCCTCCAGCACATAAAGAACATTATTGTGCTTTGATAGCCTTCAATAAATACCTATTTTGTCTGTCTTTATTTCAAGATAATATAAATACTTTATAGAAGTCCTGTGTTTTTAATTTATAGGCAAATAATAGAGCTGTTTCTAAATATTTACAATGTGTTTATTTAATAGATGCTTACTATTTTAACATTCTAACTAATACAATATCTATTTATAATGACAACACCATGTTTTGGAAGATACACAAATCAAAGTTTAGAGATGTGAGAGAATATACTACAGTATCTATTTAGTAATAATAAATGACTAAAGGGCGCCTGGGTGGCTCAGTGGGTTAAAGCCTCTGCCTTCGGCTCAGGTCATGATCTCAGGGTCCTGGGATCGAAACCCGCAACGTGCTGGGTGGCTCAGTGGGTTAAAGCCTCTGCCTTCGGCTCAGGTCACCTCTCTGCCTACTTGTAATCTCTCTCTCTGTCAAATAAATAAATAAAATCTTTAAAAGAAATAAATTTAAAAAATGACTAAGAGCATTATGTTCTTAAAACAGTGTATTAGATACGTCAGTCATTTCCTGTCCTGACCCATACCCTCATCTAAAAGAAACTGCCTATATCAGATACTCCACGTTTCCACATTTTGGAGATTTTCCATTCTTCCATTATGAGCTGGACCTATTACTCTTTCAGTCTGCTACAATGGTCAGGTGACCTCTGACGACGTCTTTCTCTCTTCTGGGGTTGGTTTCTTGGTTCCTCAACCCTATTGTTTCCTCTTCCCTGGGTTATTCCCTTGTCTTGGTAAAGCAAATCTTAGTTTACTTCTTGATAAAGGAGGCACAGGTGGCACATTTTTTAAGGCCCTGCATGTCTGAAAATATCTTTTTTCTACCAACACATAACAATTCATTTGGCTGAATACAGTACAATTCTGCTTTAGAAATCAATTTCTCAGGGGCACCTGGGTGGCTTAGTCAGTTGAGCTTCTAAATCTTGATTTTAGCTCAGGTCATGATCTTAGGGTCATGAGACCCACACTCAGCAGGGAATAACCTTGCTCCCTTCCCCTCTGATCCCCCCCCTTTCTCTCTCAAATAAATAAAATGTTAAAAAAAAAAAAGTCAATTGCTCTCCAACCACTGAAGGCATGGTTCTATTATCTTCTATCTTCCAGCACTACCAGCGAGAAGCCAGAAGTCATTATGTTGCCACTCTTATTCTTAATACTTTGTATGTGACCTAATTCTTTTTTCCACAGTTTTAGAATCTTCTCTTTTAGTACAAAATGTCATAATGATATACATTGGTGTTGAGCAAAACAAACTCAAATTCTTCAGTTCTAGGTTACATTCTCATATTATTTCTTTGGTCATTTCCTCTCCATTTTCCTTGTTCTTTCTGAAACTCACTAGACCTCTTGGACTGAATCCCTAATATTCCTTCTCTTCTATTTTCCATTTTCTTTTCTTTTGGTTCTACTTTCTAGAATACTATCTCAGTATTACCCTCCAATTTTTCATTGCACTTTTTATGTCTGCTGAAATATTTTAAAGGTTCTCTTTTATTCTGAGTGTTTCTTTTTCTAAAGACTCCTAATTCTTGTTTTTGTGGATTAATAAATATATTTCTCTTAAGGGAGTGTATTCTCTTCAATTCTCTATTTTTTTTTCATTGCCCTGTTCGTTTTGTCTGATTTGCATGGTAGAGACTTTCTTCAAGTACCCAGTGACCCTTAACTGCATGTTTGTATTAAGAATGAAGTATGTTTTGTCAAATGATAGGCTTCACTGTAGGTTGATCTAGTTGAGCAATTTCACTGGGAGCAGTTAAATGGAACAGCCTGAGCAAGTTAGTTCCCCCAGAAAGGAAGCTTCATTCTCCTGTTTGGAAGTGGTAAGGCTAGCAGTCCTCTAAATGGAGAAACAGAGCAGGGAGGTCTCAGATGTCAGTATTTAGATTTCCACCCTGTTTTCAATATAATTCTCTCAGTAACATACTGGTAAATTGGCTCTAAACATTTTTTTACAGCATTTGCTAATTTTAAACATTCCAACCATGGGCAATTTCAAGCCACCACTAGTTTCACAACCAGCTCACAGAATGACAACACCTCTAACAAACAGCTCTCCCTGGAATAAGCTGTCTCGAGAACACTACTGAATTTCCCAACCTCAGTTGTCCCTCAAACTCTCTAACATAAATCTCCAATCTTCTGCCACGTAGAAGACAGGCAGTGCCTTTTTGTACAGGTTAGGGAAGAGAATTTGGAGGGAAGCTAGTTTCTAACTTCTTCTGTAGATCTTCTGACTCTTGGCTTCAGTTGCACATCCAGCTTCTGAGGCACACGATGCTTGCAATTCCTGAGCATTCCTGCACCTTTGACTTGGGTTTCTACTTTCTTTCATTTGCTAAGTAAATTACTAATTTTCCATTTGGTTCCCACTTAAAACTTAATTTTTATCATTTCTTCTCTTTACTTGTCCTTGTGGTTTTATTAATGTCATTTTATTTCAGTTTCAGAAGGAAATAGAAGTTAAGGTGTGGGTTCAATTCAACATGTTTAACCAGAAGCCCAGATCTGGCAATATCTGAACTTGCAAAGATTCTGAATTTATTCATTTTTAATCATTCATTATTTTAATAAAATGTAATGAGCTCCTACTGTGTGCCAGATACTCTTTTAGGCTCTTAATGCTACATGCATGAAACTGTAACTGTTCTCATGGAATTCAGACTCTATCAGAAAATTATTTGTAACTGGATTAACCAACCCAAAAACCATCCTGAAAAAAATGGATATTGCAGCAAATCAAAATAAAATCATCTGTTAATGTTTTAATATACCAAAAACTAAGTAATTTACCCTGGTTAATACTATGACTATAGGAGCAAACTAAGTAAATTATTCTTGTTAATACTACGACTACAGAAGCAGAACTACATTTACATTTAGACTAAACTATAATTAAATCGTAGTAGAAAATACTCTCTGTCATGGGAATTCAGGTCTCTATGCTCCAAACTATACTATTAAAAAAAAGAGATAGATGACAGCATGATTGCAGAGCACTGAAAAAAAAGTAGGCCATTATGAAGAGTAATGATCCCTTTTAATATAGGTGGAATTAGAATGCTCCTCAAGAAAAACACCTGAGATATCTATGCAGCATAACCTCAGCAACAGTTCAACATTAATATTTTGTTATACTATATATCAGTGGTTCTCCAACACCACCAGTCTGTAAACAAGTACTGATCCATGACAAAATTTCACTAGTTAATGGCAAAGTCTATACAAGTCAGCAAATGTCTTTTCTTGTAAAGGACTGTATCTATTCTGAGATTATATCCTTACTATGTGGTGTTAAAATACTCTTTTTCATAAAATGAAATTGCTAACAGATGGTTTTGCTTATTTTTAATGTCCTTACCAAAATAAAAAGCTGACAATTCTATCCTGTTCTTGCCAATACTTTGCATGAAATTTCCATATGAAATTTAGTTTCTCTATGTACTAACGAGGTTCAAATAATAATGGTACTAGTTAAAGAGGCATCTGGATTATCTAAGATATTGGCACTTAGAGGTAAAAGATCCTAGGACCATAGTTATAGTCCTCGTTAACTCAAAGAACATGTGACTGTATGTCTCTGTGACTACGGCACGCTCCATGGAATTCAACAACACATAAACATTGCATTTAGAGCTCATGAAAGGTAATTTAAAAAGTCACGGTTTTTGAGGAAATGATCTAACAAAAGTGGCAGGTTTCACAGATCTGGGAAGAATACATTAACAATCTAATGTTGTAGAAACAGTGCTAGAGTAGAATCAGGTCAAAAATTTAATTTTGGGTTTGCCACTAATTAGGAAGCCTTGCACTATATTGCTTATACTTTTTGGATCTCTAGTTCACCATGAAATGAAATGATGGGATTGGCTGATCACTAATATTTTGTTCATCCTAAAAAATCAGTTTCAACTCCTTTCAATGGACAAGATAACAATCCTGATAACTGCTACTCATAAAAAATTTGGGTAAGTTCTATTCTGTCTTCCTTGGGAGAAGGTTCAAAATATTAAAATTTCCAGTCATCTGTCTGTAGGGTGGGTAAAGGAGGTGGGGGGATACTTGCTTATAACTGGACTTTCAGAGAAACTTTTTTTTACTAGTCTTACTGGAGGAAGTGAAGAGGTTAAGAGGAAGGAAGTTGGACACCAGCACACTTCTTCCCTCTCCTAGATCTAAGTTTTACAGTATTCGGGGCAGGAAAGAGAAACGAAGAAGGCAAAACTCTCTTTACATGATTAGTCAAAAAACATCAATGGTGAGGAGACAAATCTTGCACTGCTCAGGTTAAGTGTGGTTCCATTCAGTGATGATTAAGTCAGCATTATTTGTGGGGCCCAATGCAAAATGAAAAAAGCAGGGAAAACACACTATTAAAGGTACCAAAATACAGGGGCACCTGGGTGGCTCGGTGGGTTAAAGCCTCTGCCTTCAGCTCGGGTCATGATCTCAGGGTCCTGGGATTGAGCCCTGAATCGGGCTCCCTGCTCAGCAGGGAGCCTGCTTCCTCTCTCTCTCTCTCTCTGCCTCTCTGCCTACTTGTGATCTCTCTCTGTCAAATAAATTAAATAAATAAATAAATAAATAAATAAATAAATAAATAAATAAATATCATTACAAGGTACCAAAATACGAAACCTCTTCCTTCCTTCATGGTCACCACTTTCTTTCTCTCCCTGTCAACTTATCATGGTGCTTTTTATTTTCTATTTAATGTCATCGATCCCTGGGCAGGGGGATACTCACAGAGCAAATGTAGATCCTCACAGATGCTTAAGAGCCTCACCACCCAACTCAGCACAAGGAAGATGCCCCAGCTATAGGGTTCTCCCTCCTGCACGCTACTAGACCTATGTACTATGCCCTGGCTGGAGGTAGGGAAGTCAATCTTTCTCTCCCATGGGACCTCTGCCCCAATCCATGGTAGATAGGTAACCCCCAACCGATGGCAACTGCCAGGCAGGGATATATCTCAGTATGTGGACTGAGGACTCACTCCCTGCCAAGTCATCTACCTAATGTGCCAACACACTGCCAACCTGAGACAGAGGACGCTGCAGGGCACATACAATGGACCCAGACCCTCCCTGTTGTATTTAGGCCTCCACCAAAGGTAAGGAACAACAGTAGAACACAGACGTTTCCCCACCAATGTGACCACAACAGTGGTGGGGCAGAAGCAGAGAGGATGAGGACAGGCAGGGCCCAGTATAACAAAGCACAGAAGAGCCAGCATCAAAAACTGGTCCTAAGAGTCAGCAGGAGAAAGCTTAGGCTCCAAGCCCCTAATGCATGCTCCATTTACCCAACATACTTAATTTAAAAAACATAAATTCGAAGATAAAAATTAATAAAAATTTCAAGAGAGTAAGCACAGAACGTTAAGCCTAAAACACAAAGCCCTTCTGAGTATGGGTCTCTATTCAACTGCACTGATTACACACCCAAGAAATTGGCCTTGGCCTCCGCTGACAGTGGTCTTTACATGGGAGGCCACTGTAGTTTTCTTGAGAAATAAATGTTCAGCTTCACCTTCATTATCAAGAATCCCTTCAGAGGAGCACAAATATCTCCCACTGGTCACCCCAGTGAAACACGTTCCCAGCTCCTTCTCTTGAATCGGACATCCCATCACTTGGCCAGTGGCACACAGGACAATTTCTGTCCTTCCACTAACCTCTATGTTCCTGTATGGGGAGCCACCAAGGTTCTCTCTTCTGCACCTTTCCTGGCCCATATAGTATCAGAACAACCATACTACACTCCAAGCCTCATTGATACATATCACTCCAAAAACTTTTGTCCTTAAAATCTCTGGACCATATCTGTGCACCGGTCTATATGTTCTTGGTATAATTCCAAACTTCAAGAAACATATGCCAAGTTATTCCATATGAACTCATCACATTTTACTCTACTGGCAACACCAGAGTAGACCTTCAAGTTTCTACAGCATCTCAAGCATCCATCTACAAAACAAGATGGCACTTTCCCCTTTTTGTACCCCAGTCTTTACATGATTTTCACATAGACTCCTTCACTTAGCTTATGAAGGAAAATGTACTACCCTCCCAACTAGGGATGTAATAGAAAAGCCTCTCTTACTGAACTCTCACTCCCAAGAAATCAGTGATGATAACTTCCTCCCCACTTCAATCATTTTTTTGGATTTGCCCTCACTTTCTGAAGTTAACTACTCTCTTCTATTTCAGTTTTGGTTTTGGTCACAATCCTAAGACAAAGAAAAAGAATCCCATCCAATCTGTTACAAAATTAAGTCAGATACTTGATAAATTTGAACATTTAAATAGTAACTTAAATGTTAAAAAACAGTACTTTCAACATTGATACCAAGTTGATGAAGAAGGCCACATCTTAACCCTAAAATTCAAAATCATCTCAGATAAAGTTGGGCAGATAAATGCAACTAGACAGGTAAAGCTCATTAAATGGAAATATACTATCTATATCTCTATATACAACCTGATTATTTTCTTTTAATGTCTTCAACTTTGCTTCTAGTTCAGCACTAACTTGAGTTTGATGCTGAAGTAACTCTTGCATATGTTGGAAAGAAATGATGATATCCTTTAAAAAGGTATAAATATGGTATATCAGTTGGAAGAATTTTAAGATTGTAGGTATGTTTCTAAATTCATTCTTAAACTACATTTTCTAATTTCTTAACTTATCTTTATAGTTTAATTTCAACACCATAATAAATAAGACAGTGACATAAACTAGTAGCACATTTTACTAAATATATAAAATAATTATATTATATGCTTTCTTACAAAGTACTATATCTAAGAGTTTTTCAAATAACTAACAGTTGTTTTGAAATGGACCATGAATTATGAGACACTACTGGAAAATGTGAAGAATTTAAAACCAAAACTTTTGTTGGCTTGTCTTAAAAACAGTAAATCTATCACTACTGAAATGTCATATTGCTAATGAACTAAGATGTTATAGTATGTATTCAAAATGAAATGGAGGAAAAACAAAAACAAAACAGGAGAACTTTTCTTTCACAGACCTTTTTTAAATAGAATTACAAATATCAAATAGATTCAAATGAGGATAACATCGTATAAATGCATGCTCTAAGCATACATACATTTCAATAATTACCTGCTAAGGTATCAGTGGTCTAAACTATTGAGGGAAAAAAACAGATTTATTTTTATTCTTTTTATTTATTCATCAAATATTTTAATGTAATATTTTCCCAACTTTATTAAGATATAATTGACAAATAACATTCTGTAAACTCAAGTTGTACAACATGATGATTTGACGGATATATATAGTGCTAAATGATTATCCTAATAAGATTAATTAACATCTCTATCACTTCGCATAAATACCATTTGTGTGAGTGTAGTGAGAATATTTATGGTCTACTCTCTTAACAACATTCAAATATATAACACAATTTTGTTAACTAAAACCATCATACTGTACATTAAACTCCCAGAACTTACTCATNTACTCATCTTACTCATCTTATACCTGAAGTTTGTACCCTTGGACGAACATCTCCCCATTCCTTGGATTTATTAATGGAGCATATGTGAGACCTGGTTAAAAACGCACATGTCTATCCATTCAATAGATCCTGAGTGCTTACTATGTGCAAGGAACTGACCTAAACATGATTCCATTTGTTATTTAACTTAATTTGTTTATTTCCCACATTATGCCTGGTTTTAAAAATATTTACTGGCTCCCAAAATATCTTATGATTGCTTACCTTTTTTTCTTCTTGAATATGTGTGATCTCTTCATTAATCTTCTTATTTAATTCCAACTCCTTTAAAAAATAAGTAATTTTAAAGTTATGATATAAAATTCAGCAAACTCTACATTTAATTCAGTGCTCAATACGTTTAGGAGAGTCATGACCCCTTCCTAACCCAGAGTACCAACAATTGCTTGTTGGTGAAGCAGTGGCTCCTAGTGAAATAAAGGTGGTATGAGACACCCAACACAGGCTGCTGTGAAAATTTATAAATATTCATGTTAAAAAATAACAAAATTCCTCATCTCCAAAAGCTTTTCTGGAGACACCACTATACCATAGATTACCTGACATATGAAAGTGGAAATAAAATGGTTACAGACAAATTTTATTGTCTTAAATTCTTGCTGATAATGGCAAAAATTACCTAATAATGAAAAATAATTCACGATATCTTTTTTTACTATGTATATTAACTTAACTAAGAAGGAACATTTTAATAATATTATAAACCTGAAATTCTCATTTTACAAAAACAATTATATAAACATGAATACATTTAATTAAATACCATGTTGAGTCTTTCTTGAAGTTCCTGAAATTTTTGTTCTTTAATTGTTAAATGGATGTTTTCTTCCCCCATCTTATGTTGACATGTGACCTTGGACTTTATCAAGTCTGACGTAACTTTTTTTAGTTCCTTAACATAAGAAATAGAAGCAGTAAGTTCAGTATAAACATTTCATCAAAGCAAGGTGTTTTCTGATAGTTTTAAAGTCCATTTTAAACCTATCATTATTTCACATATCAAGATAATACTACTGGTCCATCAAGGTCTATTTCCCCTAGTTCCCTTGCAAGATAATTAGCCAAGGTGGGAATGCTACAGGAATAGAGTGATTTTTTTCCCTTAAAAAGAACATTCTAACCAAATGAACTAACCAACCAGAAGTAGGGTGTTTTCATTTATTACTTATTCAACAAAAAAATTCTGAGATAAAAAATAATAAAAGATTATCAATTTCCAAGTTCCTAAGCATCTAATAAGAAAAATTTATGTGAGAAGTAATCATAATCTAATATGATGAGTGCTATAGTACAGAAATGTATAGAAGCATAAAGAAAGAAAAAGATTGGTGGAAGGCATCAAGAAGGCATTATTAGGAAAAGTGGTTTCTGAATTGAGTCTTTAAAGATAAATTTGCAAAGAGGACAAAAAAGTAGACATTCCAGACAAAAAGACTATACATGCACA
Source organism: Ailurus styani (assembly GCA_002007465.1). Taxonomy (NCBI): domain Eukaryota; kingdom Metazoa; phylum Chordata; class Mammalia; order Carnivora; family Ailuridae; genus Ailurus; species Ailurus styani. Next base: position 2,028,791 of record LNAC01000137.1, read on the forward strand.
AACATACAGAAACATGAAAGAGTATTGCACTTTTCAGGGAAACAAAATAGGTTATGGCTGGAGCTAATATGTAATGGATGAGGGGGAGGAGTATTCATGGTTGTGGCTAGAAATCTGACAGGATTCAAATATTGAAAGGGCTGTGTAGGCCAAGCTAAAAAGAGCTTTAATTTTATCCTATAGGCAAAGAAGAATTAATAATTGAAGGATTCTGAGTAGGAGAAAGACTTAAGATTTGTAATTCATAAAAATAACTCTAGCATCATTACAGATTATTAGAATTGAGGAAGATAAAAAAGAAGTCTTCATCTGTGAAGTTACATATCCTCTGAGCTTAACAGATATCAACCAAACACATTATAATTCTGAAATGCCAACTTCTGAATTGGCGTATAATTTATCATTCTGCTGTTCTGTGGATACTAACTATATTAAATATCCAAGAACCTGATTTTCACATTCTTAACTACATAGTATCCCTTTGAATTTTGGAGGAATTCTACATTATAAGAGTCCACTGTCCACTACAGCAGCCAGAAATGCTAGATAGTAGCTTTTTAAGCATGAGGCCAGATTCCGCTAATCAGATGCACCTGTCCTGGATATTGGATCAGGAAGCAATATCACAAAGAATAAGAACTGCTGTAAATCCTTCTGTTGTAGGCTTTGGGGGCAATGCTAGTAACATCACATTTCCATGGACAACAATGGTACCACTGTAGCAGAAGCAGCATCCACGACAGTCAACAGTGACAGTACAACCTACAATGTATAGTATTCCATGTGGAAGTTGGTTTTATGGTGTGGTCTTGGATACTGCATAGCTTCCATTGTTCTGACCATTTTCCAAGTCTGAGATGACCAACATCCAAATTCCTTTGCTGACAAAAACCGTCTTAGAGTTAAGAATCCTGACTCATATACTTAAGTTTTTAAAAGATTGTACATAAGAACTGAATAAATAATAACAACAAACAACTCTTTTTTTTTAAAGATTTTATTTATTTATCTGACACAGAGAGAGAGATCAGATCACAAGTAGGTAGAGAGACAGGCAGAGAGAGAGGAGGAAGCAGGCTCCCCACTGAGCAAGGAGGCCGATGCAGGCCTCAATCCCAGGACCCTGGGATCATGACCTGAGCCAAAGACAGAGGCTTTAACCCACTGAGCCACCCAGGCGCCCAGCAAACAACTCTTGAAAAAAAGAGTTAATAAAAAAAAGTTAATTCATTAGGGTGCTGAGATTACAAGAAATTGTTATTGGGGCACCTGGGTGGCTCAGTGGGCTAAGCCTCTGCCTTCAGTTCAGGTCATGATCTCAGGGTCCTAAGATTGAGCCCCGCATTGGGCTCTCTGCTCAGCGAAGAGCCTGCTTCCTTCTCTCTCTCTGCCTGCCTCTCTGCCTACTTGTGATCTCTCCCTTTGTCAAATAAATAAATAAAATCTTAAAAAAAAAATTGTTATGTTCTTCATTGTACTAATTAGTATTTTCTTTTTCTATAGTACACACATATTTCTTAAAGTATCAGTGTACAGGATATACATATACATAGTGTAGTATATAATAGTATATAAAGCTATGGAAATAGGGACAATCACTTAGTGTTATTAGAAGAAAGAAGATGGCAAATGACTGAGTCCTAAAGAACTACAACACTCCTGGATTATAGAAGAAGCTAATATAGATGGCTGAAAAGTATAGTGAATTGAGGCAGGTGGAAAATCAAGAGTGTAATATTCAGGAAGCTGAAAAAGGAGCAGCAGGAAATAGGGCTGCCGATATGTCTAGAGTTCTACGTGTTACAGCTGAAACTGCCACATAAAAACTCACCTAATTATAACTCAATACCTAGTTCAAAATCCAGGAGAAAGGATTAATGGTTTTAGTTCACATGTCCCATTCAGATATAAGCATTGCATAAACGACTGCTAAAGTTAGTTAGGCAACAAGAATGAATAAAAACAAGGGCACCTGGGTGCTCCAGTCAGTTAAGTGTATGCCTTCAGCTCGGGTCATGATCCCAGGATTGAGCCCCACATCAGGCTCCCTGCTCAGCAGGAAATCTGCTTTTCCCTTCTCTTCTCCCTCTCCCCCTGATCATGCTCATGTGCGCTCTCTCTTGCTCACTTTCTCTCTCAAATAAATAAACATCATTTAAAAATTAATGAAGGAATAAAAACTAGATAAAAGAACACTGGCTAAGGGGCTATTTTATCAATCCAGGCATGAGATGATAAATGCCTATACTATTAAGAAATGAAGAATGGCAAATATGAGATATTCTAAAGGAAAATATAATTGAGTAGACAAAGGGAACGAAGGAAAAAGATTATTCCAGAGTGTCTAGGTGAAGCTAAAAGAAATGAACAGAAAAACCATGAAATGTGAAAGAGAAAGAATGACAGTGGAAAGGAAATGGGAAGTCTGCTTCACTGATGAAATAGATGAAAATGTATTAAGATGAGAAGAAACGAGATGAACAATGTTCTGAGACTGACTGTTAAGAACGCCAAAAAAACACAAATCATTATGTCTGAGCCATAGGTTGTTATTATATTCAAAAAGTCCTTCGTTCATATTTTTTCAAATTATAGAAGGCTACATGTGATGAATTCCCTCAAATGAGTTTCAACATCCCAGCAATGGTGCATCTTCACAGTCACCAAGAGGATTTCCTTTGAAAGGAGAGTAGCATGGATTTGGGGGGATGTGGAGGGAGAAAGGAGGGATATGGAGAATGAAGAATTAATCCAATATGTGCCCTGCTGACCCTGAAATTACAGTACATCATAAAAGGAGATGACCTGCAGGCAGATGAAAATATAGAACTGAGATTAAGGGAAATGTAAGGCTGGAAATAAAAAGTCATCTGCATGACATATAAAGTCATCTGCACAGAATATGAGAGCTCACTGAAAGAGACCTTAGGATAGAGCTTTGGAGGAATGGAAGAAAAAAGATAATCAGGGAGCCAAAGGAATTTGTACCAAAAGACCCTTAAAAAGTGAGCTATCATACAGATGTTATAAAATGAACACATTTTATATTTTAAACATCTATTATTTTGTTAAAAACACAACATTCTGTAATTAAAAACATAGTGTCAGTATCAGGATGCTTAGGTTACAAATATCAGAAACCCTACAAATAATAAGGACATTTATTCTTCCACATAAGAGGGAGTCCAAAGTTGGGTAGGTTCTCCACTTTTATCCAACACAGTACTAGAAGACCTAGTTCTAGCAATCAGACAACAAAAAGAAACAAAAGTCATCTAAAAATCAGTAAGGAAGAAATAAAACTTTCACTATTTGCAGATGAAATGATACTATAAGTAAAAAAACCCTGAAAGACATTACCAAAAAACCACTAGAACTGATAAATAAATTCAGAAAGTCACAGGATACAAAATCAATGTACAGAAATCTGTTGCATTCCTATACACTAATAATGAAGCAGCAGAAAGTGAAATTTAAAAAACAATCCCATTTATGAGTATACAATAAATAAATAAATAAATAAATAAATAAATAAATAAATAAATAAATAAATAAAACATCTAGGAATAAACTTAACCAAAGAGGTGAAACACCTGTACTCTGAAAACTATAAAACACTGATGAAAGTAACTGAAGAGGAACAAAGAAATGGAAAGACATCCCATGCTCATGGATAGAAAGAACAAATATTCTTAAGCTGTCTATACTACCCAAAGCAATCTACACATTTAATGCAATCTCTATCAAAATACCAACAGCATTTTTCACAGAACTAGAACCAACAATTCTAAAATCTGTATGGAACCACAAAAGACCCTGAATCCCTGAAGAGACAAAGCGATTTTGAAAAAGAAAAGCAAATTGCTGGAGGCATTACAATTCTGGACTTCAAGTTATATTACCAAGCTGTAGTAATGAAAACAGTATGGTACTGGCACAAAAATAGGCACATAGTTCAGTGGGACAGAACAGAAAACCAAGAAATAAACCCACGACTATATAGTCAGTTAATCTTCAACAAAGCAGGAGAATATTCAACTGTTGACAGTCTCTTCAACAAATGGTGTTGGGAAAACCGGACCACTTTCTTACACCGTACACAAAAATAGACTCAAAATGGATTAAAGACATAAATGTGAGACCTGAAACCATAAAAATCCTAGAAGAGGCCACAGGCAATAATGTCTCTGACATCAACTGTAGCAACATTTTTCTAGACATGTCCCTCAAGGCAAGGGAAATAAAAGCAAAAATAAACTATTGAGACTACATCAAAGTAAAAAGCTTCTGCACAGCAAAGGAAACAATCAACAAAACTAAAAGGCAACCTATGAAATAGGAGAAGATATTTGCAAATGACCTATCCAATAAAGGGTTAGTATCCAAAATATATAAAGAACTTGTAAAACTCAACACCCAAAAAACAAATAATCCAGTTAAAAAATGGGCAGAAGACATGAAAGATATTTCTCCACAGATGACATACAGATGGCCAACAGACACATGAAAGATGCTCCACATCACTCATCATCAGGGAAAGGCCAATCAAAACTACAATGAGATGTCACCTCACACCTATTAGAAAGGCTAAAATCAAAAGCACAAGACACAACAGGTGTTGGGGAAGATGTGGAAAAAAGAGCACTGAAGCACTGTTGATGAGAATGCACACTGGTACAGCCACTGTGGAAGACAGTATGGAGTTTCCTCAAAAATTAAAAAGAACTGCATGATTCAGCAATCACACTATGGGTATTTACCCCCAAAATACAAAAACACTAATTCAAAGGGATACATACACCCCTATGTTTATAGCAATATTATTTACAATAAACAAACTATAGAAGCAGCCCATGTCCATCAACAGATGAATGGATAAAGAAGATGTGAGGTGTGTGTGTGTGTGTGTGTGTGTGTGTGTGTGTAAAATCTCAAATATTCCACATACTATGGAACATTATTCAGCTATAAAAAAATAATGAAACCTTGCCATTTGCAATGACATGGATGGAGCTAGAGAATATAATGCTAAGTAAAATGAGTCACAGAAAGACAAATACCACATGATCTCACTCATATGTGGAATTTAAGAAACAATCAAAGACAAAAAAAAAAAAAAGAGAGTGAGAGAGACAGAGAGAGGCAAACCAAGGTAAATGATGATTACCAGAAGGGAGTTTGGTGAGGGGATGGGTGAAATAGGTGAAGGAGATTAATAGTACATTTACCATGATGAGCACTGAGTAATGTATAGAATTGTTGAATCACTATATTGTACATCTGAGACTAATATAACACTGTATATTAACTATACTGTAATTGAAAACTTAAAAAAATTAAAATTAAAAAACTTAAAATTTGGGCAGTTTCTTGTGTGGGTTGATTCAGGCACTCAATGATTAGGGTATTTAATAAGGACGAGGTATTATCAAAGATTAGGGTATTTTCACTTTTCCACTTTCCATTCTTGGGACCGTATTTTTTCTTCCATTTTTGGGACTATAACAAGGGGCCCATTTAAGTACTTCATAGCAACAGTCTCTTCCTAGAACTCCTTCTGAAGAGGAAGAAAATTTTTCTTTGAACCACTACTGGCCAGAACCAGATCACAGGTTCATTCCTAAACCAAACTCTGGCATGAAAAATGGAGATTATATTAACTGTCTTAGAGACAGACTGATTATATAAGGTGGACTGAATATTGGGGGAATTATCACAATGTCTACTACAAGCAAAATTTCAGCTAACATTGTAAAATACACAGGTTGTTTAGAATATTACTGACTACAAATATTATATGTTAGAAGATAAATGGAGAATATTTTTTTACAAGCTGACACTGGGTTATTCACCTACTCTCTTCTTTTTTTTTAAGATTTTATTTATTTATTTATTTATTTATTTATTTATTTGAGAGCAAGCGAGTGAGGAGGGGAAGAGGGAGAGGGTAAAAGAATCCAAAGCAGACTCGGCACTGAGTGCAGAGTCCAAGTCAGGGCTTGATCCCATGACTGAGATCAGACCTGAGCTGAAACCAAGAGTCACTTAACCAACTGAGCCACCCAGGCGTCCCTCACCTACTCTCTTTAGGTTTCAGTTCCCTTTACAAAAACAGTAGAGGTTGGATCCAGTTAATGGTTTTTAAATTGTGTTCTGAGAAGTCCTAGATGGTCCATGGAGACCATTCATAGTTGCTAATAGAGGAGAAAGAGCCCCTAGGTATAACTCCAGTGTTCCTCCAAGCCTCCTTTCAAGCAAGAGCAGCTCTACCTTATTTGTTTTAATATTGAGCTTCCACATCTTGAACTGAGGGTTCTGCAGCTCAAAGAAAGACAGAAACAGGATTAGATGATCCCTATGATTCTAAGAAATTTAAAGATGATCTGAAGAAGATAGTTTGGAGAGAACCAGATGTTGTAGAAATAGAAAAAAGTGCAAGCATGAAGGGAGAAAGAGCAACTGATGATTCAGGAGTGTCAGACTTTCCTATCTGATAAAGGAATTTAAAGGCAAATGAGTTTGTGTTTCAGTTGTCTTGAAAGACTATACATATAAACCACCTACAGTCTGTGGTGCAGAAAAGCTGAATCTAATAAAACTGCCTTAATCCTAATCTTAACTTAATTTTACTTGCAAGTAACAATAATCCCATAAATTTCTATGGCATGTTTGTCTTTCTGAGGTGCTCCATTCATTTATTTTATATTTACTACACACATATAAAACAAGAATGGCAGGGATTATTCTACTCATATTAAAAACAAGAAAAGGTGGAAAAGAGAAAAGCAATACCCGTATAGGTCTGGGTCAAGCACCTCTTTGAGATGACTATAGCTGAAAGGCTTAGTTTTAAAGAAAAAGGTAAAATGAATTAAGATAAACAGAATAAATGAGAAATATTATGCAGGGAATAATATGTAGGCAGGAAGAGACTAAAGGACTGGGTAAAGTAGTGGGGACTGAAGGACTAGAGGCGGAGAGAACAGATTTGAGAGTGTAATGGTACAGACAGAAAAGGATGCTCTGGCTGGAGAAAGAGGAGGGCCAAATGAAAAAGCCCAAAGGAAGTAGTGTTTAATGATAATGTTTCAAGGTAGGGACACACTAGTCTATAGATCTTTAGAATCAAGGCATAGAAGGAACTGGTGTTTTGGGAGTATGAATAGTTAACAATTTCCCTTTTTGATAAATATATGGTTTCTAATGAGGAATAAGAGAAGCAACTTATGTGGATGAATTGTTTATGCTGCCATCACTATTAAAATGGTTAAAATTATAGGTTCCGGAGTCAAATTTTGTCTAGGTTCCTAGTCCTGGCTTTATTTTCCTTGTTATGTAACTTTAGGTAACTTTTTAACTTCCTTCTGTCTCAAGTTCCTGTAAGTTAGAAATTTAATTTTTTAAAAACTAACAAAGTGTATGGTGTATAATACTCCACGCAACAAGTATTTGTTGAGCATATACTATGTGTCAGATACTATTACCTATTATTACCACTAAGTGAATCCAGTGGAATTCTAGGATTATTTTTTCCACTTCTAAAATAGACTAAAATCTTGGGGCACCTGGGTGGCTCACTAGGTTAACCTTCTGCCTTCGGCTCAGGTCATGATCTCAGGGTCCTGAGATCGAGCCCCACATCAGGCTCTCTGCTTGACGCTTCCCCCTCTCCCTCTGCCTGCCTCTCTGCCTACTCATGATCTCCCTCTCTCTCAGTCAAATAAATAAAATCTTTAAAAAAAATTAAAATAGGCTAAAGTCTTAATAATGGTATAATTAAATATCCTTTTTATTTATTTAAAGAATTAAGATTTATTCTTTCATGTCTAAAAACAATAAGAATTTTCCTGTAGACTATGAGCTCCTCAAGGAAAGCTGCCATGTTTTATACTCATCCCATAGCAGCTTAATACAGTCAAGGAATTTAAAAGGAACTAAATATTATAATGACTATAAGAAGAAAAGTGATTAACATGATTATGAAAAGAAATGTGACTTTACCTAAAATAAATATTTGATGAAAACAAAGGTTGATTTATTCAGGATTTTAAAAAGGCAATAAAAATATTTGGTGAGAGGGGTGCCTGGGTGGCTCAGATGGTTAAGCATCTGCCTTCAGCTCAGGTTGTGATCCCAGGGTCCTGGGATCGAGCCTCACATCGGGCTCCCTGCTCAGCAGAGTCTGCTTTCCTCTCTGCCTCTCTCCCATGCTCATGCTCTCTTCTCTCTCTCAAATGAATAAATAAAATCTTAAAAAAAAATACATTTGGTGAGAGCAGCTGATGTGACTCAGAGTATTATTAATGACACAATAGTTCCCAATTTGCAAGACTAAAGAGAAAATGGTAGGTTTAAGTATAGTGCTGAGGGTTTAATATCCGATTGAACCAGCTGGTTTCACTCCATTCCATGTAACAACCACAGCCCTACAGATCACCATGTTATACAGACAGATGCTCATGGTTTAAATGTGAACAGACCAGTACAATAATGGAAAAAATAAAGCTTAGTAGATGGTGAGTCACTAGCATTATGTTAACTTTAAAAGAACAGCATGTTTTTTGGCTAGAAAATAACCTTGACTATTGTAATCGACAGCCATAAATTTGTGAATTTAAAATAGGTTAATTCTTCATTATAATTAGATCCAAGAATGCTAGAAAACAACAATTACAGAAATAAGACAGTATAATAAAACATTACTCTAGAACTAGGGGGTCTTTGACTTAACAAACTTATTGAACAAAAGAACGTATTGACCTTATTATTTCCACCCCGGATAAACATTTGAAAACCTGGGATGGTAGTCAAATTGACCATGGACTTGAAGGATATTAAAAAAACTAATAATTTTAGCAATTAATTTAACTTCTTAAAAATTTAGGAGATTAAATTTAAAGGAAAAATACCTATTACAGGACCTCGAAGCCTTAATCTCAACTGAGATTTATGGGATGTTTGGCTAATTTTCATATTGTTACTCAGTATTTAGTCAAATACCATCTGATTATTAAAAACAAATCTTGTGCTCAATTGATTCTACTTTTTAAAAAAGCCACCAATAATACTGGGCTTCAAACAATGTACATCTTTCTTTACACAATGGTGTTTCCAAAACCTTGCTTTCAAGCTGTTTTTTTTTGTGTACTAAAATGGTAGTTTTAAAACTTGTAACTTCGAACTCTTAATTTTTTTATATTGGGTTTTCCTAAAGCGAGATATACCTGTAATAAATATATAAATATTCAAACTTAGAAATTATTAGATGCCTTTTATACTAGTTTTACACTAGTGATCTATTCTAGGTTCAATCCTAAGATGCAATGTTCTACTGATAAAAGTACAACTAAACAGAAGTATACGTTGCTAAAACATATTTCTATCAAGTGGCTTATAATTCTCTGAATTAATAAAAGAGAATTTGTTTTTCTAAAAGTTTTTTCTGTCAAGGTTACAAAGTGCAACAAACTTCTATGGCTTTCTACATTTTTCAACAACTGAAAACATGGAGCTGTTGTAATCAGTTAAGTTTTCTAGGAGGTACTCTAAGATACAACAATTCCTATTACAAAAATTGTTATGAAACAACAAGGAAGTGGGAAAGGGGAGGGTAAGAGTGAAAACTCAGTATATGGCTGACAAAAGTAAAAATTAATCATTTCTTATGTCTTTCTTTTTCTCTTGTATGTTAATTACTTAAGAGTATAATAAATTAAAATCAGAGACCTCCATGAAATGATTTTCCACTGAAAATATGCTTTTGCTTTTATAGCCCTTATAGCTTTTAAATATCCTGAACTTTTAGTACATTGTCTGTTTTCAAACCATTTTATTCAAAGCTGTTAGTGCAGCAAGTAAACAGCACATGCTTTGATCTCATTAAATTACAACTTATAGTTCCTAGAGTCATAAATATTGTGCTCTTTTTTCCTTTACCCCTCCTTTTCTGGTACAGGGGAGTCTGTTAAATATCACTATCTCCTTGAGTGCTCTGACGTTTACTCAGACAAATAGCAGAGGTTATGAATGCTGCTCACAGATAGTATCAGGAATTCTTCATGATTGCCATAATGGTGAACCCAGCATTCAGAACTGTAATATCTAGTTTAATCTAACAACTAAGTTTGGTCTGTTTGACTTTGCTCAAAAAAAAAAAATCCATCTTATCACAAACCAATAGCTTAACTGTTCTGAACAAAATCGTAAAACAGAATAAAAGAAAAATAATCTTTGGGAAAATTAATGATTAAAAGTTTCAAGTGAGTGATATAATCAATGTTACTTGATTAGTTTCTAAAAAAGACAATAAAAAATGAAAAAGCTTTCTTAAAGCTGAAAATTAAGACTACATACAAAGCACAAAATACTTATACCTAGAATGTCTGAAATATTGAAAATGGCTGTTACGATATATTTTAAATTTTTCACTCTTTTAGCCACTCAGACTTGGAAATCTCAAGGTGATAAAATTCTCTCACATTACCCTTTTATACACTCTCTCTTCTTTTTTTTTTTTTAAAGATTTTATTTATTTATTTGACACAGAGAGAGAGATTACAAGTAGGCAGAGAGGCAGAGAGAGGAGGAAGCAGGCTCCCTGCTGAGCAGAGAGCCCGATGGCGGGCCTCGATCCCAGGACGCTGAGATCATGACCTGAGCCGAAAGCAGAGGCTTTAACCCACTGAGCCACCCAGGCGCCCTACACTCTCTCTTCTAAGAACGGTTTGGTAACATAGTCACTGACTGTAATGCTCTCAAGAGAGGCCACTACTGCATGACATATCAGTACATTTAGTTAGCCCTGGCAGGGCTCCAAGACCTGAAGAAAAAGGGGTAAGTGTGCTCCCGAGCAACACTATTCTACTTGTGCAAAGAAAGAGATGTTCTTTTTACCCTAATCTGCTAATGGTGTCTCTCCATGGATTTACATGAGCCTCGTCTCCATCTATAGGTCAGTCTTAAACTATACCTTAGAAACAAAATATTATAATGAAACATTTGTTCTTATTTGATGAAAAAAACCAAACAACTTAGTACAGAAACTTTAGAGGTATAATCCTTTTATAATAATGCAAAAACTAACTGAATAAAAGTATATGAACATTTTTTTTTTGTATATGAACATTTTAATATAACCACTAACTTAATATGATTAATCAGTTAAGTCATGGATAAAAATTTTAAAAAATAAATGAATCAAAGAGACATCACTGAACATGTGCCTATTCATAACTATTCAGTCTCAGTATTTAGTTAATTATATTTGCGTTTGAAGTTTACACTGATAAAATGAATGGTCCTTTTAACAATCTTCTGATTTGAAACTACAGGCAAATTTTTAAATTACAGCTTTTCTTTTTATATTAAAAAAAAGCCAGGGTGCCTGGGTGGCTCAGTTGGTTAAGCAACTGCCTTTGGCTCAGGTCATGATCCCAGAGTCCCAGGATCAAGTCCCAGGATCAAGTCCCAGATTGGCTCCCGTCTCCATGGGGAGTCTGCTTCTCCCTCTGACCTTCTCCCTTCTCATGCTCTCTCTCCCTCTCAAATAAATAAATAAAATATTTTTTAAAAATAAGCCATCTTTAATATTCCAGGATGTGACTGAAAATAAATGTTTTATACATAAAAACTGTCTAGTTTGTTAGACAGACTTAAGACTTTTAAGGGATAGGAACATATGTTTATTACCCCCTTCTGTTTTATACTGAGCTACTCCTATGCTCTTCCTTTCTGATCCTTCAAAAAGCCAAATTATTTGTAGTTATAAGACCAAAGAACTAGATAGAATAGTGTTACAAATATTCATGGCCTTTGGACTCTGGCTTAGCATTTAGAAGCCACTTCAATCTTTATCCTGAGTAACCATGCTTTCCTTGAAATGATGCTAAGACAGAAAGTAGTAAAATTTCCTGATTTCTTGAATTATGCATAAAAATACATGTTATTTATCTCATAGCACAAAACACTCCTATTCCAAAATTTAAATCTGTTACCCTAGATTCTTAATAAAATTTTAATTTCTGTAAAATTATAGTTAAATATAAAAACAGGGGGATTTATTTCCAGTCTAACAAGTAAGGAGCTTAAACTTTGTCCTGACAGAATTTTATCCTGACAACAAGTAAAGCTGAACAAACTGAAAATCACCAACTCCTTTTAGATCTGTCAGAGAAATGAGGTCATAAGGCAAATAGCTACCTCAATAATTGGAAAGATAGACTGGCAAATTTAGAGAATTATAAATTATCAGAGCAGAAACCCACGAACAGAAACTGCTGCAGGAAATAGTGCCAGTGTAGGAAAGCCTGAACTGTGATTGACTAATTTGCCAGAGGCTCAGTGTAGTTAAAAAAAAAAAAATCAGGGGACACAGTCATAGGGGGATCACCCCCCCCAACTTTTGTGAATTTCACTTCCAAGTCCTCTCACAGTATCAGAAAAAAATTCCCTCCTACTTCCAGGAGGAGGAGGAGGAGGAGAGGATAAGCAATCATTTTGAAATATGCCAGGGCATTCTGTTCTTCTTAACAAGGCCTAACCTCAGGAGAAATTACTGGACCTGAGCCTAAACTACCTGGGGAAAGGGTAATACCCAAATCTAGCCGCCTCCAGCCATGCTGTACCACCCAAGAGGGAAAAAATTGAGAAGTACTGTGAAGTTCACAGTCCAGTGACACAAGCTCACCAAAAGACTGAGACCCAATCATAGGACACTTCGCACCACGCCCCTCCAACCTGAACCTTACCATTACATTACTAAAGGCTATTTATTGCAGATCCTTTCATGTGTGTATCATGTCCATCTTTCAACAAAAAATTACAAGGCATACTAAAAGAAACACAATATGAAGAGACTGAACAAGCATCAGAACCCATGTGAGATATGGCAGAAATATTAGAATTATCAAACCTGGAATTTTAAAAAAACCAATATGCTAATGCTTTAATGGAAAAAGTAGACAAAACATAGAACAATTGGTAATGTAAACAGAGAGATGGAAATTCTAAGAATCAAAAAGAAATGCTTAAGCTCAAAAACACTGCAATGGAAATGAAGAATGCCTCTGATGGGCTCAACGGTAATATGGACAAGATTGAGGAATATCAGTGAACTTGATACGATGGCAAAAATTCAAAAACTGAAAGCCCACCAACTGTGGGACAGCTATGTAAAATGTCACATATGCATAATGGAAATACCAGAAGGAAAAGAAAGAGAACACGGAAGGGAAGCAGCATTTGAAGCAGTAATGACTGAGAATTTCCCTAAAGCAGTGTCGGACACCAAACCACAGATCTAGGAAGCTCAGAGAACACCAAGATAAGTGACCAAAAAATTTATACCTAGGTATATCATATTCAAAATTCAGAAAACCAGTAGTAAAATACACACACACACACACACACACACACACACACACACACACACACACCCTGAAAGAAGCCAGAAGGGGGGAAAAAACCTTACCTACAGAAGAGCAAAGAGTTACATCTGACTTCTCAGAAACCATACAAGCAATGTGACGTAAAATATTTAAAGTGTTGAGAGAAAAAACTACTAACCTAGAATTCTTTACCCTCTGAAATTATCCTTCAAAAATGAAGGAGAGGGATGCCTGGGTGGCTCAGTCAGTTACGCATCTGCCTTTGGCTCAGGTCACGATCCCAGAGTAGATTTCAGAGCAAGGAAAGCTATCAAGGACAAGGAGGGCATACATAATGATAAAGGAGTGAATACTCCAAGAAGACATAACAATGTCTTAATATGTATATGCCTAGAGAGTACCAAAATACAAAAGGCAAAAACTAACAACTGCAAAAAGAAATAGAGAATCTACTATTATATTTGGAGACTTTAATATCCCTCCAACAGAAATGGACAGATCCAGCAGGCAGAAAATCAGAAGGGTCAAAGTTGAACCCAGCACCATCAATCAAATGGATATAATTGACCTGTATAGACTACTTCATCCAAAAACAGATGATATATTCTTCTCAAGCTCCCATGGAACATTTACCAAGATAGACCACATTCTGGACCATAAAACACAACTTAACAAATTTAAAAAAATAAAAATGACACAATTACCCATAATAAAATTAAACTAGAAATCAATAAAAGGTAGCTTGAAGAAACCAAAATACTCAGAGATTAAACAGCACACTTCTAAATAATACATGGGTCAAAGAAGAAATCTCAGGAGAAATTTCAAAATATTTTAAGCTAAATGAAAATATAACTTTTCGAAATCTGTGGGATGCAGTAAAAGCAATGCTTACAGGGGAATGTATAGCATTGAATGGCAGTATTAGAAAAGAAAAAAAGACCAAAATATAGAGGGAACCAAGTGTCCAATGATAGCTCAATGGATAAGGAAGATGTGGTATATATACCCAATGGAATATCAATCAGCCACAAAAAAGGATAAGATCTTGCCATGTGCAAAAGCACAATGGATCTAGAGGGTTATGCTAAGAGAAATAAGTCAGAGAAAGACAAATACCATAAGATTTCACTTACATGTGGAATCTAAAACACAAAACAAACAAAAAGAAGAAATAGACCCATAAATACAGAGAACAAATGGTCACCAGAGGGGCAGGATGGGAGTATGGGCAAAAAAGATGAAGGGGGTTAGGAGATTCAGGCTTCCAGTTAAGGAACAAATAAGTTACAGGGATTAAAAGATACAACACAGGGAATATAGTCAGTGGTATCACAGTAGCACTGTATGGTAACAAACAGTAGCTACAGTTGTGGTGAGCGTAGCATAATGTATAGACTTATCAAGTCACTATGTTGTATACCTGGAACTAATGTAACATTATGTGTCAACTACACTTCAATTAAAAAAAAGAAAAAAAATCTAAAATCAAATATCTAAACTTCAAACTTAGGAAACTAGAAAAGAAGACCAAAGTAAATTCAAAGTAAGCAGAAGAAAAGAAATAATAAAAACAGCAACAACATGGATGGGACTGGAGGAGATTATGCTGAGTGAAAAAAATCAAGCAAAGAAAGTCAATTATCATACAGTTTCACTTACTTGTGGAACATACGGAATAACATGGAGGACACTAGGAGAAGGAAAGGAAAAGTGAAGGGGAGGAATCAGAGGAAGAAACAAACTGAAGATTTTAGAGGGGAAGAGGGTGGGGTGATGGGTGAGCCTGGTGGTGGGTATTAAGGAGGGCACATATGGCATGGAGCACTGGGTGTTATATGTCAACAATGAATCTTGGAACACTATATCAAAAACTAATGATGTACTATGTGGTGACTAACATAACAATAAAAATAAAATAAATTTAAAAATAAAATATTAGAAAAGAAATCAATGAAAATGAAAGCAATAAATTAATAGAGAAAATCAAGGAAACCAAAAACTGATTCTTTGAAGCAATCAATAAAATTGATAAGTCTCTAGCCAGGCTAAGGGGGGGAAAAAAAGAAGGGACACAAATTATTAATATCAGAAATGAAAAAGTGTATATAACCATAGATCCTATGGACATTAAAAGGAAAATTTTAAAAATGCCATGAAAAACTCTATCCCCACAAGTTTGATAGCCTAGACAAAATGGGATGATTCTTTGACATAATATGCCAAAACTCACACAAGAAGAAACAGACAATCTAAATAGACATATATCCATTAAAGAAATTGAATCAATAACTAGTAATCTAACAATAGAAAGCACCATGACCAAAAGGGTTCACTGGTGAATTCTATGAAACATTAAAGAAGAAATTTTACCAATTCTGTACAATCTCTTTCAGAAGATAGATGAGAGGGAATATTTTTAATTCATTCTATAAGGCCAGCATTATCCTAATAACAAGACAAAGACATTACAAGAAAACTACAGACCAGTATTTTTCATAAGTGTAGATACAAAAATCTTCAACAAAGTAACAGCAAATTGAATCTAACAATGTATGAAATAATTATACACCATGACCAAGTGGGATTTATCCCACTTATGCAAGGCTGGTTCAACATTCAAAAATTAATTAATGTAATTCATTACATCAACAGGCAAAAGAAAAAAATCACACGATCATATCAAAAGATGCAGAAAAATCATTTGACAAAATCCAACAGGTATTCATGATAAAAATTCTTAGCAAACTAGGAATGGAGGGGAACTTCCTCAACTTGATAAAGAGCATCTAAAAAGAAAACCTACAGCTAACATCAAACTTAATGGGCAGAAACTTCACACTTCCCCACTAAAATTAGGAAACAAGCCAAAGATGTCCCTTCTCACCAAACTTTTTAACACCATACTGGAAGCCTCAGCTAATGCAACAAGACAAAAATAGGAAATAAAACAACGACAACAAAAAAGAGGCAGATTTGGGAAGGAAGAAATAAAACTGTCTTTGTTCGCAGATGACATGATTGACTATGGAGAGAAAATTTAAAAAATCAATGAAGACCTCCTGGAACTAATAAGTGATTATAACAAGGTCGTAAAATATAACATTATATACAAGAGTCAATCACTTTCTATACTGGAAAAAACCTACAGTTCTTCCCTCTTGTATAAGGAAAAATTCAGTTCTTCCTCTGTGTTTTTTTCCTGTGTGTCTCCTTTACACAGAACACTCTGACACTTCTGGTCACCAAATTTGTGGAGGTTTTCCCCCACCAACCAATTCTCTGCAACACCAGCTGTGTCCCCACAATTTAACTCACTTTTGACACTATCTGGCTGAAGGCAGGGTCAAATCCCAAAGGTTAAAGGCTCAGTCTCATAAGACTGTTTCCATCCCACTTCAGATGCCAGTCGCAAGTCCAGATGGTTCTGACTGATCGGCTATAAATAGAAGTCCCCATGATCCCCTCTCTTAGGTTCCATTAATTCACAAGAACAGCTCAGAGAACTCTGAGAAACACTTAAGTTTACCAGTTTCTTAACAGACATGATGAAAGATACAGATCAACAGCCAGAGGAAGATATACAAAGGGCAATATCTGGGAGGGTCCTGAACACAGGGAATCCTGTCCTGGTGGAGTTGGGGGGTATCACCCTCCCTCTGAAATGATACTATTGGGATTTTATGGAGACTCCCTTACATAGACATGATCAACTATTAACTCCATTTCCAACCTCTTTCCCCTTTGTGGAACAGAAGGAGGTAAGGGAGAAGCAAGGCTAAAAATGTAAAGCTTTTAATCATGACTTGCTCTTTCGGGTGACCAACCCCCAACCAGGAGCCATCCCGGTATCCCACCCGGAGTCACATTATTTAAAAAAAGATGCTCCTAGTGCTCTTACCACTTAGGAATTTATAAGGGTTTTAGGAGCCTAGTGTCAGGGTCAGGGTGAAAGACCAGATATTAGACCACGAGATATTCTTAGTGCTTTTATCATTTAGGAAATTAAAAGTGATAGAAAATGGGGGCAGATATTTTCTATGATCTCACACCTTTAATTTTTGCTATAATTTTTAAGCAAAAATTAAATGCTTAGGTAAAAAAAATCTAACAAACTATATGTAAGATCTATATAAGAAGAACTATAAAATTCTAATGAAAGATATCGAAGAACTAAACAAATAAAGAGATATTCTGTATTCATGAAGAGGAAGACCCAATATTTTCAAGATGTCAGTTCTTCCCAACTTGATCTTACAATTCCAATCAAAATCTCAGCAAGTTATTTTGTGGATATCAGCAAACTAATTCTGTGGAAAGGCAAGAGGCCCAGAATACCTAACTTAATATTGAAGGAGAAGAACAAAGTTGGACGACTGACACTACCCAACTTTAGCACTAACTATAAAACTACAATAATCAAGTCAGTGTGGTACTGGTGAAAGAATGGACAATTAGATCAAAGGAACAGAAATGAGTGTCAACAGACCCACATAAAAACAGTCAACTGAGAATTGACAGAGGAGCAAAACTAATCTTTTCAACAAATGGTGATGGGACAACTGGACATTCACATGCAAAAAAAAGTGTGCGGGGATCTAGACCAAGACCTTAGACTCTTCATAAAAATTAACTCAAATAGATCACAAACCTAAATGTAAAATACAAAACTATAAAACTCCTAGAAGATAATACAGGAGAAAATCTAGCTGACCCTGTATAAGACAATGACTTTTTAAGTACAATGCCAAAGTTACACTCCACACACACACAAAATTTGATAAGATGCACTTCAATAAAATTAAAAACTTCTGCTCTGCAAAAGACAATATCAAGAGAATGAGAAGTCAAATCACAAACTGGGAGAATATATTTTTAAAAGCTATATCTGATAAGGGACTGTTACCATTATACATGGAATTCTTTAATTCTATGACAATAAGAAAACAAACAACCCAATTTAAAAAAATGGGTAAAAGATCTGAACAGACACCTTGCCAAAGAAGATATACAGAGTGCAAGTAAACATATGAAAGGATGTTCAACATCATACATCATTAGGGAATTACAAATCAAAACAACAGAGATACACCATACACGCCTATCACAAATGTGCAAAATCCAAACACTGACAACCCAAAATGCTGGTGAGGATATCGAGCAACAAGAACTCTCATTCATGGCTGGTAGGCATGCAAAATGATATAGCCACCTTGGAAGACAGTTTGGCAGTTCCTACAAAATGAAACACACTCTTACCATACAATCCAAACAATCATGCTTCCTGGTATTTGTCCAAAAAAGTTGAAAATTTATGTGCACACAAAAACTTGCACATATTTATAGTAGCTTTATTCATAACTGCCAAAACTTGCAAGCAACCGAAATGTCCTTCAGTAGAATGGACAGTTTGTGGTATAGCCAGGCAATGGAATATTACTCAGTAATTAAAAAAAAAAGCTACCAAGCCATGAAAAGACATTAGACAAAACTTAATGCATATTACTGAAAAAGCCAATTTGAAAAGGCTACCATTCTATATGATTCCAACCCTGTAACCTTTTGGAAATTTTTCAAAACTGTGGAAATAAGTAGAAAGAGTAGTAGTTTCCAAGGGTTGGGGGAAGAGACAGAGGAAAAGGCAGAGCACAGAGGACTTTCAGAGAAATAAAACTATTTTGTATGATACTATAATGGTGGATACATGTCACTAAACATTTGCCCAAACTCAGATAAAGTACAAAACCAAGAGTGAATACTAATGCAAACAAGTGGAATTTGGATGACACTGATGTGTCAAGGTAGGTTCATCAATTGTAACAAATGCACCACTCTGGTACAGGACGCTGACAAAGTGGGAGAGACTTCTTCTTCTCATACTACTCTCACCTTGTATCAGTGAAGATATTTTTAGTTGTAAATTATGGAAAATTAAACGGGCCCAAAGCAAACTAACATAAATAATAATGGGGATTTACTGACTCATATAACTGGAAGGTGTAGAGGAACCAATTTAGATCTCAATGTCCAATGTACTCCTTCATTCGTGATGCTCCAGCCATACCAGACTTTCTCCAGTCCCTCACATAAACCCAACTCTTTCCTATACTTAATCTTAGCCAGAAGTCCGAGAAGCGATTACTAAAATTCCTTCCTGCCTCAAGACTTTTGTACATGCTCTTCTCCTTGCCAGAGTATTACCTACTCTGTGTGATGCTCTCTTTCTCGGTTCCAGTAACTTAACTTGTTGTTTTTTGGGTCCAGTATGGGGACATCTCTATTACCTGAAACATTCTCTTCCCTCCCTATCCCTTTACCTCCAATGTAATAAATTCACCTATTATGTCATCACATCCTTTATTTTTTCTTCATATCATTTATGACAGTTTTAAATTATTTGGTCTGTGGCATTATGTCTTTTGTGTCTAACTCCTCCATTGGACTATCAACTTCAAAAAAGCAGGAAAATGTTTTATTTTCTTCGGAACTATATCCTTAGTGCCACATAGTACATGGCACATACAGTCATTCAAGTACTGAATGAATGAAGAATGAATGAATGAATAAATGGTGTTGAGACTGACATACAATAAATATTAGCCATTCATGTAGCCATAAAAAGGCATGCCACTGGTGACAAAGAATATTTTGAATGGGTTAGAACAAATTCATTCATTGCATTTATTGGAATCATAACTCACAGTTTATGAATCTGTATTTAAAAAATTTTATTCGGGCGCCTGGGTGGCTCAGTGGGTTAAAGCCTCTGCTTTCGGCTCAGGTCATGATCTCAGCGTCCTGGGATCGAGGCCCGCATCGGGCTCTCTGCTCAGCAGGGAGCCTGCTTCCTCCTCTCCCTGTCTCTCTGCCTGCCTGTCTGCCTACTTGTAATCTCTCTCTCTGTGTCAAATAAATAAAATCTTTAAAAAAAAAAAATTGTATTTTTCTTTACACCAAAAAATATCCACCCCTTTTTCTAATACTATTTCATAAAACTAAATAGACTATAATTTTACCTGATACTATAAAACTGTATCAATCATACCTTCTTCAAACTGCATATTTCAGATTCTTGTTTTTTATTTAAAGCTGAAAGTCTTTTGTTTAGCTGTACTGCTTCTTGTACTGCAACATGAAAAACATTTAGAAAAGTGTTATAGTCAACATCCATTTTAAGGAAAGTATCACTAAGATGGACAGGGAAAATAACCTTAACTCACTGTATGTAATTATTATTGAATTTAAATAATACTAAAATGCCATTTAGTATTACTTCATAGCAAGTAAATTCAATTTATTTATTATAAATAAACCCATTTAATTATTCCTTTTTAAATATATGATTAAATAAGATAGTACCTACCATTTTGTTCTAACTTTTCATGATTTTCTTTCACCAATCCAAATTGACCTGTTATTGTGCCATAATATTTCTCAATTTCATTCAGTTGTTTCTGATGATCTTCTTTAGCCAGAAGATGTAATTGGACTTTTTGTTCCTATTTTGAAGTTATATAAAATGTTATCAACATGTAACACATATAAAACATATACACATACATATGTTTAAACATACATAAAAATTGTTTTTAATAACTTTTGTTACGAAATAGGCCTTGAAAAAGTGCTGAGTACACCACAGGGAGGAAATTAAGGAGATATTTCTAAACCTATGTAAAATTAAAACCTTTTTTGTCTTATAACAAAATATTTAAATTTATACTGCTCTTGTTTATAATTTCTTTTTCAAAAACCAAATAGTTTCAGGGACGCCTGGGTTGCTCAGTCAGTTAAGCATCTGCCTTTGGCTCAGGTCAGGATGAGTCGGCATCGGGGTCCTTGCTCAGAAGGGAGCCTGCTTCTTCCTCTGCCTGCCTCTCCCCCTGCTTGTACTCTCTCTCTCTCTCTCTCTCTGGCAAATAAATAAATAAAATCTTAAAAAAAAAATCAACTAGTTTCATTTATAGAAGAGATAATTAGTCCAAGCCAGCACTAAACAAAATCATGGGAATATTAAAGCAATACTCTTGATAATTTAGGAAAGGAATTCTTTTCTCTAAATTCGGGGGCACAATTATGAGTGTGGTATCGAAACTCAAGTAATTTTTCTTTTTTTGAAGATTTTATTTATTTATTTGATAGAGAGAGAGACAATGAGAGAGGGAACACAAGCAGAGGGCGTGGGAGAGGGAGAAATTGGCTTCCTGCTGAGCAAGGAGCCTGATGTGAGGCTCAATCCAAGGATCCTGCTATCATGACCCCAGCCAAAGGCAGACGCTTAATGACTGAGTCACCCAGGCACCCCAAAACTCAAGTAATTTTTCTGATTTTAATGAATATAGCCCCTTTTCATTACATTAAAAAATTGAATTATGAGGACACTATCAGAGACAGGGAGGCAATACAGTATAGTAGAAAGCCTACTTAGGCTGAGAAACATAATTGGTGAAAATTGGACCCAATATATATTTTAATATAGGCCTTTACTGCTTTTGGTTAAAGCAGCTTGTTTTGTCATACTTAGAAATATGACTTTAAATTTTAAAAATAAATATTGTTAGTAAAATCAGTAACATTTTTTATTTTTTTAAATTATGTTATGTTAGTCATACAGTACATCGTCAGTTTTTGATGTAGTGTTCCGTGATTCATTGTTTGCATATAACACCCAGTATTCCGTGCAATACATGCTCTCCTTAATACCCATCACCAGGCTAACCCACCCCCTCACCCCCCTCCCCTCTAAAACCCTCAGTTTGTTTCTCAGAGTCCATAGTCTCTCTTGGTTCATCTGTCCCTCTAATTTCCCCCCTTCATTTTCCCCTTCCTACTCCTAATGTCCTCCATTCTATTCCTTATGTTCCACAAATAAGTGAAACCATATGATAATTGACTCTCTCTGCTTGACTTATTCCACTTAGCATAATCTCCTCCAGGCCCATTCATGTTGATGCAAAAGTTGAATATTCATCCTTTTTGATGGCTGAGTTATATTCCATTGTATATATGGACCACATCTTTTTTATCCATTCGTCTGTTGAAGGGTATCTCAGCTCTTTCCACAGTTTAGCAATTGTGGGCATTGCTGCTATGAACATTGGGGTGCTTATGGCTCTTCTTTTCACTACATCTGTATCTCTGGGGTAAATACCCAGTAGTGCAATTGCTATTGGGGTCATAGGGTAGCTCTATTTTTAATTTTTTGAGGAATCTCCACACTGTTTTCCAAAGTGGCTGTACCAACTTGCATTCCTACCAATAGTGTAAGAGGATTCCCCTTTCCCCACAACCTCTCCAACATTTGTTGTTTCTTGCCTTGTCAATTTTTGCCACTCTAACTGGTGTAAGGTGGTATCTCAGTGTGGTTTTGATTTTAATTTCTCTGATGGCTAATGATGATGAACATTTTTTTCATGTGTCTGTTAGCCATTTGTATGCCTTCTTTGGAGAAGTGTCTGTTCATGTCTTCTGCCCATTTCTTGATTGGATTATTTGTTTTTTGGGTGTTGAGTTTGAGAAGTTCTTTATAGATCTTGGATATCAGCCCTTTGTCTATAGTGTCATTTGCAAATATCTTCTCCCATTCCGTGGCTTGTCTCTTTGTTTTGTTGACTGTTTCCTTTACTGTGCAGAAGCTTTTTATCTTGATGAAGTCCCAAAAGTTCATTTTCTCTTTTGATTCCCTTGCCTTTGGAAATGTGTCTTGAAAGGAGTTGCTGTGGCTAATGTCGAAGAAGTTACTGCCTATGTCCTCCTCTAGGATTTTGATGGATTCCTGTATCACATTGAGGTCTTTCATCCATTTGGAGTTTATCTTTGTGTATGGTGTAAGAGAATGGTTGAGTTTCATTCTTTTGTATATAGTTGTCCAATTTTTCCAGCAACATTTTTTTTGAAGAGACTATCTTTCTCCCATTGAATATCTTTTCCTGCTTTGTCAAAGATTATTTGACCATAGACTTGAGGATCCATATCTGGCCTGTCTCTTCTGTTCCACTGGTCTTTGTGTCTGTTTTTGTGCGAGCACCATGCTGTCTTGTGATCACAGCTTTGTAATATAGCTTAGAAT
Source organism: Ailurus styani (assembly GCA_002007465.1). Lineage (NCBI taxonomy): Eukaryota > Metazoa > Chordata > Mammalia > Carnivora > Ailuridae > Ailurus > Ailurus styani. Next base: position 2,052,245 of record LNAC01000137.1, read on the forward strand.
CAGGCAATGTGATGCCCCCAGCTTTGTTTTTTTTTTTTCAACATTTCCTTTGTGATTCAGGGTTTTTTTCTGGTTCTATATAAATTTTAAGATTGTTTATTCTAGCACTTTGAAAAATATTCCTCAATTTCATAAAATTCATCTATGAAAAAACCACAGCAAATATCATTTTCAATGGAGAAAAGTTGAGAGCCTTTCCCTTAAGATCAGGAACACAACAAGGATGCCCACTCTTGCCACTATTGTTCAACATAGTACTAGAAGTCCTAGCAACAGCAATCAGACAACAAAAAGAAATAAAAGGTATTCAAATGGGCAAAGAAGTCAAACTCTCCCTTCACAGAGGACATGATACTTTATGTGGAAAACCCAAAAGACTCCACTCCCAAATTACTAGAACTCATACAGCGATTCAGTAATGTGGCAGGATAAAAAAAAATCAATGCACGGAAATCAGCTGCTTTCTTATACACTAACAATGTAACTGCAGAAAGAGAAATTAAAGAATCGATTCCATTTACAGTAGTACCAAAAATCATAAGATATGGGTGGCTGGGTGCCTCAGTCATTAAGGTCATGATCGCAGGATACTGGAATTGAGCCCTGCGTTGGCTCCCTACTCAGCAGAGAGCCTGCTTCTCCCTCTCCCACTCCCCCTGCTTCTGTTCCCTCTCTCACTGTGTCTCTCTCTGTCTAAATAAATGAATAAATAAATAAATAAATAAATAAATAATTTTTAAAAATATCATAAGATACTTTGGAATAAACCAAACCAAAGAGGTAAAGGATCTATACTTTAGGAACTACAGAACACTCATGAAAGAAATTGAAGAAGACACAAAAAGATGAAAAAACTTTCCATGCTCATGGATCAGAAAAATAAACATTCTTAAAATGTCTGCATTGCCCAGAGAGATCTATACTTTCAATACCATCCTGATGAAAATACCAACGGCATTTTTCAATAACATTTTTTAAAGGCTTTGATCTTGACATGGCATTGTAGAATCACTGATTGGTTTCAAAACTATTGTTCATTTTCCCACATGCTCCAGTGATAAAGCAGTGATGAGCAGTGATAAAGAACGGTAGTGAGTCTATTGGCTGGCACTCAGTAATTCAAGTATTTACTTGAAATTTACATTCTCATTACAATCTAGTAGATTTCTTCCTCATTACAATCTTTCTTCCTCATTATAATCTAGTAGAATTGAAATTCACAGGCACCTGGGTGGCTCAGTTGGTTAAGCTGCTGCCTTTGGCTCAGGTCATGGTCCCAGGGTCCTGGGATCGAGTCCTGCATCGGGCTCCCTGCTCGGCAGGGAGCCTGCTCCTCCCTCTCCCTCTGCCTGCTGCTCTGCCTAATTGTGCTCTTTACCTCTCTCAAATAATTAAATAAAATCTTTAAAAAAAATAAATAAAATAAAACCTTAAAAAAAAAAAAGAAATTCACATGCTCCATTCTCCCTTAGTCAAGTGAAGGGCATATTACTCAAAATAAACCAACTGACTTCTACCTTTTTGGAATTTGAGACTTGAGCAAAATGACTATAAAATTAAGTAAGTTCAGTAGTGATCCTATCCAGATTGATGAGACTTTTTTTTTAAAGATTTTATTTACTTATTTGACAGAGAGATAGACAGCAAGAGAGGGTACACAAGCAGGGGGAGTTGGGGAGGGAGAAAGAGGCTTCCCATGGAGCCTGATGCTGGTCTCAATCTCAGGACCGAAGGCAGATGCTTAAGGACTGAGCCACCCAGGTGCCCCCAGATTGGTGAGACTTCTGTCCTGGGTTCCTAAATCCTGCTTCACAAACTCTGGCATTACCCTCGCCTCTGTTCATTCTCAAACGCATTCTTCACTCAGATTGATTCTGAGTGCCTCCACTAAATTTCCTTTTGCATAAATTGAACAGAGCCAGTTCCTACTGCTTAAAACCAAAGTACAGGCAATATAGCAAAGTAGCCCAAAACTAATATGCCTCTGTTTAAATACTGCCTCTGTAATTTATCTGCCGTGTGACCTTGGGAAAATTACCCACTGTATCTTTAAAACAAAGATTCTAAAAGTATCTCCCTTATAGGGGTGCTCTGAGGATAAAATGAATTAATACATATAAAACACAAAGGATATGTTTTATTATTCCTTAAGTGATAAAAGTACCTTCAATAGTTTTAACTAATTTTATTTAGAGTAAGAATATCCCTAATATTAACTTTTTTCCTTTTTATTTTATTTTATTTATTTATTTGACTGAGACAGCGAGAGAGGGAACACAAGCAGGGGAAGCTGAAGAGGGAGAAGCAGGCCCCCCACTGAGCAGGGAGCCCCACACAGGGCTCCATCCCAGGACGCGGGATCATGACCTAAGCCAAAGGCAGACACTTAATGACTGAGCCACCCAGGTGCAATGATAGTCTTAACTTTTTCAAAGATATTTTTTAATGATTTTAAGCAAACTGATTAATATCATTAGTAATCACAATGGATGATATACTATGGGCTTTTCAAATGCACTACTTAGTCATTTGAACTAATCATGTAACAGTTATAAACACAAACAAGCTGACAAGTGTACTTACCCTGAAGATCTTACGTCTACCTGGGTGGTCACTATTTTCAATAACTAAATAATACAAAATAATGAACCACATTCTATTCCTCTAAAATACCACTTAATTCTTTAATCTAGAGAATTATACTTGCTTTCAGCAGATGTGTAGAAGCCTAACACAAATTCACTAAAATTAGTCTAAAGGCATTACTTCAATCCAAGGATTTTTTTTAACATTTTTATTTTAATTTTAATTAGCTAACATACAGTCTTAGTTTCAGGTGTACAATAATATAGTGAATCCACAATTCCACACATCATCTGATGCTCATCACAACAAATACACTCCTTAATCCTCATCACCTATTTCACTCATTCCCCCCACCCACCTTCCCTCTGGTAACCATCAGTTCTCTATATTTAAAAGTCTATTTCTTGTTTTGTCTCTTTTTAAACTTTATTTATTTGTTTTCTTAAATTCCACATATGAGTGAGATGAAAACAGTATTTGTCTTTCTCTGGTCGACTCATTTTGCTTAGCATTATACCTTCTAGTTCCATCTACGTTATTGCAAATGGCAAGGTTTCATTATTTTTTATAGCTGAATATATTCCATAGTATGTAGAATATCACATCTTCTTTATCCATTCATCTATCGGTGGACATGGACTGCTTCCATAGTTTGGCTATTGTAAATAATGCTGCTGTAAACGTAAGGGTGCATTTATCCTTTTGAATTAGTGTTTTTGTATTTGGGGGGTAAATACCCAATAGTGTGATTGCTGAATCATACAATTCTTTTTAATTTTTGAGGAAACTCCATACTGTCTTCCACAGTGGCTGTACCAATGTGCATTCTCATCAACAGTGCATCTCTTTTTTCCACATATTCCCCAACACTTGTTGTTTCTTGTGTTTTTGATTTTAGCCTTTCTAACAGGTGTGAGGTGACATCTCATTGTAGTTTTGATTGGCCTTTCCCTGATGATGAGTGATGTGGAGCATCTTTTCATGTGTCTGTTGGCCATCTGTATGTCATCTGTGGAGAAATATCTTTCATGTCTTCTGCCCATTTTTTAACTGGATTATTTGTTTTTTGGGTGTTGAGTTTTACAAGTTCTTTATATATTTTGGATACTAACCCTTTATTGGATAGGTCATTTGCAAATATCTTCTCCTATTTCATAGGTTGCCTTTTAGTTTTGTTGATTGTTTCCTTTGCTGTGCAGAAGCTTTTTACTTTGATGTAGTCTCAATAGTTTATTTTTGCTTTTATTTCCCTTGCCTTGAGGGACATGTCTAGAAAAATGTTGCTACAGTTGATGTCAGAGACATTATTGCCTGTGGCCTCTTCTAGGATTTTTATGGTTTCAGGTCTCACATTTATGTCTTTAATCCATTTTGAGTCTATTTTTGTGTACGGTGTAAGAAAGTGGTCCGGTTTTCCCAACACCATTTGTTGAAGAGACTGTCAACAGTTGAATATTCTCCTGCTTTGTTGAAGATTAACTGACCATATAGTCGTGGGTTTATTTCTTGGTTTTCTGTTCTGTCCCACTGAACTATGTGCCTATTTTTGTGCCAGTACCATACTGTTTTCATTACTACAGCTTGGTAATATAACTTGAAGTCCAGAATTGTAATGCCTCCAGCAATTTGCTTTTCTTTTTCAAAATCGCTTTGTCTCTTCAGGGATTCAGGGTCTTTTGTGGTTCCATACAGATTTTAGAATTGTTGGTTCTAGTTCTGTGAAAAATGCTGCTGGTATTTTGATAGAGATTGCATTAAATGTGTAGATTGCTTTGGGTAGCACACTTTAACGATATTTGTTCTTCCAATCCATGAGCAAGGGCATGTCTTTTTATTTCTTTGTGTCATCTTCAATTTCATTCATCACTGTTTTACAGTTTTCAGAGTATAGGTCTTTCACCCTTTTGTTTAGGTTTGTTCCTAGGCATCTTATTACTTTTTGTGCAATTGTAAATGGAATTGCTCTAATTTCTCTTTCTGCTTCTTCATTATTGGTGCACAGAAGTTCAACAGATTCCGTTAATTTTTGTATCCTGTGACTTTACTGAATTAGTTTATCAGTTCTAGTTACTTCTTTCTTGGTTGAGTCTTTCAAGTTTTCATTATATAGTATCATGTCATCTGCAAACAGTGAAAGTTTTACTTCTTCCTTACCATTTTGGATGCCTTCTATTTCATTTTGTTGTCTAACTACTGTGGCTAGTACTTCCAGGACTACAATGAATAAAAGTGGTCATCATTGTCTAGTTTCTGACCTTAGGGGGAAAGCTCTCTGTTTTTCCCCATTGAGGATGATGTTAGCTGTGGGTTTTTCATGTGAGACCTTTATTATGCTGAGGTATGTTCCCTTTAAACCTTTGTTAAGAGGGTTTTTTTTTATCATGAATGAATATTGTACTTTGTCAAATGCTTTTTCTGCATCTATTGCAATGATCATATTGTCCTTATTCTTCTCTTATTGATGTGATGAATCATGTTGACTGATTTGTAAATACTGAATCAAACTTGCATCCCTGGAATAACTCCCACTTGATTGTAATGAATGATTTTTTTTAAGATTTTATTTATTTATTTGACGGAGAGCGATTATAAGTAGGCAGAGAGGCAGGCAGAGAGAGAGGAAGAAGCAGGGAGCCTGATGCGGGGCTTGATCCCAATACCCTGAGATCATGACCTGAGCTGAAGGCAGAGGCTTTAACCCACTGAGCCACCCAGGCGCCCCTGTAATGAATGATTTTTTTAAACGTATTCTTGAATTTGGTTTGCTAGTAACTTATTGAGGATATTTTGCATCTATATTCATCAGGGATACTGGCCAGTCATTCTTTTTTTTAGTGGTGTCTTTATCCAGTTTTGGTATCAGGAAAATGCTGGCCTCACAGAATGAATTTGGAAGTTTTCCTTCCTTTTCTGTTTTTTGGAACAGTGTGAGAAGAATAGGTATTAACTCTTCTTTAAATGTTTAGAATTCACCTGTTGGGGGAAAAAAAAAGAATTCACCTGTGAAGCCAGTTGGTGCTGGACTTTGGTTTGTTGGGAGTTTTTTATTATTCAATTTCTTTGCTGGTGATCAGTCTGTTCAAATTTTCTATTTTTTTCCTGCTTTAGTTTCGGTAGGTTTTATGTTTCTAGGAATTTATCCATGTCTTCTAGTTTGTATAATTTGTTGACATATAGTTTTTCATAATATTCTAATTGTATTTCTGTGGTATTGGTTGTTATTTCTCCTCTGTCAATTGTGATTTTATTTGAGTTCTTTCTCTTTTTTTTCTTGATAAGTCTAGCTAGAGGTATATCAACTTTATTTTTTTTCACAGAACCAGCTCCTGGTTTCATTGATCTGTTCTACCATGTTTTTTGGGTTTTTTTAGATTCTAGATTATTTCCTTTACTCTAATCTTTATTTTTTCCTTCACTTGGCTGGTTTTAGGTTTTGTTGTTGTTCTTTTTCTAGCTCCTTTAGATTTAAGATTAGGTTGTTTGAGATTTTTCTTAGTAGTCCTATATTGCTAAACACTTCCCTGTTAGAACTGCTTTTGCTGCACCCAAAGTTTTTAGACTGTTGTGTTTTCCTTTTTCATTTGTTCCCACATACTTTTTTATTTCTTCTTTTATTTCCTGGTTGACCCATTCATTATTTAGTACCATAGTATTTAACCTCCATATATTTGTGGTCTCCAGATTTTTTTCTTGTGGTTGACTTCTAGTTTCATAGCATTGTGGTCAAGGAATTTTTCAATTTTTCAGCCTGGATCAACTTTTATGTAGCCTTTATGAGAATATTGTCTACTATATATTAATATAAGCTTCCTTAACCTTTCAGTTAAAAAATGGTAAATGCCTATAAAGATTAATAATCCTGATAACTAAAACTGCAGCAAAGACTAAAGTGATTTAATTGGTTTTCTCTACATACATAGAGCTCTATACACATTAGAATAATTTGTGATATACTCTATTCCAACATCCTTTGCTTAAAGTCAAAGTCAATTCAATTAAAATGAAGTTATTTGTTTGCATGACATAATTCTGATTTTCAAATACTTTAACCTACTCAATTTGAGGCCATAATATTATAAAGACTTTCAAATTACATGGGTATCCATAGCTCCTTATACCATACAGACTCATATGGGACTGTTCATATATGAACCTACTTGGCTGCTCTGATTTAGTTCTAATAATGAGATGAAGAGGCTAGTTGTCAACTTTGCCACTAATTGCTTGTCAGCAAATAGCTTAAATTCTTTGGGAAGAAACAAGAAACACAGATTGGTATCACTTGCCTGAGAAACCCAAGAACATTTTAAATAATAATATAAATAACTTTAAAGCATTGTTATTAAAATTTAATATTACATGTTATATCATAGAAAAGATAATTTTATTAAGATGACTAAAAATAGCTAAGTACATACTGTTTTTGTTCTTTTTACCTCTGTGAATTGGCTCAAGCTATTTTCTTTTTACACAATTTTACTACTAAATGCAAAGACTCTGTCCACAGAAAATGTTAGGATTCAGTGCTTTCCAAATGCAAACTTAAATTTTAATGAACTTAATCTATGAAAAACAAGATTAGAGGAAAAGACAGTATCTGCACAATTAAGAGTGCAAGCTACAGGTACATGTGTGTGCATATGTGTGTGGTCTAAAAGATTATTTTAAAGCTTCAAGACATTTAAAATAGGAAAATTTAAAAAGAGTATTTATATACAACTTTTTACAACTACATTTACTAATAAAAAGCATAGCTGCTCATTTCCCCCCTTATTTCCTTATGGAGACCAATTTGAAAACCTTTGGGAATAAAAATGAATTTCCCTTAAAATAATTAACTCATTAAATTTTAGAGAAAAAGATAAAAACTCAAAAACAAACTTCATACATTCTTCAAATTTATTTTGCAACTGACCTTTCAATTTCTTCAATATGACCCCAAAATAAATCAATGGGGTTACAAAACTCACTTTTTAAAAAACCTATGGCATCATTCTTAAGATATTTTTACCTTTCTTAGTCATAAAGATAAGGCATATAATACTTAAACTAAGTTAAAGTTACACTAATATTCTGTGTGTACAGATACAAATTATATTTAATAATTATGAAGATTACTCCCATACATGTCTTTATTCTAAAAAATTCTATGAAAGGAAAAAATGTGGTAATTTTAAATCACATGAAACCTTTAGTATTCAAACTTTATTTTAATAAAGAAAAATCTTTCTGATAAGTCTTTTCTTTAGAGGAAAGTGATATACAAAAAAATAAAATATTACTAAGAGATGGTTGGATATGTTTTTACTTCATTTATTCAGTCTTATCAGCTCGTAAAAGCTGATACTAATTACAAAACACAGTCACCAAGTCACAATAATGATGAGAACACAACAGGAAAGATTTTCATCAACCACCAAATCACAGTAATAGTTAATTAATTTGAAGTTCTAAAGTTTATTTTTATTATTTTTGTTGAATTCTTTTTATGGTAATGATCAATGTGATCATTTGTTCAAAAGAAAGGGTACTTTTAGAGATAGGTGAATCCTTCAACTCGTAATTGTGTTAATTTATGTAGAGACATATTACCACCTCTACACAAAAGTCAGCTTATTGAATTCCCAAAAGACAGAAATTTACTAGTAATTAAGGGTTCACTTATAGGAGATCATGAACTTTTTTTTACAATTTTCTTAATAGTGTTTTTAAAAAATTTTTTTTGGAGACTTAACTTTACCAGTTGCTTCCCAAAATCCTGCCTTGACACAAGTGAACTTTTGTTTCCTGTCTTGCCCATGGAGTTAAGTTACATAAAAGAAAAAAGATTTGAATAAAACAAGATTAACTAAATTACTGAATACAGTACTTTGAATAAAAGTCATCTGAGTTATATAAGAATAATGTAAAACAAATAATGTAAGAATGTTTAGAAAAAAGATTATTTTTAAATCTTAGTTCAATTATCTAAAATACATTTAATATTCTGTCAGAATGGGCATAAAATATTAATTGTACATATCAACACTTAAAATTATTTTAATGCAAAATTAAATGCTTTGAATTGTCAGAAAAAAATATTATCACTATAACCCAAATATAATTTTAGAAGTTTCTTAAGAGGTGGTCATTCACATTAACAAAATACTCAGAAGTGACTAAAAACTTGTTTTCATTTTTTCTAAGACTGTAAGTATCTGTTTGATGAAATTTTAAAGTGGAGTAAAATAAAGCACATTTTATGTTGCCTTTGATCTTTAACTTGTAGCCTTATCTCCCAGGTCAGAGGGCACATTATTCAATTTCACTATATTTTGTGTAAAACCACTGTAGCGTTGAAGATGACTTTCAGTACAAATGTCATGGTACTTAAAGCTAAACCAGAATCTAGTTTTTCAGCTTCTTAATTAAAATCATAGTTTAAAATAGTCTGACAATATTATCTTTATTCTTTCCAGTTGAACAGCGACAGAATTTTCACATCTTTTATTCAATCAAGCTTAGCAATCTTTTTAAGGCTCTTTTATTTTCTAACACACCAGAAACAATTTCATGAAGCAAAATGGTTACTTTATTTTCTGTATTTAATAAGAAATTATCTTTCATTTCTTACTTCTCATACATACAATATATAAAATTCACTGAAAAGTTACTTTTACTTCTTTTACTCTCTGCTCCAAAGAAGAAAGATTGAAATAGCCTAAGTCCATCCAAAAAGCCCTCCAAATATTTAAGTGGATACGGGAGAATTTTGCTCAATCAAAGATACAGGGAAAAAAAATCCTTCTGAATCAAATAGGGACAGGAAGAGAGAGTATCAAAATAAATATTCCATAAAATACTATGCTATAAAAATGTAAATATTAATTTTTAATATACTATAGAAGAGGAAGACACAACAAACACTTGTTGAATGATAAAGAATGAGTACCATACTGCAAGTGTCATATTCAAATGTAACTTCATTTTAATTTTTTAGGCAATCATTAATAACTACATGTTTGCATAAATAGCTAGAAAAGATAATAAAATAATAGGTTTTGTTGTTCTTATTTCCTTGTTCTTTGATACTAAAATAAGACCTCTATCAATAATCTGGGAATTGGGTTAAATTTATTTTAAAATATGTAAACATTATGTAATCCAGAAATAAAATTTGTGAAATCAATTCATTTAAGCTGTATTTAACACTGTAATTCAGTCCTCTGAAGGGAATATTAATATCCAATTTCAACTTTTTTTCATATAAAAGCTACATTTATATTGACAAAGATACTACACACATTATGTGCTAATCTGGAGAGTGGATGTATATTTTGTGATCGCCTTACCATTTCACTTACTTTCTTCTGCAAAGAATATTTAGAAACCTTGAAGAAACAAAGAGAAAATTCATTAAAATTCTGCACTTATGTTACAAATTCCTCCTGATATTAAAATTATAAGCTATACAATGTGGTGTCTATTTCCTATGCACTATTTTTTCCTTGGGAATTTTTTTCCAGATGTTATTTACCATAACTTTATTCTGTATAACAAAAATAATATATTCTTTAATTATTCAACATATATTTATGGAGAGCCTACTATACACCAGTCACTTTCCTTAGGACTCTGGGATACAGCACTGAACTAAACAAATCCCTGCCCTTTAGAAGATTTCTGTCTAGTGGGGGTAGTGGTAGACAGACAACGAAATATAGGTAAAAAGTACAAAGGTTAGAGAGTGACAACTACTATGAAGGAAAATAAAGCAAACAGGATAGCAAGAGCAGTTCAGGAGAGTTTGTTACTTCGCGTCAGCTCTTCATTGAAGAAAATTTGATAAAATGGAAAAGCATAGGGAAAAAAGTTTTAAACAAATCATCTCACAACCCAGAAATAACAATTATTAATACTTTGGTACCTCCAGTTATTTTCCTATGCATTTATACTTTAAAAGAGAGCCAGTGGGGAGTGGAATAATAATATATGTACTATTTTATGACCCATTTTTATTTTATATATAATAAGCAACTTTCTATGACAAATTAATCTACAATGCAACTTTTTAATGGTTATAGTATTCCACTGTTTAACTTAATACCATAGTTTACCAAATCACTCATTTTGTAGGTTCACCTAGTTTGCAGTTTTATGACACTACTGTGAAATAAACATGCTTGTACCAAGAACTATAATTACTCATTTCAGAGTAAGTTCCAAGAAGCAGAACTCCTTGTATTTGTTCCTTTTCATAGACTTTTAACAATTCTTACATACTATTCTATTGTGGTTGACCAAGTTAAATTCAAACAAGCTGTGGATGAGTGTTCATTTTCTTAAACTGTTTATATTTGTTAAATTTTAAGCAAAAATAGTTACTTCACATTTCCTATGAAATCAATCTAGTATACTGCCTTGAATAAGCTGATAATTTTATTTCATTTTTGTGGAATGGGTCATTTGTGATTTACTTCTTCAACAAATATTGAATACATACTATAAATAAAGCTTTAACATACACATTGGGGGGTATAGTACTGAACCAAAAAAATCCTGTCCAGATTAAATTCTGGGGATTATAGTAAATAAGCAATATAAAGAAGTTAAGATATATGGTTTATTAAATATTGATAAGCACTAAAGAAAAATAAATCAAGGAAGAAGATTACATAAGATGCCCAAGAAAATCCTTTCTGAGATGGCATCTTTTGAGTCAAGACCTGACAGGAGTGAGGAATAGAATTTCAGCAACTGCAAAGGTCCCAAGGTAAGAGAACACCTGGAATGTTCAAAGAAAAAAAAGAGTAACTGGAGCTTCTTGCAGACGTGTGTCTCCCCCTGTTTCGTGGGCTTGACCCACGAAATTCCCACAGCATGACCCCCAAACACCAGTCTTTGATCCTGCCTCAAACAAAGAAACTGGGGCTGCCTCCTGCCCCCAAGCCAGAGGAGACATCTACCTCTCTGCATTTGCCAAAGGGAGAAACAGAAGCAACTGCACATACTGACTGATGAAGTACAAAATGAAATATACTTAATGAACAAGCCAGTGAGGAGATTCTGAATAGAACAGAAATATAACAAACTCCACCAACCATTTTTTCAAAGACATTGGAATTGATTGCGAAAACCACAAATTTGTGGGTAACAACATTTGTCAATGATCCGTAAGTATCTATATTGCTTGGGAAGGAAGAGGAAGAGGCACTGCATTATTTGACAAGAGTTGAAGTGACATAATTTGAAAATATTAAATCAGGTTACAGAATATATTTTTATTTTGATGAAAACCCTTACTTCAAAACTAAAATTCTCTCCAAGACTTTCATCTGCATGAGCATGGTGATCCATCTTCAAAGTCCACTGAAATCAAATGGAAATCTAGAAAGGATTTGACAAAACATTCAAGTCAAACACAGAATAAAGCCAGCGGGAAGAGACAGCCTGAGGAACCAGAGAGCTTCTTCACCTGGTTTACTGACCATTCTGATGCAGGTGCAAATGAGTTAGGAGAGGCCATCAAAGATGATATTTGGCCAAATCCATTACAGTACTACTTGGTTCTTGATACGGATGATGAAGAAGGGGAAGGAGGAGAAGATAATGATGATGAAAGAGGAGGACTGGAAGATATTGATGAGGAAGGTGAAGAAGATGAAGATGATGGTGAGGGGGAGGAAGAAGAGGATGAAGGAGATGACTAATGAAACACTGATGGACTCCAACCTTCTTTTCTGAATTTTCTCCAGTCCATGGGAGCAAGCTGCCATCTTTTCCCCCCCTTCCTCTTGTGTTTATTTGCACTTTTTGAAGTCTCTTTCCTCTCCCTTACTCTTGGGAAATACCTTGAGAATACACTGCGAAAAGACTCTCTCCCCCTTTCTGTTCCAAATTCATTTTTATCCCTTTCTGTCACAACAAAAATTTTATGAAATCAACATCCCTGTTCTCTGTAGGAAAAAAGAAAAATCTTCTGCTCCCTTAGCTCTGCTGGAAGCTGGAGAGTACTAGGCCCCTGCGTAGTAGTGCACAGAATTCTAGCTTTTTGTCTTCCTTTCTCTGTATATTGGGCTCAGAGATTAAACCGTGTCTCTGTGCGAATATGGACGGTTAGCACTTACCAACATGTATCTGTCTACTTTCTGTTGTTTAAAAAAAGGAAAAAAAGTTTAAAAAATGGGGTTACAGAACGTCAGCAAAAGTTAAGTTTGAGATGTCTGGGTAGGTTAAGTGGGCATTTTGATAACATGTCTTCTCCTTTGGCAGGTTTAATTGTGATGTTTAACAACATCCTGCAGTTTAAGTTGACACTTTTAAAATAAAATTGAAATAAGTTAAGCAGAGAACGTTAATTATCATATGGTTACTTATTTGTGGAACATAAAGAATAGCATGGAGGACATTAGGAGAAGGAAGGGAAAAATGAAGGGGGGGCATCAGAGGGGGAGATGAACCATGAGAGGCTATGGACTCTGAGAAACAAACTCAGGGTTTTAGAGGGGAGGAGGGTGGGGGGGATGGGTTAGTCCAGTGATAGGTATTAAGGAGGGCATATATTGCATGATGCACTGGGTGTGAATGAATCTGGAACACTACAACAAAAACTAATGATGTACTGTATGGTGACTCACATAACAAAATAAAAAAATAGAATCATAGATAAAATAGAATAAATAGAATAGAATAGAATTCTCTCCTAATGATTTGAGTCCTGCCACTTGATGGGAGAATCAGCAGAACCTGTAGAATCTTATTTGGAATGGATATTCTCTACTATAATTTTGTTCCTGTTTATTTTTAAATTTCTTTTTGTTTCACTGGAAAGGAAAGATGATGCTCCGTTTTAAATGTTAAAACTGTACAAGTTGCTCTGTTACAGTAAAATTAAATGTGTAAACATACACAAAAGAACAATAAGAAACCCAGTGTGGCTGGAAGGGAACAAGCAAGTGGAAGAATAAAGGAGTTCAGAGAAAAGTAGGAGGCGAGGAGGGCAAATCATTGTTGGTCTTATAACGCATGGTATAGATTTAGGTTTTTACACTGAGACAGGAAGACATCGAAAAGTTCCAAGCACAAGTGTTAACATAGCCTGACTTACTTTTTAAAGGATCACTCTGTTAACACTAACAGGGAACACAGGTGGAAGCAGGAAAACCACTTAATAAGCTACTGTCATAACCCACGTGAAAGAGGACTACGGTTTTAATAATGAATGTAGTGAGAAGTCGTCTGATTCTGGATATACTCTGAAGAGAATGCTGAAAAAAACTGCAACAGGAAAAAACAAAGCCATTATTAATGAAGAAAGAAAAGACAAAGAAATTTTCAGGAGGCGGATATTTTCTAAAGCAAAAAAATCATATTCATGGTTTTGAATATATCAAATTTCATGTCAATCCAGGCAGGATTTGGGGCTGGAGATATATATTTGAAAGTCCTTTGCCCATAGATCCCATCTGAAAGACATGAGATGGTATGAGATCAGAGTATTTTTTAAAGCATACAGACAAAAGAAAAGTAAAAGGGTAGAAGTCATCTAGAAAAATAAGAGGAAAACAAACTTCAGAACACTTTCACTCTAATCCTGAATTAATTATTTGCTCCTGTAATATTTAATTTTATGTGGCAACTTAACTGGAACAAAAGGTGCCCAGATTAAACATTATTTCTGGTTGTGTCTGTGAGGGTGTTTCGGGAGGACATCAGCATTTGAGGCAATGGAATGAGTAAAGTAGAATGTGGCATTTCTCTGCTTCCATAATTGGGTAACACAATCTCTCATAATAAATCTCTTCCTATATGTATATCCTATTAGTTCTGTTTCACTGAAGAACCTTCACTAACATAGCTACCATTTGCCAAAGGTAAGACTAATACATCTAGAGCAAATTTACAAAATTCTTTCAAGTCACTATTGGTTCTTCACACGTTAACACCTCTGTTTTTAATTATTTCTGAATCATGATTTGCAGCTACATTTTATCAACATCTCTAGAGCACTTCTCAACTTAAAAATTTACCATGTAGTGACACTCCTATGAAACATAAGTAGAATTTCAAAATAATATAACTAGACTGACATGAAATCTTTTTATGGAGGCTATTATAAATGACTTTTTTTCATTCTAAAATTACATAGAAGTGGATTATAGTATAAAATACCGACATCTTTCTTATATGGAAAAAACTATACTGACATTTATTTTTTTTTTTTAAAGATTTTATTTATTTATTTCACAGAGGGAGAGAGATCACAAGGAGGCAGAGAGGCAGGCAGACAGAGAGAGGGGGAAGCAGGCTTCCCGCTGAGCAGGGAGCCCGATGCGGGCCTCGATCCCAGGACCCTGAGATCATGACCTGAGCCGAAAGCAGAGGCTTTAAACCACTGAGCCACCCAGGCGCCCTATACTGACATTTATTAAGGATAGAAGACAATTTCAAAGAAAAAGTACAAATGTCTTCCTATTATACTATCCCTCACTTTATGGAAAATTTTATAAAGACCTGCATTCTTTACAGCAAACCTTTTTTCCCCATTAATTTTCCATTAACTGGCTTTATGTTATTTAGGAATAAAGTCCCTCAAAACTATGTTTAAAAATATTCAACCTTTTCTCCTTCCTGAACAATTCAGTCCTGAGTCCATGGGGCAAAGTAGGTTAAGAGTCCATGGGGAAGGAATGAAGGGGTCATGGTGGCAGCATTCCAGAACAGGGCATCAGGCCTGAATGAGGAAAAGAGGATCCCAATGAGAAGGAGGGAAATCTACTGTGGGGAGTCAGAAGCTGAGTAAGGTACTACTGCAGATGATACAATACTATATACAGAAAACCTGAGGGGCCCCTGGCTGGCTCAGCCAGAAGACCATGTGACCCTTGATCTCAGGGTCTTAAGTTCAAGCCCCATGTTGGGTGTAAAGATTACTAAAGAAAAGAAAAAGAAAACCAAAAGACTCCACCAAAAACTATTAGAACTGATAAGTAGATTCAATAAAGTTGCAGGATACGAAATCAATGTGCAAAAATCTGTTATATTTCTATACACCCATAATGAAGCAGCAGAAAGAAAAACTACAGAACAATTCCATTTAAAATTGACACCTAGGAAAAACAAATATAAGACACCTAGGAACAAACCTAACCAAAAAGGTGAAAGACCTATACTCTGAAAACTGTAAAACGGTGATGAATGAAATTGAAGATGACACAAAGAAGTAAAAAGACATGCCCTTGCTCATGGATTGGAAGAACAAATATCGTTAAAGTGTGCTACCCAAAGCAATCTACACATTTAATGCAATCTCTATCAAAATACCAGCAGCATTTTTCACAGAACTAGAACCAACAATTCTAAAATCTGTATGGAACCACAAAAGACCCTGAATTCCTGAAGAGACAAAGCAATTTTGAAAAAGAAAAGCAAATTGCTGGAGGCATTACAATTCTGGACTTCAAGTTATATTACCAAGCTGTAGTAATGAAAACAGTATGGTACTGGCACAAAAATAGGCACATAGTTCAGTGGGACAGAACAGAAAACCAAGAAATAAACCCACGACTATATGGTCAGTTAATCTTCAACAAAGCAGGAGAATATTCAACTGTTGACAGTCTCTTCAACAAATGGTGTTGGGAAAACCGGACCACTTTCTTACACCGTACACAAAAATAGACTCAAAATGGATTAAAGACATAAATGTGAGACCTGAAACCATAAAAATCCTAGAAGAGGCCACAGGCAATAATGTCTCTGACATCAACTGTAGCAACATTTTTCTAGACATGTCCCTCAAGGCAAGGGAAATAAAAGCAAAAATAAACTATTGAGACTACATCAAAGTAAAAAGCTTCTGCACAGCAAAGGAAACAATCAACAAAACTAAAAGGCAACCTATGAAATAGGAGAAGATATTTGCAAATGACCTATCCAATAAAGGGTTAGTATCCAAAATATATAAAGAACTTGTAAAACTCAACACCCAAAAAACAAATAATCCAGTTAAAAAATGGGCAGAAGACATGAAAGATATTTCTCCACAGATGACATACAGATGGCCAACAGACACATGAAAGATGCTCCACATCGCTCATCATCAGGGAAAGGCCAATCAAAACTACAATGAGATGTCACCTCACACCTATTAGAAAGGCTAAAATCAAAAGCACAAGACACAACAGGTGTTGGGGAAGATGTGGAAAAAAGAGCACTGAAGCACTGTTGATGAGAATGCACACTGGTACAGCCACTGTGGAAGACAGTATGGAGTTTCCTCAAAAATTAAGAAGACCCCCTGCTTGTATTCCCTCTCTTGCTTTCTCTGTCAAATAAATAAAATCTTTTAAAAAAAATTAAGAAGAACTGTATGATTCAGCAATCACACTATTGGGTATTTACCCCCAAAATACAAAAACATTAATTCATGCACCCCTATGTTTATAGCAGCATTATTTACAATAGCCAAACTATGGAAACAATCTGTGTCTATCAATAGATGGATGGAGAAGATGTGATACACACACACACACACACATATATTCTCAAATATTCCACATACTATGGAATATCATTCAGCTATAAAAAAGAATGAAATCTTGCCATTTGCAATGACATAGTTAGAGCTAGAGTGTATAACGCTAAGCAAAATAAATCATTCAGAGAAAGACAAATATTATATCATCTCACTTATATGTAAAATTTAAGAAACAAAACAAATGAGCAAAGTTTAAAGAGAAAGAAAGAGACAGAGACAAACCATGAAACAGACTCTTATAGAGAATAAACTGATGGTTACCAGATAGGAGGTGGATGGCAAGATGGGTGAAATAGGTGATGGTGATTATGGAGTGCATCTGTCATAAAGAGCACTGAGTGATGTGTGGAATTTCTGAATCACCATATTATACACCTGAAACTAATATAACACTGTATGATAACTACACTGGAATTAAAAAAAAATTAAAAGAAGTGGAGTAAGGTGAGGTGGCAACCCTGAAAAAGGGCAACCCAGTTCATGGTGTCAGAGTCCAAGCAGGGAAAAGAGGGCGTCTCTATCAGGAAGGAAGGCACAGCAAAATGGTAAACTGCTTGTATACAGGGTAGTTTATCAAAGAAGTAAATACATTAAGGATAAAGAATGTCATATTTCTCACTCTAAGAGGAAAGAAATGTATAAACACAGAAAGGAAGTAAACTAAAATTAACAAAATAACAAAAAATAACAAAATAAAATAAACAAAAAATTAATTTTGTATTAAAATTGGAGGTGATACAAATTCATGGTTTTTGATATATACAGGTTGTTAGGAAAATAAACATTATAAATTATAAACATAAATATAAATTATATTTCTGTGTATCTAAATATATACACAGATCTCTGTCCACCAAGAAAGTCTAAAAGCAGTGATGTATCAATAGTAATGAGTACAACAGTGCCCAGATCTTTGCTTCTATATACCATTTTCCCCTAAAAGGAACCAGGGCAACATGGTGAAATGATTCATTCCAGAGCAAGGTCAGGTAAACTACAAAATGATCTTGGTGCATTTTGCTATCATCAAAAAGCAAGAAAATGCTAAAAGAATGAAGACATATCTAAAGGACTCGGAAATCAGCTTTATGGATTCCCATTAGGCAAATCAAGGATAATCTGAGCAACAAAATAAATTATAGTCACAGATTTTAATCCATTGAAAAAAACAAACTATGAGTCTATACTGATATAAACAAATAAATGAATATAGGAAAAGTTTGGTGAGAAACAGAATATTTACATAATTTCAAAGTATCTCCTTTCAAAATACTCTGATTACAAAGGAGAAAAGAGTACCTTTTCAATGGAGAAATTTTTTGAAAGAACCAAAAAAAAAAAAAAGTAGAGCTGAAGAATGCAATGAATGGAATGAAAAAATGCAAGAGAGAGCCTTAAGCCCTCCCTGAATTGAAGAGAAGAACCAGTGAACTCAAAGACAAATCATTTGAAATTATTCAATCAGAGAAGAAAAACAAGTGAAAGAGGGTGAAGAAAGCCTTAAAAAAATTATAAAACAGCATCAAAGGAATCAATATAAGCATTATGAGAGTCCCAGAAGGAGAAAAGAGAAAAGGACAGAAGAAAGCTTACTCAAAGAAATAAAGAAATAACGGCTGAAAACTTCCCAAATCTTGGGAGAAAAATGGACATCCAGATTCATGAGACTCAGAGGACCACAAACAGAATGAACCAAAAGAAGAATACACCGAGACACACTATAATTAAGTTGTCAAGTCAAGGAAAAAAAGAGACTTCTGACAGTAGCAAGAGAAATGCAATTTGTCAAATATAAAGAAACTCCAATAAGATTATCTGTAGACTTCTCAGTAGAAACCTTGCAGGCCAGAGGAGAGTGGGATGATATATTCTAAGTATCAAAAGAAAAATCTGCCAACCAAAACTACCATACCGCAAAACTATCATTTAAAAAATGAAGGAGAAAGTCTTTCCCAAACAAAAACTAAGAGAATCAGTTACCTCTTGAGTTGCCTTATAAAAAAATAATTAAGGAAGTTCTTCAAATTGAAACAAAAACATGCCAAACAGCAATGCAAAAAAGCATATGAAAATATAAATCTCATTTGTAAAGTATATAGACAAATATAGAGAAATTCAAGACTGAATTGGTAGTGCATAAATTACTTTTAACCCTTATATAAAAGATAAGAAATAAAAATGTATTAATGAATACACAATATAAAAAGATGCAAACACTGGCTATAAGAACACAAAGTTGAGGGGCAAAGTATAGTGCCTTTGTATGCAATTAAATTTGCTATCAACTTTAAACAGTTATGACTACAAGATATTTTATGTAAGACTTCAGATAACCCTAAAGATACAAACCTATAATACATACACAAAAGTTAAAGAGAAAGAAATCAGAGAAAATCACTACAAAACATCAAATAACAATGGAAGACAAGTGACGCACAAAATTACCACAAAACAGAAAACAATTTATAAAATGACAATAGTAAATCCACACCTACCAATAATTACTTTACATGTAAATGTATTAAACTTTCCAACCAAAAGGCATAGAGTGACAGGATTAAAAACAAAAAAAACAAAAAACAACAACAACAAAAATACCAAGATGAAGTGATATATGGCTGTTCCTGCTTACTGTGGTTTCACTTTCCATGGTTTCAATTACCCATAGTCAACTGCAATTCAGAAGCAAATGATTCTCCTTTTGATGTATCTGACACATCATTCACCCCACTTCATCTCATCACATACACATTTTATCATCTCACACCATCACAAGAAGAAGGGTGAGTTTTAATTTTTTAAAAATATTTATTTGAGAGAGAAAGAGAGCAGGGGGAGAGGGAGAGAGAGAATCTTCAAGCAGACTCCCTGCTGAGTGCAGAGCCTGACATGTGACTCGATCTCATGACCCTGAGATCATGACCTGAGCCAAAATCAAAAGTCAGACGCTTAGCCGACTGAGCTACCCAGATGGCCTGAAGGTTGAGTTTAGTATAATAAGATATTTTAAGAAAGAGAGGGAAAAAAAGAAAGAGAAAAAGAGAGGTCACATTCATATAACATTTATTATATTGTTTTTTATTGTTATTTTATTATTTTATTAGTTTTATTAGTTTTATTGTTTTATTAGTTATTGTTAATCTCTTACTGTGCTCAATTTACTTTATCATAGGTATTTATGTATAGGGAAAAAAACAGTATATTTAGGGTTCAGTATGATCCATGGTTTCAGGCATCCACTAGGGGTTTTGAAACATACTCCCCATTGAAGAAAGGGGGCTACTGTACTATCTACAAGAGACTCAGTTTAGATTTAAGGGCACAAATAGGCTGAAAGGTCAGAAATGAAAGAGATATACTGGATAGTAACTAAAAATAAAACATGAGTGACTATATTTATATGAGACAAAACAGACTTCAGGTCAAAAATCTGTAGGGGCGCCTGGGTAGTGCAGTCATTAAGTGTCTGCCTTCGGCTCAGGTCATGATCCCAGGGTCCTGGGATTGAGTCCCTCATCAGGCTCCCCGCTCTGCGGGAAGCCTGCTTCTCCCTTTCTCATGCCCCCCTGCTAGTGTGTCCCTCTCTCACTGTGTTTCTCTGTCAAATAAATAAATATTTTTTTAAAAATCTTTCTGTGGAAACAAAAAAAAATCATGATATAATGCAAAGGAGTCAGTTCAACAGGAAGCTGTAACAGCTGTATATGCACCCAACATCAGAGCACCTAAATATATAAAGCAAATATCAAGAGATCTGAAGGGAGAAATTGGCAGAAATACAGTAATAGGAGACTTTAATGCCTCACTTACAATAATGTACAAAACATCCAGACAGAAAATCTACCAAGCGACAGCTGATTTAAACCTCAGTATGGATCAAATAGACCTAAGAGATAAACACAGAACTTTTCACCCTACAGCAGAAGAATACACATGAAACATTCTCCAGGATAGAGCATGTTAGGTCACAAAACAAGTCTTAACAAATTTAAGAAGATCAGAATCATCCCAAGTATCTTTTCTGCCTACAATGGAATGAAACAAGAATCAATAACAGTAAGAAAACAGGAAAATTCACAAGTATGTGGAAAATAAACACCATTCTTGAACAATCATTGTGTCCAAAAAGGGGGAATTTAAAAAGTATCTTGAGACACATAAAAATAATAACACAACATAACAAAACTTATGGGATGCGGCAAAAGCAGTACTGATGGGTAATTTTATAATGATAAATGCCTACATTAAAAAAAATATTTCAAATAAACAATCTAATCTTATATCTCAAAGAACTAGGAAAAAAGAGAACAAACTAACCCCAAAATCAGGAAAAGGAAATAATAAAGGTTATAATAATAAATATATTTATTTATAATAAAATATAAAATATAAATATATTTATAATAATAAATATAATAATAAAAGAACAGAAATAAATAATAAACAGAAAAACAACAGGGAAAAAATCAACAAAACTAAGAGTTATTTTTTGGAAGAATAAATGAAATCTACTAACCCTTAACTAGACTAACAGAGAGAAGATTCAAATCAATGAAGTCAGAAATATAAGGAGATATTACAGTGGATGCCTCAGAAATAAAAAGAAACAACTATACACCAACAAATTGGATAACCTGGTAGAAATGGATAAATTCTTAGAAACACAAAACCTGTCAAAATGGAAGAAAGATGAAATGGAAAGCCTGAACTTGCCCATCACAAATAAGGAAACTAAAACAATAATTAAAAACCTCCCAAGGAAGAAAATCCCCAAACCAGACAGCTTTATGGATAAATTTTACTAAACATTTGAAGAATTAATATACCAATCCTTAAATTCTTCCAAAATACAGAAGAGGAGGGCACCTGGGTGGCTCAGTGGGTTAAAGCCTCTGCCTTTGGCTCAGGTCATGATCTCAGGGTCCTGGGATCGAGGCCCGTGTTGGGCTCTCTGCTCAGCAGGGAGCCTGCTTCTTCCTCTCTCTCTGCCTGTCTCTCAGCCTACTTGTGATCTCTCTCCCTCTGTGAAATAAATAAGTAAAATCTTAAAAAAAATACAGAAGAGGAAGAAACACTTCCAAACTCATTTTATGAGGCCAGCATCACTCTGATAACAAAGTCAGAAAAAGACAATACAAGAAAACTACAGGCCAACATCCCCGATGAACATAGATGTGAAAGTCTTCAGTAAAATTCCAGCAAACCAAAATCAACAGCATGTCAAAAGTTCATACACCGTGACCAAATGGGATTTATCCCTGGGCTGCAAGATGGTCTGATATATATAAATCGATCAATGTCAAACATCACATTAACAGAATTTTAAATACCACATGTTCATCTCAATAGATGTAGAAAGTGCATCTGTCAAAATTTAACACCCATCCATGATAAAAACACTCAACAAAAGAGGTGCACAAGGTAACTGACCTCAACACAATAAAGGCCTTATATAAAAAGCCCACAGTAAATATCACCATCAATTCAGCAGAAGGCCCGGATATTCATTCTTACTACTTTCTTCAACACAGTGCTGAAAGTCCTAGCCAGAGCAATTAGACAAGAAGAAGAAATAAAAGGCTTCCAAATCGGAAAGAAGTAAAATTTTCTGTTTGGAGATGACATGATCAGATATGTAGAAAACCCTAAAGACTCAACAAAAACACTGTCAGAACTAATAAACAATCTAATCTTATATCTCAAAGAACTAGGAAAAAATACAGTGAAGTTGAGGATACAAAACCAACATACAAAAATCAGCCATATTTCTATACACAAACAACAAACTATCCAAAAAGGAAATTAAGAAAACAATGCCATTCACAACAACTAAAAAAATATTTAGGAATAAATTTAACCAAAGAGGTAAAATATTTGTACACTGAATATTATAAAACATTGATGAAGGAAATTTTAAAAGACAGATAAGTGGAAAGATATCCTGTGTTCACGGATAGAAGAATATTGTGAAAATGTCCATATTAAAAGAACCTAGATGTCCATCAACAGATGAATGGATAAAGAAGATGTGGTATATATACACAATGGAATACTATGCAGCTATCAAAAGAAACGAAATCTTGCTGTTTGCAACAACGTGGATGGAACTGGAGGGTATTATGCCGAGCGAAATAAGTCAATTATAGAAAGATAATTATCATAAGATTTCTCTGATATGAGGAACTTGAGAGTCAGGGTGGGGGGTCATGGGTGGTAGGGAGGGAAAAATAATGAAACAAGATGGGATGGGAAAGGAGACAAACCATAAGAGACTCCTAATCTCACAAAACAAACTGAGGGTTACTGGGGGGTGGGAGGGTAGGGATAGGGTGGATGGGTTATGGACATTGGGGAGGGTTTGTGCTTTGGTAAATGCTGTGAAAGATGTAAGCCGGATGATTCACAGACCTGTACCCCTGGGGCAAAGAATAAAAAAAATAAATTAAAAAATTTTAAAAAAATGTCCATATTACCAAAGTGATCTACCAATTCAATGCAATCTATCAAAATCACAATGTTGATTTCTACAGAAATAGAAAAAAAAATCCTAAAATTCATACAGAACCACAAAAGCCCCTAAACCCAGAAAAAAATAGCTAAAGCAAACTTGAGCAGATGGACAAAGCTGAGGCATCATGCTTCCTGATTTCAAAATATGTTTCAAAGTTACAGCGATCAAAACAGTATGTTACTGGTATAAAAACAGACGTATTGGTTAATGGATCAGAATAGAGACCAGAAATCCATGCAACTACAGCTAACTGATCTTTAACAAGGGTACCAAGAATACACAATGGGGAAAAGATAATCTTCAATAAATGGTGTTCAAAAAACTGGATATCTGGGGTGCCTGGGTGGCTCAGTCATTAAGTGTCTGCCTTCGGCTCAGGTCATGATCCCAGGGTCCTGGGATTGAGCCCCACATCGGGCTCCCTGCTTAGCGGGAAGCCTGCTTCTCTCTCTCCCACTCCCTCTACTGTGTTCCCTCTCTCACTGTGTTTCTCTCTGTCAAATAAATAAATAAAATCTTTAAAAAAAATACTTTAAAAAAACTGGGTATCCACCTGCAGAAGACAAATCAGACCTTATCTCACACCATATACAAAATTTCATACTATGTATAAAAATCAACTCAAAATGCATTAAAGACTTAAATATAAGACCTGAAACCTTAAAACTACCAGGAAAAAAAACACAGGGGAAAAGTCCTTGACATCAGCACAATTAGTGATTTTTTTTGGATATGACACCAAAAGCACAGCCAATAAAAGCAAAAATAGTCTACTAGAAATACATAAAACTAAAAAGCTTCTACAAACAAAGGAAATAATCAATGGAGTAAAAAGGTAACCTATAATGGGAGAAACATTTGCAAACCATGTATTTGACTGGGGTTAATATCCAAAATATATTAGAAACTCTTATACTCCACAACAACAAAACAAAACCAATATAAAAAATGGGCTGAGGACCAGAATAAACTTTTCTAGAAAGACATACAAATGGCCAACAGGTATATGAAAAGATGCTCAACATCACTAATCATCAGGGAAATGCAAATCAAACCCAAAGAGGTATCACCTTACACCTAACAGAATGGCTATGACCAAAAAGACAAGAGATAACAAGATTGGTGAGGATATGAAGAAAAGGGAAACTTCTTACTACCTTAATCAACTAAAGAAAGAAAGTTTATCATATGCTTAAACAAATCTACATTATGACATGAATTACCTGATTATGGTAGTGACCATCAGGATCCTTCCATTGTAAAAATATATTTTGATCTTTCTAATTAAGGTTATCTATAGGGTGATAACTTCAAAATCATGTATCTTCTCCCCTAACAATCTTTATTTTACTTCATATCTCATTTTATTGCTTGTCTTCCCCCACTTTGAATGGAAGCTCCATAAATGTAAAGATTTTTGTCCTTTTCATTCATTGCTATTATCTCCAGTGCTTAGAACAGTGCTTGGTACAACGAAGACCTTCAGTAAATATTACTTAACGAATCATCATTAGCTGTATACCTCTGTATTCTATATGAAACTGTGAACAACCTAAAGGCAAACATAATGTTTTTGTCATCTCTATATTTGCAGAAAATAAGCACAGCACTTAACAAATAATCGTGACTGGCTTAATGCTATTTTATTTTCACTTTTAAGGACCACAGGTAATCAGTTATAATACATAGGCCTGACTTGGTTTTTTCATTTATAAAGTGTTAAAATATAAAAATAACATATTTATTTAATTGTATTACAGTTAGAAATAATGAAGCTATTTTAATATTTCTTTTTAAAATAAAAGACAAGGAAAAATCCTAACTTGAAATTCAAGTTTTTCAGGAAAAAAATTACAAAGTTACA
This sequence comes from Ailurus styani, assembly GCA_002007465.1. Taxonomy (NCBI): domain Eukaryota; kingdom Metazoa; phylum Chordata; class Mammalia; order Carnivora; family Ailuridae; genus Ailurus; species Ailurus styani. Next base: position 2,077,724 of record LNAC01000137.1, read on the forward strand.
CGAGATATGAATGTTTGTCAACTTTGTTTTGCTAACGTACATGTTAGTGGACATTTTACTAATACAATGCTAAAATGTCAAATTACTTTTTTAAAGCAATACTAGGTTACTTTACCTGTAATGCTTTTAATGTTTCCTTCAATCCTTCTATTTCTTTTTCTTTTATTTCTGTAGCAAGTTGATATTTTCCCTTTAAGTAAAAAAACTATATTTCAGTACTCTACAATGTAAATGATATTATTAATAGGAAAAATACAAAATCTCAAGAATCAAAACCTCTATTTTAAAACTAACACTTCATGGCTTTAAACTTGGATCTGCACCACAACTTACATTCTTAATAACTTCAAAATATGAACTTACAATAAGGCCTTTATAAGATGACAAATATGAAATGAATATTATAACAAATTATTTTATCAGCATAATATTATAACAAATATTTATGGAGGTCTCAGTGCATGATAATATTTATGGAGTCTTCACTGCATGATAATCATTTTATCAGTAGAGCATTCCCGAAAATTTATGGACACTATATAATTATTTAATTCACATAGCTAGAATAAATATATTCTAACTAGTAAGTTACAAGCATATTTGTCTTATAAAGATATGGAAGAATTATTTAAAAGGCCTTTGTAAATAGTACGTTCATTGATAAAATAAAAACATGTATTAACTACTAAATAATTAGAGAAAATATTTAATATTAGGTGAATTTCTAATTCAGAGTTTATCTTCTTTTCTAATTGGTCTACATCCAGATGCAAATCATTTAATGTTTATTTAAACAGGTAAGTATACTGAAAAAGCACTAAAAATATACTTAATAGAAACATTACAGTAGAATAGAAAAAAACATTAATTTAGGGGCTGAAGAGGTCTGGGTTCTAGTCCCAAATTTGCCATTTTAGAATGAGACTTTACAGTTGATAGTACTCTAATCTTGGTAGGCTTCAGTACTACCAACTATAAAATGACAGAGGTAACATGACTTCCTTGGCTCTTTTTAATTTCTAAGATTTTAAGCAATGAACAGTCTCCATGAATCTATTGCTAATCCTCCTTTTCATTGTGAACAATTGATAATAAAATTCACTTAACTATGCTTTAAATTATTAAAAAATTAATAAATACCTTTTCTTCTTCCAACACACACATCTTCATTTGCAACTAATAAATAATTTCAAAAATTAAAATATAGGTAAGTAAACTGTTAACAATGACTTATACTGGTTAGTGAGACTATAAAAATATTTTACATGTCTATACTACTTGATCTTAATATAATGTGAATGTGCTGCCTTTACATTGAGAAAATAAAATAATAAAAGGTATAAAAGGGGGCAAAAAGCCAGTCACCAAAAGAAATGAACGATTTAACCACATGATTAGGGATACCAATCATCCTTGAAAATTTAGTTTTTCCTTTCACGAATTTTTTTTCTTAAATGTTTCAATATTTTGCCATCTACTCTTAAATAATAACATGTAACATTTTCTGAAGGCACACTTTTATGAAATCAGTATCATTTGTATTAGTATTGACAGTATTTTCTGAAAATTTTTTTAAAAGATGCATGTAGCTGTCTCATAAAAAAATAGTGATATTTTAAAACAGAGTAACTAAGGTCAACATGCCAAAGAAAGCTAATAAAATAGTCTAAGCAACACAAGGATACTAGGTAAAATTGTCAAGAAGTAAAATTTTTCTTTGGAACTTCTCCATCTCATTTTCCACATCACTCATTCACATTCAACAATCAGGAAGAGGAGAAGAGTGCGGAGGGGAGGGGAGGAAAGCAAATAAAAACAAGAAAGAAAGAAAAAAAAAAGAGCCCACAAGCACTTTCTCCATTACCCTTCAGATACCCAGAAATTCTTGTTTTGCCCAAAGTCCCTTGTAACAAGAGAGACATGGACTTGCCCTCTCCTAGAGAATACTATGTGGTATATTTGGCTTCTGCTTCCTTAGTCTTCAATTAAAACTCCCATAACTTTGAGGTCTGAGGCTAATCTCAGGCTAAAAGGAAGAAAGTTTATCATCTGCTTAAACAAATCCACACTATGGTGTGAACTACAAATAACCTGAACCAACTAGTGATTTACCTTATATAGGTGTATTTCTTTTTATGCATTTCTCTTTCCTTTTTTTTCTTTTTCTTTTTCTTTTTTTTTTTTTTTTTTTTTTTTTTTTTTTTTTTTTTTTGCATCTCTCTTTCTAAACATACACACTTGTATGGAGAAAAAGATAAAAAAAGAAGGAAGGAAAAGGGAAAAAAAATGGTGATGCTGGAATGACTATAAGAAAAAATTTCTTGGGCGCCTGTGTGGCTCAGTGGGTTAAAGCCTCTGCCTTCGGCTCAGGTCATGATCTCAGGGTCCTGGGATCGAGCCCGCATTGGGCTCTCTGCTCAGCAGGGAGCCTGCTTCCCCCTCTCTCTAACTGCCTCTCTACCTACTTGTGATCTCTCTCTCTCTCTGTCCAAAAAAAAAAAATTTCTTGAGAATATTTTTCATTAGTACATGTCTTACACTTATATTTTCTAACAAGGGACTGAAGAGAAATTAGAGGTACTAAAGAAGAGCTATAGAACTCAAAATAACTGAAGGAGTTGTTATTCATTTTTTAAATCTTTTTATATTTATGTGTGTGTGTGTGTTTATATATGTTTTTCTCTGCTTTTAGTTGCTGATAATATTTATGAAGGCATCAGTGCATGATAATCACATTTCCTCATCCTTCACATCTCCCTCCTTGCATCTCAGCTTTTCATCAGTGTTCAATTTCTGGCTTGTGTAAAGGAGGAAAGCAGAAAAAGTAAGATCCTAGGATACTCCAATCAAAGAGAGAAAGGGGAGAAGGGAGAGAAAGAACAAGACGGCACATATCAATAACCTAATTTATTAGAACAGATGAAAATACATCTCCAAGAAAACAGTTTACCAATTTCTCCCCTTAACTAACGCATTCTACTACATGTCATTTGTGATTCAAAATAACTATCTCCTGCTTCCATTAACACTCTTTTTGTCTTCGGTGAATATGGTGAAGGGGGGGTAAATATTTATTCATATGGGGGAGGGGGGTAAATATTTAAAACTGTAGTGTTTGTCTATCCTTATAAAATTACCTGCTTTTTAAAAGCTGCCATTGCTTCTTTGTGTTGCTTTGCTAATGTTTCCTTTTGATTCTGAAGAGTTTCCTATTTTAAAAATTATGAAAAGTTAAAACATAAATTTGAACAACTTTCAGTTTTAACTTTTAATTAGGTTCATAATTTAAATAAAAGTTAAATATTTATTGCATACATTATTGTATGCTCTTGAAATGCAACTTTAAACCAATTCTATGATTTTTTTTTTACCTGTCATGGGTCAGCATACAATAATTACTCTTTCAGTTGCTTCTTCATGATAAAACGCATTTCTTTAAAATTTTAAACTCTAAACACGGCTCAGGGTACCTGAGTGGCTCAGTCGTTTGAGTGTCCAACTCCTGATTACAGGCTCAGGTCATGAGTTTCAGAAGAGTCATGGGATCGAGCCCCATTCGGGGTTCACAGACTCCATGCTGAGTTTGCTTGAGATTCTCTCTCTGCCTCTTTCCCCACCCTGCTTGCACACATGCACTCTCTCTCTCTCAAATAAATTTTTAAAACACACACACACACTCTCTCTCTCTTTCTCTCTCTAAACATGGCTGACTCCAAAGAAAATATTTCATCAAAAGTTATTAAAATTAATAGTCTTAGTACACAAGACTCTTTCAGAGTTCCCAAAGAACCCATTTTATCATGTAAGCACAAATGTTCACATGAGGACACAATTCTTTAAATTCACCTAATTTTTTTTTAAAAATCAAAACCACTGCAAGGCATTTTTAAAAATCCACTTATATGATTCCATTTCTTTTTTTTTTCTTCTCTCCCCCCCTTTTAATAGAAGTTTTGTGTTCTGTTCTTCAGATTCAAGATGACTTCAAACTTTTTTTTCTATGTTTAGTGAATAATTTTCACAATTAAAAAAAATTAGATCTAAAAGTGGGAACCACTTTGAATGTTTCTGTTTTTTGATTCTAAATATATGTTGATTTACCAACTTAAAAATTTTATCTAATTTCTATTATGATAGTTGGAGTCTGACTTTCTTGTACAACCTAACATCTGCTCCCTCTATTCTTCCAACAGAGTTACATAAAAACTGTGACTTAAATCAATCTTCAGTATTTATACTATCATAACTATGCAATGTTTATTCAATGCTCAGCCATATAATATACTATTTCTACCAAACAGAGCTTTTTATTTTTTCTGAAGTTAGCAATTACTTTAAAATATTTTAAATCTTGGGGGCACCTGGTTGACTCAGTCTGAAGAGCATAGGATTCTTGGACTCCAGGGTGTGAGTTTGAGCCCTATGCTAGGCATAAAGAATACTAAAAAAATAAAATAAACTTTAAAAGAATTTTAATTCTTATAGCTTATTTTAAAAAAATAGTACTACCAGTTCCCAGATCTGAACCAATGTTCATAATCTCAAATGTAGAAAAAAATGAATGGAAAAAGCGAAGTGAGAAGATCCCAGGAATGACAGGAAATCACAAAATGCACAGGAAACTGGACAGGTTTAGAAAAGCAGTAGATGTTGGACAAAATCCTTCAGAAATTATTGTCTAGTTTTCTATGAAAATAAATTAGACTCTAATCCACTCCTGCAAGCAAGGAAAGAATTTATTGAAGACCTCAGGGATAGGTTCTCTGAGGAGTACATTCTCAAGTAAATGTGACCTCTAGCTTTCTCCTTACTTTTTGTGAACAGCCTTAAACCTGGAAATAGGAGATTTAATATGCAACAAAAACTGGAATGGGAAAGAGCCCCAATACTAAATCTCAAATCCAGATGTTCAAAAAGCCTTTGAACAAAAGCAGAATAAACTGGAGGCCTTACAGATAAAACAACTTAATGCTCCCACTCTAGTCATCAAGCACTGAAGTAGTGGGCCTCTTGGTAAAGACACTTGCAGATATTTATTATTTAAAAAAGGGGGGCACTGGGGAAAAACTTTCCTGAACTAGCTAAGAAAATGAGGGGGAAAAAGTCAAGTGGGCAGATCAATGATACCGCTCTGAGAGCATATCAAGCCCGCAACTTCCCACCGTATCCTCAAACTTGCAAAGAGAAATTTCTCTAAATATTAAAAGAAACTTTGCAAATACTTTACTTATACCATAAATCCTGCCATCACCACATAACTTCTTCCTCAGAGTCACTGAGCTACTCAGATAGTGAATATCTCTAATAATCCAGAGATACTCCCCACAGTTTTAGCTTCCAACTGTTATCCTTGGATCCTCAAGTGAGCCATATTATTTTCTCCTTTTTGACACCACACCCATTAGCATAAGAGAAAGGAATCTACTATGTAAACAAAACTGCAAAATTAAATTCTTCCCTGATTTTTTTTTAGATCCCTGAGGATTTTTCTATTGTAATCAGATCACAGCTAATTTACTGACTTACTGGTACCTTTGTGTATGATCAAACCAAATTAAGATCTCTTTGAAGTGGCACTCTTTGTGGGCAAAATGTCTTACTGATACTTGCAGTAAGCCTCTACCTAACTTTACAAAATCTCTCTAAAACCAGAAGTTAAGAACTAAAGCCAATAGTCTAAAAGCCTAATAGAGAAAGGATCAATCACATTTTATACCAGTCTTTGAACATTGTTGTTTCCCAGTCAAGAAATCCAATGGTGAAGATAAAAATCTGTTAAAGAAAAATAAATAACCATGGCCCCAATTCTTTGTAGTACTGAGCCCAAATACTGTTTTATCTTCAGTGCCATCTGACTCTACATATTTTACCACTGTAAATATACGTTCTGTTTTCCATAGTGTCTCTTTAGATCTAGATGGTGTGACCTGTTTGTTTTGTCCTGGGAAAGTCAACAATATACCTGGATAGCTATTCCTTAGGGGTTTACAGAGGAACCTTAAGGAACTTAAATTTCTCTGTAACTCCACTCTTACACAATACGTGAGCAAGTTTTTGTTGTTCTATAGATGAGGAGAGCTCTAACACTGACTCCATTTAACTACTTACTGCCTCAAAAGGACATGAAAATTCCAAAGAAAGTTTAGACTTTTGTCAGAATAAAAAAAAAATTCACTAACTTATCTTATGGTTTGGGTCAATTTCTAGACTCTATTATGTTCTGAGGAATACCTATCCATGTATGCTACACCAAACTACCTTAATTACTACAGTTTATAAGAATATATTTAAAAATCTAGTGTTAACTACTTTGTTCTGTTCTTTTTCAAAAATTTCCCACTCTTGTACGTTTATTTCCACATAAACCTTAGAACAGCTTAAGTACAGCAAACACACTCCTGATACTGGATTGTATTAAACATAGTGATTAACTTAAGGATATGGATAACTTTATACTGTTGACTCTATCCAAAAATAAGATATGACTTCACATTTTGAAATCTGCTTGGAGTTTCAGTTTGTACTTTGTGTTTATCTGCTTTTTCTTACTGCAGAGAGGTTCTAGACCTGTGCTTCATAAAATCCAGCTCCAGTTTTATTCCCATATTCTATACAACCTTGTGGACCTGTCTGGTCTCAAAATTCCCATCATTTCTAGTTTGAGCTATCCTCTGTCACTTGAATTCTGATTCTGACATGTTACCTCCAACTTCCTGTTTTAATACTGCCAAATAGTGAAAAGAAGGGGGGGGTCATCATAATTAAGATTTCAATTTTTAGCTATTAAGATTACTTTGGTGGAAGGGCAGGAGAAGCTCTATCAAAAATGCTTCTATATAAATAAGGCTAGAAAGAGAATCAGATATGATACTTGTGGTTGTTTTTTGTTTTTGTTTTTGCCTTAAGTAGTCTCCACACGCAACATGGTCCTTGAACCATGACTGTGGGATCAAGAGTCACAGGCTCTACCGACAAAGCCAACCAGGTGTCCCCTCTGATGCTGGGTTTGTTTTTTGTTTTTGTTTTTTAAATATTTGGTTACAGTATGTAATAACAGCCTGGGAAAATAAAGACGTTTCACTTCCTAAAAAATATTTTGACTTCTTTATAATACATAATGTGTTTCTCAGACATTAAGTAGATTATAGTAGTTTTCAGCATTATTATCAGAAATCCTGGAGAAAAACTTCATTCTTAGTGTTTTGGAGACCCAAATGTTATTAAAACAATTTTAGTCAGAATTCTCTTGAGACTTTGTTTAAAATGATGCATAATCCCCAAACATGTTTAAGAAATTTAAAAATTCAAACTGCAATTAAGGATTAGAATACCTCTTTAAATAGATGCTTAAAAGACTAATCTGAAATAAAAATTAAAAATACTCACTTTTGGGGTACCTGGGTGGCTCAGTTCATTAAGCACCCAACTCTTGATTTCGGCTTAGGTCCTGATCTCAGGATGGTGAGACTGAGCCCCACATCAGCTCCATGCTCAGTTTCTCTCCCCTCTACCCCTCCCCTACCACTCACGTGCACTCCAGTGCGTGCTCACTCTCTCTGGGGTAAATCTTAAAAAAACAAAACAAAACTCACCTTTTGCCATTTAAGTTCTTGTGTCTCCATGATAATTTTACCAATCTGCTCTTCATATTGAGTTTCTGCTTCCTAAATAAAAAAGAAAAATGCTAGGAAAGTTAGGACTTTAGAACTTTACATTTCAGCTCTTTCTAGAGAGATAAAAAGAGCATCCTCTCATACTTCCAACAAGAAAAAAATCCAGAAAAATTGCAAATTAAGTAGATAAACCCATCAGAGAACTGAGGTCCCAGATCATTCGGTTCCAAACTCTGGAAAACTCTCTCTCTTTTTTTTTTTAAACACTTTATTTATTTATTTGACACAGAGGGAGAGAGATCACAAGTAGGCAGAGAGGCAGGCAGAGAGAGAGAGGAGGAAGCAGACTCTCTGCCGAGCAGAGAGCCCAATGTTGGCCCTCGATCCCAGGACCCCAAGATCATGACCAGAGCCGAAGGCACAGGCTTTAACCCACTGAGCCACCCAGGCACCCTGGAAAACTCTCTTGCAGGGAGAAAGGAACCACAGCATTTGCTTACCTGGGACATAAACCACTGAGTACTGGTAAGAAAACTCAGCTGAAAGTTAATAAATTCCTAATGGCAGAACGTGGACTAGTGTAAGAATGTGAATTCCCAGGGGCCCAAGAAGTAAGGAGGTTTGATTCTTTTTACCAGGTTTTTTCCTCTAGGAAGCCCACCAAGTGCTTACAGGGAAGGATGGGAAGAATCCGACAACCCGAGAAGCTCTCCCCTGTAGTACTGGAGGGGAAAGAAAAGAACGTCACAACCCATCTTCCCTATTTCCCCTACAGACCAAGAATCTTAATTTGCAAGGGAAAAGGCAACAAAACTATTCTTAAGAACACTAGTGGAGGGTGCCTGGGTGGCTCAGTGGGTTAATGCCTCTGCTTTCGGCTCAGGTCATGATCTCAGGGTCCTGGGATCGAAGCCCGCATCGGGCTCCCTGCTCAGCGGGGAGCCTGTTTCCCCCTCTCTCTCTCTCTGCCTGCCTCTCTGCCTCCTTGTGATCTCTCTCCCTCTGTGAAATAAATAAATAAATAATCTTTTAAAAAAAAAAAAAAAGAACACTAGTGGAAACTTGCTACAGCTGGGAAAGAGGACCATGATACCTAGACAGACAAATTTTCCTCATCTCCCCTAAGGAACAAGAGCCTAATCTACAGGGGGAGGGGCAATAAAAACTACAGCATGAGAGCTCCTGTGGAAAGCCACTGCAGCTAGAAGCAGGCTAGGAAAATAAAATAACAGCTTTATCATGGGGGGAGGAGAAGAAAAACAGAAGGAGTACAGTAGGCCCAGCATTAAAAACAAAAGAGGGAACGGAACTCTTAAGAGGACCTTACCTGGAGACAGAATTTCACCTAAGAACTGAAGCTTAATAAAGTCAGAGAATGCCTGAATTCCCCCGCCCTGCAGCCAGGACCTGACAAACAAGCATCAAATAAAAAGAACGGGGAGATCACCTGGGAGGGCTGCAAAGACAGACTCTCTTTGGGAGGCAGCACAAAGGAAAAGGCCCAAAGTCAAGAAACAAGGCCCAAAGCCAAGCAAGAAGGAGTTATTTAGAAAAATCTTCTGATTTTGTTTAAAATCATGTAACACTCCTAAAGTAGCCTACACCATAAATACAAGGTATCACTAGAGAAACCTTAAACTTCTGTTAAAAAATTCAACAGGAAGACTTGAAATGTGCCTATATACAGTGTTGAAGGTATGCCCCCAAAATACATAGAGAGAGCCCTCCTGCAAAACCTGGGAGTTTTTGTTTTGTTTTGTTTTGTTTTTTCTTTTGGCTCCTGGTATTTAAGGAAATCTCTGCCAAAAAAAGCACTAGCTGATCATTAAATTAAGAGCACAATGACTTCAGTGGCCACACATGACAGAAACAGTAGACTTCACAAAATTTTTTCAGAAAAGCCACTAAACAATGACAACAAACAACACCCTGGGGAGGGAAAATATCTGATTTCCAGAGTTGCCACATACTCAAAATGTCCATGTCCAGTTCTCAGCAAAAAATACAAAGCATACAAAGAAACAAAGTGTGATCCATACACAGGCACACACTCACGTACACAAAAAAGTTAAAAAGAACTGTTTCTGAGCAAGTGTAGACAAGGGACTTGCTAGACAAAGACTTTACATCAACAATTTAAATATGCTCTAAGAGCTGAAAGAAACCATGTACAAAGATACTGCAACCATTAAAAAGTTAATGAGGGAATGCTACAAATAAGTTTATGCTCATAAATTTGACAACTTACAGAAATGCACTAATTCTCCAAAACCCCAAACTACCAAACCTCATTCAAAATGATACAGACAATCTAAATAGCCCTATAACCACTAGTTTAAAAGCTCCCAAAAAATAAATGTCCAGGCCCACGTGGTTTCATCTTCAGAGAATTCTACCAAACAGATAACGAATTAACACCATTTTACACAGTCTCTTCCAGAAAAATAAAAGAGGAAGGAACTCATCCCAACTCATTTTTTAAGGCCTGTGTACTGTGACACCAAAACTAGACAAAGACAGTACAAAAAAAAGAAAACTAAGACCAACACTTCTCACAAGTTTTGATGGAAAAATCCTCAACAACATATCAGCTAATGGAATCCAACAATGTATAAAATGTTAGACACTATCACCAAGAAGAATTTATTCCAGATATAGAAGGCTGATTCAACAACAATATTAAGTTGATATATCTCACCATATCAATATGCTAAAGAAGAAAAATCACATGACCATCACAATTGACACAGAAAAGACAAGTGACAAAACCCAACACTCATTCATAATAAAAACTCTCAGCCAGCTTGGAGAGAGAATTACCTCAATTTCATGAAGAGCATTCCTAAAAACACTATACTTAACATCATATTTAATGATAAAACACTGGATGGACAGATAGACAAGGAAAGGGAAAAAAGGAAACAGAGAGGAGAGAAAAAAAGGAGGAAGGAAACAAATCAGACAGAAATAAACTGTTTCTATTTGTACATGACATGATTGTATACATGGAAAAACCCAAGGAATCTATAAGAAATCTCCCAGAACTAATAACTGAGTTCAAGAAGGTCTCAGGATACAAGATCAACACCCAAAAAATCATGGTTCTATACACTAACAACAAAAATGCAGAAAACAAAATTACATAGGTGTACACTTAACAGATCTGTAGGCGGATGGCACAACAACATGGATGAATTTAAAACATCAAGTTGAGTGAAAGAAGCCTTACCTAAAAGAGTACATGTGTATGATTCCATTTATATGAGATGTCAGAAAAAACAAAACAAATTGACAGTGGAAAATAATCAAAAGAGTGGTTGCCTCTTGGGGAAGAAATACGGGTAGAACTGGCCTGGGTAGACAGAAACATTTTATATCTTGATAAGGGTTTATATTTCACAGATGTATGCATCTTATCAAATCCCAAAACAGCTGGACTGAAAATGTGCAAGATACTGCTTTCTTCACATGGGCCTGGTTATATACTTCTCTTTTAAATGGGTTCTGAGATCTTACTGTGATTTAGATATTGTTCTAAGCACTTTTTATGTATTAATTTAATCATAGCTATAATTTTTCGAGGTAAGTACTCTTATTATCACCATTTTATACATGAGGAAACTAGGTTAGCAAGAGAATAAGTAACTCGCCTAAATGTACACAGCAGCTAACCAGCAGAGTAGTATTTGAACCTAGATGATCTGTCTCCAGAGCCTCTTAAACATGCCATTTTATTACCTTTAAGAGATTGTGGGTGCCGTAGGACAACATGGATTGTTATGATACACTCCTTTCCTTCAAAAACCCCAGGATTTAATCTGCATATCCCACAGAAGATAGAAAGACATTCAAAATCATATTACCTAGTTTAAATATACAAGTACATTCTGATATTCTATAGAACAGTTCAAAATAACTAGAAATATTTGTTGAACAGAAAAACTTAAGAATTACTACAAATGTTCTTAGAATATTATTCTCTTTCAGAAATCTCTATAATAGACTAAGTTGAATAATATGAAAACAGCAGCTTAATACTAATTAGGAAAGAGGTTCTTCAAAATATGAACTTTTAGGCTATTCCACGCATATTAGTGATATTTATCTTGAATACCTTGTAGTTAATCAAACTAAAGAAACTATCTGAAAGAATGATTAGTATTTTATCAGACAACATAAGAAACTGAATTGGGCAATTTCGTAGGAGGTGGATTATAAGTTTGAAAAGGAGAATAAAAGTACCCAGTTACAGTTTTGGCTGCTTGGACATGTGCCTGCTGTATGTACTATGTCCCTAAATCTGTTCAGGGTCAAGAATTGAAGAGGCCTGACCAATACACAGCACATCTTGTAAAACTACAGCCTGAAGCAAGCATTTTAAAAAAAAGCATGACACTTTCTAAAGGTTATAAAGAGTAAATAAACCATCAAATTACTCTTCTTTTATTGTTTTTATAAAAACACTTAAATCCTTGTAGTCCTAAGGCAGATAATAAAAAATAAACACTTCTAAGATTCTATATTCTTGGATACTTTATTGAAGTTACAGATGGGATTTTCTTACCAAATTTAATAGATTTTTCTCATTGACAGCAAGGATTTTTATTAATAACTTCTGAAAGCTGCTTGAAGAACTAATGAAAGATAAAAACGAAAAGTTCCAATAAAAATATAATAATATTTAATATAAAACATGTAGTTAAATTAAAATCCTAACATAGTAAAAGTGTATTATAATGTTACCTTTCAGCATTGTAGATAACACCCATTTTATCAGTTTTCCATGTGGTATAGAGATATATATTCTATAAATCATTATAATTATAAAGGGGTATGATTCTACTCACAGCATAACTCATCTTATGGGGCACTAAAATGGTGCTTAATGTTATTTACCACATACTACCATTAATTATACCCAGTTTTCCTTCACAATTTCCTTAGCAAATCACTATTTTGGAATACACAAACTTGCTCTGGCTTTTATTTATTGCTAATCTGAAATTCTAAGATCTCCTTCTATTCACATATTTAATAAATTTAATGCATCCTTTTCCTGAACTCCCATACTACTTTCTCCCTAATTCTATTATCATATGTAATATATCCTATATGAGAATACAGTAATTAATTTGCATGGTATTAGGTGAACATTAAATTTCAAATTCTCTTAGGACAAGACTGAGTAATGGTTTTTCAAAGGTTACCAAATAAATGCATTTTTAAAAAGTGAAAGTTCGGGCGCCTGGGTGGCTCAGTGGGTTAATGCCTCTGCTTTCGGCTCAGGTCATGATCTCAGGGTCCTGGGATCGAGGCCCGCATCGGGCTCCCTGCTCAGCGGGGAGCCTGCTTCCCCCTCTCTCTCTCTGCCTGCCTCTCTGCCTCCTTGTGATCTCTCTCCCTCTGTGAAATAAATAAATAAAATCTTTAAAAAAATAAAATAAAATAAATTAAAAAAAATAAAAAGTGAAAGTTCTATGGTAGAGCGCTTTCATCCCCATAGTAAGATGATTTGCCTGAAAANAAAAAAAAAAGTGAAAGTTCTATGGTAGAGCGCTTTCATCCCCATAGTAAGATGATTTGCCTGAAAAATATAGTTTGTTTAAAAACTTTCAATCCACTTACTGTTTTTACAATCTAATAGAGTTCATATTAAAGTCTGGATTTCTAGTTTCTCTTCAGTAATTGGAAGAAGTGATAATACAGAACCCATTATTCTATATGGCAATGAGTTTTTGGAGCTGAATGGCAAATACAAGTTGAGCTAAAGACAAAGGCTCTCCAGTTCAACACAATTCCTGCACTATTCATATCACCTGCCAACTACCTAAATCCTGAAGGAAACTGAATTTGTGACCCTCTGCCATTGGTTCATCCCCACTCATCAGTTCTTATGTAATCTAATAAGGGAATCACCAGAAATGTTGTCTGACTTCTAAAAAACATACATTATCAATTGAATGTAAACTTATCTGTTGGCTCAGATTGTTTATGTAAAGATTAATTTAAAGCATGCAAAATTTTAAAAATATCACCACCAATTTAGGTCCATATGGAAAAAAATGAGTAACTTTGTCAATTACAGCATAGTTAGGTACTTAAATGCAGTTTAGTGGAGTAAGAAAGTCTCTTTGACTTTTATTATCTATTGTATTTTGCTTCCTTTTTAAGATTTTATTTATTTATTTGACAGAGATAGATAGATTACAAGTAGGCAGAGAGGCAGGCAGAGAGAGGAGGAAGCAGGCTCCCTGCCAGGCAGATAGCCCGATGTGGGCCTCGATCCCAAGATGCTGAGATCATGACCTGAACCAAAGGCAGAGGCTTTAACCCACTGAGCCACCCAGGCGTCCTCTTCTTTTTTTTTTTTTTTTAAGATTGTATTTATTTATTTGACACAGAGAGAGAGAGATCACAAGCAGAGAGGCAGGCAGAGAGAGAAGGGGAAGCAGGCTCCTTGCTGAGCAGAGAGCCCAATGCAGGGCTCAATCCCAGGACCCTGAGATCATTACCTGAGCCAAAGGCAGAGGCTTAACCCACTGAGCCACCCAGGTGCCCCTTGTATTTTGCTTCTTTAAAGAAACTTTACTATCTAACCCTTTATAGTCTGGCCCAATTTTAGGTTGACTCCATTAGTCCAGTTAATTTATTATACATATTAATGGAAGAGCTTTAAGTAGAGAGATCAGAGTACTAGTCCCTTAAAAGCTCTGGGCTTTAGGTTGGACTACAAGTTATCTCAAGTAACTTCCACCTCTAAAATTCTATAATCTCATGATCCTGAAAAAAGGTTGATCAACACAAGATGAAACCAGAGAGGGAGACAAACCATAAGAGACTCTTAATCTCAGGAAACAAACTAAGGGTTGCTGGAGGGGAAGGGGATGGTAGGGATGGATGGCTGGGTGATGGACACTGGGGAGGGTATGTGCTATGTGCTATTGGTGAGAGCTGTGAATTGTGTCTCAGACTGATGAATCAGACTCGTACCACTGAAACAATTTAAAAAAAAATACATCTCTGGGGCACCTGGGTGGCTCAGTCTGTTAAGTGTCTCACTTCAGCTCAGGTCATGATCTCAAGGTCCTGGGATCAAGCTCTGCATCAGGGTCTGCACTCTGTGGGGAGTCTGCTTGTCCCTCTGCTCCTCCTCCCACTCAGGCTCTCTCTCTCCCCCCTCCAAAATAAATAAATAAAAATCTTTAAAAAAAAATACATCACCAGGGACCTGGGTCGCTCAGTTGGTTAAGTGACTGCCTTCAGCTCAGGTCATGAACTCAGGGTCCTGGGATCAAATCTCATGTCAGGCTCCCTGCTCAGTGGGGAGTCTGCTTCTCCCTTTCCCACTGCTCTCCCCCCTGCTTGCTCACTGTCTCTCTTTCTCTCTCTAATAAATAAAATCTTTAATTAAAAAAAATACATCTCCAAGATCATCAAGAGAAGGAAGTACAGGAAGATGCTATGACAATCACCATTTGTCAGATCATTAGAGGCTGAAAAATTGACGCAGACCCACCAGCAGTCTTATGGGGATTGACTTAGTGTTCAGGATATACCAAGAAGGAGGGATACTGGAAAATAATACCCGAGGATTTTAGATGAAAGGCCAAAGAGCTACACTCTTAGGGTGGAGAATGGAAATATACTAGCCCTCACAAGGAAACTCAGCTTCCAATAAGCTCAATCTCTGATGGGTAAGATGATCTGCCCCATCCAAAATTCCAAAAGCAAAAATGAAACTCTCTAGATGAAGATAACATCATCTAAAGCCTCAAATTTTCTTTGCAACTTTTCATACACCAATGCAGTCATTCAAACAAAATTTACCCTACATCCTGGGAGGTAAGTTAAATGACCAAAACCAAGAGGAAAAAAAGAGACAATAGAAATGGATCCATAAGAGGTCCAGATATTGGAGCATACACATATTTTAAAATATATAAAACTAATTATGCTCAATAAATTATATGACAAAATTAATTTCAACAGAGGACTGAAAATTATAAAAGAAAACCCAAATGGCGATTTCAGCACTGAAAAATACAAGAGATGAAATTAAGAACTCAATAGATAGACTTTATCAGAAGATTAAAGAGATTAGTAAATTGACAGAGGAAAATAACCAAATTGAATCATGGGCAGAAAAAGAAAAAGGAAAATACAGACCAAAAAATTCAATAATCATAGAGGAGATCTGAACAAGATTGACAAAGTTGCCCAAATTCAAATTCACAGAATACTGCATGCAAGAAATAAAGAATATGTATTGTTTTCAAGTTCATTTATGTTTGAAACTGATTATATGTTTGGCTACAAAGCAAAACTCTACAAATATTAAATTATTGAAATTATATAAAGAACATATTATCAATATAGTAAAATTATGCTTAAAATCAATCACTTAAAGTTAACAAAAAGTAAAATATTTTTAAAAGAAGTAATATACGGGCGCCTGGGTGGCTCAGTGGGTTAAAGCCTCTGCTTTCGGCTCAGGTCATGATCTCAGGGTCCTGGGATCGAGGCCCGCGTCGGGCTCCCTGCTCAGCGGGGAGCCTGCTTCCCCCTCTCTCTCTCTGCCTGCCTCTCTGCCTACTTGTGATCTCTCTCCCTCTGTGAAATAAATAAATAAAATCTTTAAAAAAAAAAAAAAAAAGAAGTAATATACTTCTAAATAACTCATGAATCAAAGAAGAAATTTCAGGGAAAATTAGAAAATAATTTGAACTGAATGATAATGAAGATAAAATTTATAAAAATTTGTGGGATCTAGCTAAAGCCATACCAAGAGAATGTTTATAGACTTAAATATTTTATAGAAGAAAACTTTAAATGAACTAAATACCCATCTCTAAAGTTCAAAACAAAAAGAACAGCAAATTTAAAAAGGAAATAAAGAGCAGATATTAACATAAACAAATATGCAACAGAGAGGATCAGCAATGCCAAAATTTAATTCTTTAAAAAGACAATTGATAAACCCTTAGAAAGACTGACCCGAAATTCCTAGTCATTCATAATGTCTCTGCATGAGTTAATCCTTCCATGAAGCCTTCCTCACTACCCCCCTAGTAAAGCTAGCCATGTCCTTATCCATACTCTCTTGATATATTTTACACTCCTTTGTTATAAAGTATTATAATCTCTAAACCTGGCATAGCAAATGCACATTAAATGTTAATGACCAAATACAGTCTTGCATGCCTAACATCTAAAAAATAAAAAAGAATCAATTTGTACTATAGTATTTCTTGAGTTTTCACTGTTTCAAAGTCCTAATTTTTTTTACAAACTTTTTATTTTGAAAAATTTTAGGTTTGCAGAAGACTTGCAAAGATAGTAGAGTTCATATATACACTTTGCCTAGCTTCCCTAACATTAAAATCTTACATAAGTACATTTACCAAAGTTAAGAAAATAACACTGTTATAATACCATTAATTCAGGTTTCGCTAGTTTTTCCACCAATATTAATTCCAGGATCCAATCTGGGACACCATGTTACATTTCATCATCGTGTCTTCTTAGGCTTCTCTTGTCTATGATAGTTTCTCAGTCTTTTTTTTTTCCTTTTCTTTTCTTTTTCTCTCTCTCTTTTTTTTTTTTTTTTTAAGAGAAGGAGAGACACAAAGAGAGAGGGAAGGAAACACTCCCAAGCAAGGTCCATGCCCAGGGTGGAGCCCCACACAGGGCTTGATCTAACAACCCTGAAATCATAACCTGATCCAAAATCAAGAGTCAGACGCTGAACCAACTGAACAACCCAGGTGCGCCCAAAATAGATTTAAAACAAAGACTGCAGCAAGAGATAAAGAAAGGCACTATGTAATGATGAAGGGAACAATCCAACAAGATGAAATAACAACTGTAAATATCTATGCACCCAACATAGGAGCACTTAACCATATAAAGCAATTATTAACAGATATAAGGAAAAAATTGACAGTAATACAATAATAGTAAGGGATGTTAACATCCCATTTACATCAATGGATAGATCCAGACAGAAGGTCAACAGGAAATAATAACTCTAAATGACTCTAAATGACACATTAGACCAGATGCAACTAACAGATATATACAGAACATTCTATCTGAAAACAGCAGAACACACATTCTTTTCAATTGCACATAGAACATCCTCCAAGATAGGTCACACATTATGCGATAAAACAAGTTTCAATAATTTTAAGAAGACTGAAATTGTATCAAGTATCTTTTCTGAGTACAACACAATGAAACCAGAAATCAATTGTAAGAAAAGAGCTTGAAAGAACACAAATACATGGAAGCTAAACAACATGCTACTAAATAATGAATGGGTCCACCAAGAAACCAAAGAAAAAATAAAAAAACACATGGAAACAAATGAAGATGAAAACACAATGGTCCAATATCTTTGGGATGTAGCAAACAGTTCTAAGAGGAAAGTTTATAGCAATACATGCCTACCTCAAGAAACAAGAAAATCTCAAACGACCTAACCTTACTGCCAAAGGAGCTAGAAAAAGAACGAAATCTAAAGCTAGTAAAAGGAAGGTAAAAATAAAGGTTAGAGCAGAAATCAATGAAAAGAGACTTAAAAAAATAGAAAAAATTAATGAAACCAGAAGTTGATCTGAAAAGATAGAATTGATAAACCTTTAACCAGACACATCAAGAAAAAAAGAGGATGAAAATAAAATCAGAAATGAAGGAGGAGAAATAACAACACAGAAATATAAAAGAATATAGGAGAATATTTTGAAAAATTACATGCCAACAAAATGGACAACCTAGAAGAAATAGATAAATCCCCAGAAACATATAATCTTCCAAAACTGAATCAAAAAGACATAGAAAATTTTAACAGATGGATTACTACTATTAAAATTGAATCAGTAATCAAAGAACTTCAAGCAAGCAAAAGTCAAGGACCACATGAATAGGACAAATGAATTCTACCAAATGTATAAGAAAAAGTTAATAAAAGGGCACCTAGGTGGTGCAGTCAGGGGAGCACCTGGCTTTTGGTTTCGGCTCAGGTGGTAATCTTGGGGTTGTGAGATGGAACCCTGCATCGGGCTCCATGCTCAACATAGAGTCTGCCTGGGATTTTCTCTCCCTCTCCCTCTACTCCCTCCCCCACACTCAGGCCCTCTCTCCAAAATAAAGAAGTGAATCTTAAAAAAAAAAATAGTTAATACCTATTTTTCTTTAACTATTCCAAAAACAGAAGCGGAAGGAAACCTCTAAATTCATGCAACAAGGTCAGTATTACTCTGATACCAAAGCTAGGCAAAGACACTACAAAAAAAGAAAACTAAAAAAAACAAAAAAAACCCCCAAAAAACTAGAGGCCAATATCTCTGATGAATATAGATGCAAAAAATCCTCAATAAGATATTAACAAACCAAATCCAACAACACCTTAAAAAAATCATTCACCATGATCAAGTGGGATTTATTCCAGAGATGCAAAGGTGGTTCAATATTCCAAATCAATTGATGTGATACCTCACATTAACAAGAGTAAGGATAAAAACCATATGACCATCTCAACAGATAAAACCAAAGCATGGGATAATATACAACATCCATTCATAATAAAAATTCTCAACAAAGTAAGTTTAGAAGGAACATACCTCAACATAATAAAGGCCATATATGAAAAACCCACAGCTAACATCATACTCAATGGTGAAATACTGAGAGCTTTTCCTCTCAGATTGGGAATAAGACAAAGATGTCCACTCTCACCACTTTTATTCTACATAGTACTGGAAGTCCTAGCCACAGCAATCAGATAAGGAAAAGGAATAAAATTCATCCAAATTGGTAAGGAAGAAGTAAACACTCATTATTTGCAGATAATAAGATACTATATACAGAAAACCTGAAAGACTCCATCAAAAAACTACTAGAACTGTTACATGAATGCAGTAAAGTTGAATGATGCAAAATCAATCTCTGTGTACTAATAACGAAACAGCAGAAAGAGAAATTAAGAAAACAATCCCATTTACAATTGCACCAAATATCATAAAATGCCTTAAAATAAATTTATCCCGAAAACTATAAAACATTAATGAAAACAACTGAAGAAAACAAAAACAAATGGAAGATACTCAGTGCTCATGGATTTCAAGAACTAAAACTGTTAAAATGTCCATACTACTCAAAGGAATAATTAGAAAACATTAATGAAAAAAATTGAAGACAAAAAAACAAATGGAAAGACACTCAGTGCTCATGGATTGAAAGAATCAAAATTGTTAAAATGGCCATACTCCTCAAAAGAATCTACAGATCCAGTGCAATCCCTATCAAAATATCAACAGCATTTTTCACAGAACTAGAACAAATAATACTAAAATTTTTATGGAACCACAAAAGACCCTGAAATAGCCAAAGCAATCTTGCGAAAGAACAAAGCTGGAGGTATCACAATCCCAGATTTCAAGATATACTACAATGCTATAGGAATCAAAATAGTATGGTACTGGCACAAAAACATATAGTCCAACAGAACCAAACAGAAAGCCTAGGGCACCTGGACAGCTCAGTCGGTTAAGCGTCTGCCTTCAGCTCAGGTCATGATCCCAAGGTCCTGAGCTTGAGTCAATATCAGCAGGGAGTCTGCTTCTCCCTCTGCCCTTCCCCCCGACCCTGCTCACGATCTCTCTCTCTCTCTCTCTCTCAAAAAAAAAAAAGAGAACCTAGAAATAAACCCATGGGTATATGGTCAATTAATCTACAATAGAGGCAAGATATACAATGGGGAAAAGACAATTTCTTCAACAGTGTTGGGAAAACTGGACAACTACATGCAAAAGAATGAAACTGGACCACTTTCTAATACCATACACAAAAATAAACTCAGAATGGATTAAAGGCCTAAACCTGAGACTTGAAACCATAAAAGTCCTAGAAGAAAACACATGCAGTAACTGGCCTTTGATTTTGGCCTTAGCAACATTTTTCTAGACATGTCTCCTCAGGCAATAGGGAAAAAGTAAAATAAACTATTGGGACTACAATAAAATAAAAAGCTTTTGCATAGTGAAGGAAACCATCAACAATACTAAAAGGTAACCTACTGAATGAGAGAAGATATCTGTAAATGAGATATCTGAAAAATGGTTAATATCCAAAATATATAAAGAACTTACACAGTGTTAATATGGTGACAGATGGTAGTTATACTTGTGGTGAGCACAGCATAAATAAACTTGTCGAACCATTATGTTGTACACCTGAAACTAATGAAACATTGTGTGTCAACTATGCTTCAGTTTAAAAAAAAATAATTAATCTCCCCAAAATAATTAAATTGAAGATGGGCAAAAGACCTAAGCAGAAATTTTGCCAAAGAAGACATGGAGATGACCAACAGACACATGAAAAGATGCTCAACATCATTAATTATCAGAGAAATGCAAACCAAAATCACAATGAGATATCACCTTACACTTGTCAGAATACCTAGAATCAAAAAGATGAGAAATGACAAGTGTTGGTGAGGATGTGGAGAAAAAGGAACTCTTGCGCACTGTTGGTGGGAATGTAAATTGGTGCAGCCACTATAGGAAAGAGTAAGGAGATTCCTCAAAAAATTAAAAATTGTAATACTGTAAGATCCAGTAATTCTGCTACTGGATATTTACCCAAAGAAAACAAAAACACTAATTCAAAAAGACAGATGCACCAGTACGTTTATTGCAGCATTATTCACAATAGCCAAGATATAGAAGCAACCCAAACCCCTACTAATAGGTGGATAATGAAGATGTGGTATTTATTCACAATGGAATATTACTCAGCCATAAATAAGAATGAGATCTTGCCATTTGGGACAATGTTGATGGGCTTGAGGGTATTATGCTCAGTGAAATAATTCAGATACAAAAGGACAAGTGCCATAGAATTTTACTTACATGTGGGGTCTAAAAACAAAACAAATTAACAAAGAAACAAACATACTCTTAAATACACAACACAAACTGGTGTTTGCTAGAGAGGAAGTGGGTGGAAGGATGGGTGAAATAGATAAAGGGAATTAATAAGTATTAAACTTCCAGTTATAAAACAAGTCATGCACATGAAAATTACAGCATGAGGAAGATAGTCAATAATATTGTAGTAACATAGTATGATGACAAGTGGTGAATCAATATGTTGTATACTTGAAACTAATATAACACTGTATGTTAATTATACTTCAATTTTTTTAAAAAATCACAGTAACTTAGCAAATAATTTGGGGAAGATAATTGTTAATGTAACTATTCTGTTTCACCTATGAGTTTCACCCACTAATTCTAGCATTCATCAGTGGATCTTGCCTGTAGTAATTATTACTATAGTGTTCTAAGGGCAATTTTCTATTTTTCTTCTTCCTTCTACATTTATTAATTGGAATCTCCTGTAAAGAAGATTTGTTCTGTCTCCCCCATTTACTTATTCAATCATATATTTTTATCAGTAGGAAATAATGGATATTTATTCTTTGGGTTATTATCCAATACTATCATTACTTACTTTGTTGCTCAAATTGTTCCTGCTTTGTCCGTGAGGAGCTCTTTCAGGTTGGCTTCTACACTCTTTTAAGATGTTCCTTACTTTCCAGCATGACAAGATAACCAACCCTGGAATAAGCCATTTCTCCAAGAAGTCCTGGTTTCTTTTATTAGAACCAAGATCTGGGCCCTATATATGGTTTCTGATACTGCAGTGTCACTATTTCTAGGCCTTTTCAGCAGAACTAGAATATACTAATTCATGTACACACACACATCTATATTTCTGTATCTTTTTACCTGCATACAATGAAATCATGAGCTCATACTTATCTCCAACAACAAATCTCCAACTCTAATCTAGCACCACAGAGCTCAGTCGAGCTTATTTGTAACTTCTTCCTTCAACAGAGAAAAACATTCTACGTACCTCTCATTATCTACAATTTTTCTTATTTGTTCAACCCCGGCATACCTGTAGTTCAGTCTTACTCCCATGAGAAACAAATTTACCAACTAGAGAGAGTGTTTATGTAACTTTTTGGTGTTATCCTTACAGTATCTTATCCAATACTGTTTTCCAAAGTTACTCAAGTCAGCTTCTCTTCCTGCCCAATTTCTTTCACTAAAGTGATTATCATTTGGTTAGTGAAACAGTTACAGGTATTTTCAGTCCACACTCCATCTTGGAATGCTCCTGAATCCTGACTGAATTTTCACATACTGTATAGTTCAGTTTGTGGTGTAGTTTTGTGGGTTTTGACAGACATACGGAGTAATGATTCCACTACTACTTTACCATACAGAATGGTCTATCACTCCCCAAATTCTTTTATGCATTCCATTTATGGTCAATGCCTATCAACACCTGGCAATCACAGATTTGTTTTCCATTCCTATAGTTTTGTCTCTTACAGAATGTCATATAAATGCACTGGATGTTGCACAGCCCCTTAGATCTGGCTTCTTTCACTTAGAAAAATTCATTTAAAATTTAATTAGCTTGAGAATCACACCTTCATTTTTTAAGATATTTTAGGAGAACAGAATTCTAGGTTAGTAGTTATTCTTTTAGTACTTTAAAGTGTCACTGCATTGTCTTTGGGGCTGAATAATTATTACTCAGAAGTCCACTACCAATTGTATTACTGTGCCTTTGAAAATAATGGGTCTTTTTCTACTTCCAGCTGCTTTTAAGATTTTCTATTCGGTTATAGTCCTTCTATGATGCATCTGAGTGTGATTTTTTTTTGTATTCATCACACTTGGGTCTTGCAGAGTTTCCTAAATCTGTAGGTGGCACTTTCTCATTTGGATACTTTCTTCTGTTATTCAGTTCTCTAATCCTGTCTTCTGCTGTCTAAGCAGCTGTTAACTCTAGGGAGTTCTTAATTTGGGGTATTGTATATTTTACCTCCAGAATTTCCATTTGATTATTTTTTTTAATATTTCGAGTCTCAGATAAAATTCTCCATCTCTTCCCCTATTTTTTCAATTTCCTAATTTCTTCGATGTATTAATTATAATATTAAATTTCCTTTTCTATTTAAAATGCCCCCTTTTGATATCCAAATCAAAAAATACTGTTTTTATTGTCTGGTTTTTATATTGATGTTGATCATATGGTACCTCTTGGCATGCCAAATACTTATGTTAAATCTTTTATTGTAAAACAGCCTCAAATTCACAGAACAGGTACAAGAATACTACAAAGAACTTCACTCTTCTGAAATAACCATAGTTAATGATTTAATATATATCCTTCCAGAATTGCCTTTTTAATTTTTTTGGCTAGACAAACATTTACTTAAATTCTTTAAAAAGCAACCTGCATTTTTCATTTAACAATATACAAATAGCCCTCATAATTTCAATAAACATGAATTTCAGTTACTTTGTTTCATTAAACACCACTAGTTCCCTAACAACATGGTTCAAATTTCAGTTACCATGGTACAATATCCTGAGTAACTGCACAAACTTCACTGCTAACTCTTCAATCCACAAATCACTTCTAAATAACAGATCAAGATCAGTAATCAATCACGTCGCTTATTTCACAATCTATGTCAATGACTGATCATGTGTATCTGTTACTCAGTTTATGCCAAGATAGTAAAGCATGTAAGGTGTTTTCCTTTCTTGTCTCCTATTGATAAATCCACATAACAGTTTTATAAAAACAGATAATCCAAAAAGGGAATTTGCCAACAAAGATGAAAGTGCAGAAAAAGAAAAAAGAGAGTAACACTGGAAGTGAAATTCAAATAAAATATAAATGGAGTTGTAGAAGAAATAGCTATACTGTTAGTCTATCAATGGAATATTAATGAAATTTGAAATAATTACAATACAGTTGTATGTTTAATAAATGTGATTTATATGACCCCCTAAGTTTTATTATAGTTTGAATACAAATATAATAATATTGTCTTTGTGCTTTGGATTTTTTAAAGACATTGTAAAATACGTATTTAATACTTCCAATAGAGAATACCTTGAGAGGAAAAAGATAAAGCAGAAGTGAGAAAATATACATAAGTCAATTCTGACTGCAGTGATATCTTATATGTTAAGTATTAGCCTTTGATTATATAGGACTACTTAGGTTTTATATAGTTTATTCTTACTACTTTTCATTTGGGCTGTGGATGTTTGTTTCTTAATATTTTTTCAAGATAAAATTAGGTCTGTCAATCCAGCTCATAAAATAAAAATTTAATGTTTTATTTATTTTCCAAAAAAGACTGTTTTAAACCTTGTCAAGGGGCGCCTGGGTGGCTCAGTGGGTTAAAGCCTCTGCCTTCGGCTCAGGTCATGATCTCAGGGTCCTAGGATCAAGCCCCGAATCGGGCTCCCTGCTCAGTAGGGAGCCTGCTTCCTCCTCTCTTTCTGCCTACTTGTGATCTCTCTCTCTCTGTCAAATAAATAAATAAAATCTTTAAAAAAAATAAACCTTTTCAAAATTAATATTTTATTTATCTTTTAGTTCACCACGGACAGATGTCTTTAGAAAATTCCTCTGGTCAATTGGCCAGTTTGCAATAGATATTTTCATCCTCCTTTAATTATAGTATACACAAAATTCAATATGATCATATACCTATTTTTTACTTTGACTTGAGACTTATTGATAAAGACTACCTGGTACCTGAGTTTATTTCCATTTTTGTGCTTTTATATTTCATTGTATGATTAATTATAATTATTTCATGTGAAAAAATATTCTAATTTAAATGTAGAAAATGCGTCAATCATTTGTGGAATTTTTCTTAAGCTTAAATGTGTTTCTCTGGAGAACTTTTTTATAATTATTTCATACCTCACTGTACATCCAAAATATATAGCAATTTTCTAAATATTGGAATAAAAATCAGATTGTTATGTAAAAAAGGAAGAAGAATAGCTGACCATAAGAATGTTACCACTAGGGCGCCTGGGTGGCTCAGTGGGTTAAGCCTCTGCCTTCAGCTCAGGTCATGATCCTAGGGTCCTGGGATCGAGCCCCATATTGGGCTCTCAGCTCAACAGAGAGCGTGCTTCCCCCTCTCTCTCTCTGTCTGCCTCTCTGCCTACTTGTGATCTCTCTCTGTGTCAAATAAATAAAATCTTAAAAAAAAAAAGATCCTTTTGCATGTTTTCAGCTTGCAGGGTCATTTTTATGGTCCTATACCACCATATACTATCTATATTTCTCATGTTAGTACATATGTACCTACCTTAGTCTTTTTAAGAGCTACGTTAAATATTCAGGATATCCGATTCAGTCATTAATTCTGCATACAAAATTACCCTAAAACTTGGCGATTTAAAATATGATTTATTAAGCCTCACAATTCTTTTTTTTTTTTTAAGATTTTATTTATTTATTTATTTGACAGAGAGAGAGACTGCGAGAGAGGAAACACAGCAGGGGGAGTGGGAGAGGGAGAAGCAGGTTCTCTGCTAAGCAGGGAGTCCTATGCGTGGCTCAATCCCAGGACACTGGGATCAGTACCTGAGCTGAAGGCAGATGCTTAATGACTGAGCCATCCAGGCGCCCCTAAACTTCACAATTCTACACAATGACTAAGCTCAGCTGAGTTGGGCAGTTTTTCTGCTTCACAGGCTACTGATCAGGTTACTCATGCAGATGAATTCACTCTAGCTTGGCTGAGGCTGCAATTACCATAATGTTCTCTCACTCCAGTGTCTCTCCTCATGTAACTTCCCATCATTAAATAATCTATTCTAAGCTTATGGCACAGCAGCTGACATCCAAAAGGGTATGTTCCAAGAGAACAATCCCTTCTTATAAGTACTTACCAAGCGCCTGCTTTGTGTCATGCTTGTTAGTGTCCTGTTCGCCAAAGTAAATCACATGACCAAGGTTAAGCTAATACGGGAGTAATCTATCTACTCAAGGGTATGAATACCAAGAAGTATGGTTAACTGAAAGCTACTCATGTAACAGTATCACTTGTTTACCCTCTGTTGATAGACATCGATATTGTTTACAATTTTTCCCATTATAGGATATATCACTGTAAAAATTCTTTACTCAGTTAAGCCCACTCAAGAAATTATCCTAAAGTGTAAATTGTTCATACTTAGTGACCAGGAAACTTTACATTTTAAATTTAGAGAAACAGAAGTCAATTTCTATTTATCATATGTACTAATACACATCAATAAGGAAAGGACATAACAATACTCATTCCTGAAAAACCTTGCCAACACTGGTATTGATATTTTTTCAGTAATTTACATTTATTTTTTCAATAATCTACATTTATTTTATTGGTAGTAAAGTACATTTTTGTATTTTATGATTATTAATATTTTTCCTTTTTTCCATTGTGTTGAAATCTTTTTGTGTTCAAATCTTTTGATTTGTATGAATGTTTTATAAATAAGATATTTATCCTTTCTTCCATTTTGCATGAGGCAAATATCTTCTCTCAGCCACTGACTTTTAGACTTTGTTTACAGCAGCTTTTCTCCCATAGAAGCTAATAATTTGTATGTCACCATACCTAGTAATCTTTTCTTTTAGGTAGGGTAATCTCTATTACTGAGACTATAAAAATTAAGTCTCATACTTTCTAATACATATATACATATTTTTCTTTGCATTTGATTTTTTTCTCCTAAAATTTATTTTTGTGTATGAAGTATTATGAATCATCTAAAGTCATTCATTGACTGTCTACTCTTATTTTCCCCACTGGATTAATTTATTCTTTTACTGGTTTGCTTATTCCCACAAAAGTGTCACGTTGTTACAAAAGTATCACATTTGTAATTATTATAAGATTAGGACATTATAAGAGTAGGGCATGTTTTAATATCTGACAAAGCATGTAGCACTTCATTCTTTTTTATTTTTAAAGATTTTATTTATTCATTTGACAGAGAGAGATCAGATCACAAGTAGGCAGAGAGGCAGGCCGAGAGAGAGGAGGAAGCAGGCTCCCCGCTGAGCAGAGAGCCCGATGCGGGCCTTGATCCCAGGACCCTGAGATCATGACCTGAGCCGAAGGCAGAGGCTTTAACCCACTGAGCCACTCAGGCGCCCAACAGCACTTCAGTCTTATCTTTTGAAAAGCTTCTTGTCTATACTCATACTTTTTTTTTAAAAAAGATTTTATTTATTTATTTGACACAGAGAGATCAGATCACAAGTAGGCAGAGAGGCAGGCCGAGAGAGGAGGAAGCAGGCTCCCTGCTGAGCAGAGAGCCCGATGCAGGCCTCAATCCCAGGACGCTGAGAGCATGACCTGAGCCGAAAGCAGAGGCTTTAACCCACTGAGCCACTCAAGCGCCCTATACTCATACTTTGTTTTCCAGTTTTGTTGAGATAAAATTCATATATATAATAATGTATTAGCTTAAGGTGTACAACATAATGATTTGATATATGTATATATTCATACATTTTCTTATAGATATAACTTTAGAATCATCCTGCCAAATTCTGAAAAACATCCCCCTAGGTTTCACTGACATTAAATTTTTAGATACTGTCTTAATCTGTTCAGTGGCCTATATCAAACCATTTTGATATGCACAGACTAGGTACTTGTAAGCAACAGAAATTAATTTCTCACAGTTGTGGAGACTGGAAGTCTACTGGGGTGTCACATGGTCAGATTCTCTTTCTGGTGACAGATGATCTCCAGTTCATAACCTCACATTGTATATGGAGCTAGGGAGCTCTGTTAGAGTACTAATCCCATTTATGAAGGTTCTATCCCTCATACCTTAATCACCTCCCAAATACCTACCCCCTAATACCATCACACTGGACATTAGGTTTCAACATTTGAATTTTGGAGGGACACAAATATTCAGACCATAGCAGACTCTTTGAAGGAACACAGAAATGAAAAACATAATCACTGAAATATAAAACTCTAAGCGAATAAAAACATCTGAAGAGACAATTAGGAAACAACAAAACAAAACTTCCAGAATTCAGTAGAGAGGCAAATACATGAAAAATATCAGAGTTAAGAATCATAAAAGATAAAATGACATGGTCCAATATACTATCTAATGGGAGTTCCAGAAGAAGGTAACAGAAGAAATAAGGAAGAGGCAATACTCAAAAAGATCATGGCTAAAAATTTTCCTTAGATTCAGGAACCAAAATGAGTCCCAAGAAATGTAAATAAATTCTCACAGAGACTCATTAAAACTGCAGACCATTAAAGATTAAAAAAAAAAAAAAGCTCCGCAGAGCAAATAGAAAGACATGATGGATTACCTATAGAAGGACAACTGGACAATTAAATGAACATCTAACTTCTCAACTGTAACAAAAGAATTCAACAAAATCTCTTCAAAATACTAACAGAACATAAATAGCAATCTACAAATCTATGGCAAAATAAATACATTTTCTGGCAAGGCAAGGGCAGGGGAGAAAGAAAAGAAAAAAGAAATCCTTTAGTTTACCATTAACAGACTTTACAGTATTAAAACTAATTAGAAAAAAAATGTAGATTAGCTGGGCCAGTTTCTGGAATATATAGAAGACAGCATCAGTATTTTTAACCAGGATAAAGCTTTGGAGACAGCTAAAACCTAAAATTACTTTCTTTATTGCTATTTCTAACATCAAATCAAAGATATTTTATCACGATTGCATATTTTCTATTATTTGGGAAGATACAAACCCTATTCACTTGCTGATTAACCTGAAATTTTTAATATGTCTTCATAACCAAACAAAGTCTATAGCTCGTCAATATCTTACCTCCTGAACAATATAAGGACCTAAGAATCAATTCCACCCAAGTATATCAATAACTGTAGCTCAGTATTTAAGTTCTACATTTTTTAGCTTTACAAATTAAACATAATTATTACTTTTGATTGGATCTCATTCTTTTTTGCTTTTTAAAATGCTAAATAAAAATATCTCTTCACAGACTACCAAGGGGAAATGTTAAAATTTTTCAATGAAGACTCAGGAGAGTAGGGAGGGCATGTGAGGTAATCAACACCTCATAAATACTTTCCAAACAAGGTCTTTTCTTGCTTAGCTGTGTCATACATGCCTGCCCAACATTTTGTACAAAAATATTCAGGTAGCTTTATTCATAAGAGCCACCAACTGAAAACCACCCAGGTGTCCATCAACAGATAGACAAATTGTGTTATATTTATATAATAGAATAGTACTCAACTATAAAAAGGAAAAAAACTACTGATGTTTACAATAACAAATTAATATCAAAAATATGCTGAGTAAAAGAAAATTTATATAAAGGAATATATGTTATAATGACTCCATTTATATGAATTTCTAGAACAGCAATAAACTAATCCCTGATAGAAAAAAAAATGGAACAATGGTTGCCTCTGGATAGGTAAGGATGAGGAATAAGTGAAAAATGACATGAAGAACTCTATGGGAAAGTTAGTAATGATCTGTATCTTTTATTTTTAAGATTTTAATTTATTTATTTGACAGAGAGAGAGAGATCACAAGTAGGCAGAGAGGCAGGCAGAGGGAGAGGAGGAAGCAGGCTCCCTGCTGAGCAGAGAGTCCGATGCAGGGCTCGATCCCAGGACCCTGAGATCATGACCTGAGCCAAAGGCAGAGGCCTTAACCCACCGAGCCACCCAGGTGCCCCAATGATCTGTATCTTGACAAGGATTTGGATGACACAGTTTAAAGCATTTGTTAAAACTCATGAAATGGTGCACTTAAGAACTATACATTTAATTCTGCAGTTGACCTTTGAACAACTTGGGAGGTTAGGGTCACCAACTCCCAGCACAGTTGAAAACCTGTATATAACTTTTGACTCCCCCAAAACTTAAGTACTAATAGCTTACTGTTGACCAGAAGCCTTAACAGTAACATCAACTGTTGATTAACACATATTTTGTATGTTTTATGTATTATATACTGTATTCTTATAATAAAGTTAGCTAGAGAAAGAAAATGTTAAGGAAATCATAAGAGAAAATATCTTCACAGTATTGTAGTATATTTATTGAAAAAAATCTGCATGTAAGTGTACTTGGACAGTTCAAGCCCATGTTGCTCACTATATATACATCACAAGGGCCAACTATATATACATTTTATAATAAAAGAAAAATACATAAATATTGAACTTTAGTTAATGATATGCATACTGAAGTATACTAATTTCAAACTTCCATGGAAATGCATCAAAAAATAAGACCAATGATAGATGGATATATATGAGCTCAAGTGTAGAATCTGGGTGGTGGGTGTATTAGATTCCCAGTGCTGCTGTAACAAATTAACAACAAATTTGTCGGCTTAAAAGAACTCAATTTATTCTATTACAGTTTGAGAGGTCAGAAGTCTGATATGTTCTTAACTAAAATCAAGATGTTCTCTGGGCCACATACCTTCTGAAGTCTCCAAAGAAAAAATTTCTTGCCTCTTCCAGCTTCCACTTGCATTCCCTGACTTGTGATTTGCTTCCGCCATCGTCAAAAGCAGCAGCACAACATCTTCAATCTCTCTCTGACCATGCCCTTTAATTCTGTCATCACCTCTTTTTCTCTGATATTGATTATCCTGCTTCCTTCTGATTCTAAACCCTTGTGAATACACTGGGCCCAAATGAATAATCCAGCATAACCCTTCTATCTCAAAATTCATAAATTTATCATATCTGCAAATACTTTTTTATGTTTCTTATTTTTATTTATTTATTTGACAGAGAGAGAGAGAGATCACAAGTAGGCAGAGAGGCAGGCAGAGAGAGAGGAGGAAGCAGACTCCCCTCTGAGCAGGAAGCCTGATGAGGGCCTTGATCCCAGGACCCTGAGATCATGACCTGAGCTAAAGACAGAGGCTTTAACCCACTGAGCCACCCAGGTGCCCAAATACCTTTTTTTTTAAAGTCTTATTTGAGAGAGAGAGAGAAAGAAAGAGAATGGGGAGACACAGAGGGAAAAGGAGAGAAACCCATGCAGCCTCCATGGCCAGTGCAGAGCCTGATATGGGGCTCAATCCCACGACCCTGAGATCACGACCTAAGCTGAAACCAAGAGTTAGAGGTTCAACCAACTGAGCCACCCAGGCACACCTGCAAAATCCCTTTTGCCGTGTAAGGTAACGTACTCAAAGTTCTGAGGATTAGGATGTGGACATCACTGGGATGCCCTTATTCTACCAACCATGATGAGTATATGGGTGTTTACTATGAAATTCTTTCAACTATTGTGTATTTTTGAAATTTTTCTAATAAAATATGGGAGAAAAATTAAAATTCCACAACCGGGATAAAGTGCTACCATTATGGTAAATGTGAAAATCAATACATCGCTTTTTCCAATAAAGGGGAGGAATTTTTCCCCTTCTTAAGAATAAAGTTCTTCTTTCAATGAAGAATATTATTAAAAGTAGCATATACTTCTGTACTTAGTTATTAAAAACATGGTTCCTGTTGCTACCCTGAAACTTTCAAAAGACTTTTAAAGGAAGTTATTTAAGTGCGAAATATAAACAGACTAAATATAATGCTTGAATCACAGTAAAACAGAATATGAAGTTCTAAATAGTTACTTAAAGTTGATTTAACTTAGAAAAGATACCACTTTAGGCTATTCTTACAAAAATCATGTTTTACTGCTTAACCAACATATCCTTTTTTAGCTGGATTTCTTTATTAAATAGACTTTAATTATACAGATGAGTACCTTTATATTAGGGCGAATGTTGTGGTAATTAAATTTTCTTAATACAACAAGTTTCGATATTTTTAAGTCCTAAAACAAGAATCACATAATTAAAATGTTGTTTGAGATCTTTTTTCTCAGAGCTCATTTTCAGGAAATCACCAAATTCTATTAATTCTCCTTCCCGTCTCTCTCTCTCTCTCTCTCTCTCTCTCTCTCTCTCTCTCTCTCTCTCTTTTTAAGATTCTGTTTATTTGGGGGCACCTGGATGGCTCAGCAGGTTAAGTCTCTGCCTTCAGCCCAGGTCATGATCTCAGGGTCCTGGATAGAGCCCCACATCAGGCTCTCTGCTCAGCAGAGAGTCTGCTTCCCCCTCTCTCTGTCTGCCTACTTGTGATCTCTCTCTGTCAAATAAATAAAAATCTTTAAAAAAAAAAGATTTAATTCCTTTTTTTTGACAGAGAGAGCACAAGCAGGCAAAGCGGCAGGCAGAGGGAGAGGAAGAAGCAGGTTTCCCACTGAGCAGAGAGCCCAACAGGGGCTCAAACCCCACGACCCTGGAATCTTCACCTGAGCCAAAGGCAGACGCTCAATGAACTGAGCCACCCAGGCACCCTCCTTCCTGTCTCTTCTGTTCTATTTTCACAGTTCTATATAAATCCTAATGACCCCATCCCTAGTTCATTATTACAGTAGTTTTATAGTCTATTTTTTTTTCTCTCCATAATCATACCAATTCCTATGTATCTTACAGAAAACTGACAACACACACTTCAAATTTAGATCCACCGAGTCTCAGAAATGAAAGGCTTTTAAGGCGTTTTGAACAATACAGATCTGCTGAAACCAAACAACTTTTACAATTTTATGTAGGGGCACCTGGGTGTCTCAGTTGGTTAGGAGTCTGACTCTTGATTTTAGCTCAGGTCATGATCTCAGGGTTGTGGGATGAAGCCCCATGTCTGGCTCCTTGCTTGGCCCTCTCTCCCCCTCTGCTCCTCCCCTGCTTGCTCACTCTCCCTCTTCTCTCTCTCTCTAATAAATTTAAAAAACCCTTAAAAAAACCAATTTTATGTAGATATTTTCTTTCTAAATAAATACCTCATAAGCGACCACTTTAAAAAATACGGACATTTTATTCTTTGAATCAGAATACTTACCACACACATTTATTTTGTCACTTAAAAATGTATTGCCCTGTTTCATACTTAATCATTCATAGGCACCTATCTCATAGGCTTTAACAAAAATGTAATCTCCTGAAGAGCAACTCTTTTTTTATCAGCCATAGTGTCTAACTATGTGCTACCTATGCACTCCAAGGCACTTGGTAAATACTGACTTATTAAGTATTTAACATTCTAAAAATCCATTTTATTTTTTGCTTTATAAGTTCTTTTTCCTTCTGTGATATCGACTAGATCTGTCCTTTTCTCTCTCTTTTACTTCACTATCTGGACTGTATTTCTTCTTTCAAAATAATAAGTTATTTTGTTAGGCCTTTTTTCCCCTTTAAACCAAATGGCTGGACAAAATTAAGTCCCTGATTTAAAAAAGCATTTTAAAAATGAGCTTACCCTTCTCATCCGTAACTCTTCTAATGCTTCCAGTAAACTTGTTTTGAAATCTAATAGCTGAATAGAAAACATTGTCTCTGAGGAACTTTGAAGAGCAAAGGTCGAGGACGACGAATCAGTCTTAAACTCATTCTCCATATTAACATTTATTTCCTGTAATATAAAAAGGTTTTAACTGAAAAAATTATTTATTTAAGTTTTTAAAGTACAAGTGCAGTTACCATAAAAATATAACAACCTGTATCCCATAATCCTCCAGGTTTAACACTGAATAACAGTTTTGTCATCATTCCTATTCTGATCTTGATACATAAAACACTGAGCAATGATGATCCATTGACAGTTTCTCTGTGGCTGAGGCTTTTCCTGTTACTTTAGAATATGTAGGGACTAAATTTTCTGCATGCCCTTAAACACCATTTCCTAAAAGCTAGATTCTTGAAGTTGCCTGCAAGCTTCACCTTTCAGTAATAGCTTCGTACCAAGGCTGCCAGACACTGTGCTTCCTAACTTTGCCTTGATATACAGCATTCTGTAAGGATGGTATGAATACTAATAGTAATGCAGTCTTTAAAGCCTACAAAGTTGAAAGAGGAAGGATGGAGTAACTGCATTTATTAAAAACCCAGACACTTATATATCTTTCTTGACCCAAATAATGTATGAATCAGGCTGCAAGAAACCTCTCTTTTCAACTTTTCATAATAATAATTATCAATTCATAGACAGTTGGAAAGAAGTGTACAGGGAGTCCTACACACCATTCACTCAGCCTCTCCCGATGTTAATATCTTTTTTTTTTTAAGATTTTATTTATTTATTTGACACAGAGAAAGAGAGTGAGATCACAAGTAGGCAGAGAGGCAGGCAGAGAGAGAGAAGAGGAAGCAGGCTCTCTGCCAAGCAGAGAGCCCGATGCGGGCCTCGATTCCAGGACCCTGAGATCATGACCTGAGCCGAAGGCAGAGGCTTTAACCCACTGAGCCACCCAGGCGCCCCCGATGTTAATATCTTGCAGAATAATAGTCCACTATAAAAACTATATCTGACATTGGTACAATTCACAGAATTTATAATAATTCTACCAGTTACACATTCACTCATTTGTGTGTATGTGTGTTTAATTCTTTGCAAGTGTATTATATCTATAGCTTCATGTAACTACCACCGCAAAATANGGTACAATTCACAGAATTTATAATAATTCTACCAGTTACACATTCACTCATTTGTATGTGTTTAATTCTTTGCAAGTGTATTATATCTATAGCTTCATGTAACTACCACCGCAAAATATAGAATTGTACCATCAACCATGGTTCCCTCATACAGTTTCTCTGTTTCCATATCCACTACTACACTAATTCATTCTCTATTTCTATAATTGCTATTTCAAAAGTGCTTTATAAATGGAATCATACATCATGTAACCTATTAACTGGATTTTTTCAGGGGTACCTGGCTAGCTCAGTCAGCAGGGCATGTGACTCTTGATCTCAGGGTTGTGAGTTTGAGCCCCACTATATGTTGGGAATAGAGATCACTTAATTAATTAATCTCCTTAATAAAAAAAGATTGAGTTTTTTTCCACTCATAATAATCACCTTGAAGTTCATCTAAGCTGTTGTCCATGTCTGTGATATGGACATACTATGGTTTGTTCACCATGCACTCACTCACTGAAGGATGTCTCAGTTGTTTTCAGTTCTTGCTTTTATGAATAAGGCTGCCATGAATGAATATTCATATACAAGTTTCTACATGATGTAAGTTTTCCTTTCTTAGAGATAAATGTCCAAGAGTACAATTGTTGGAATGAATGAATAGAGTCCATTTCTGTTTGTGAAAGAAACTGCCAAACCATCTTCCTGAATGGTAATACCATTTTCCATTCTCACTGGCAATGTATGAGTGATCAAGCTTCTCCAAATCCCCACCAGCATTCGATGTTATCTCTATTTTTTATTCTAGCCATTCTGATAGGTATTATTTTAGTAAGCATTACCCAGAGAAACAGAGCCAATAGGATGTACATGTACAGAGAGAGATAAATTTATTTTAAGGAACTGGCTCATGTGATTGGGAGTCTGGCAAACCTAAAGTGTTCAGGGCAGGCCAGCAGGATGGACACTCAGTGAAAAGTTTATACTATAACTTGGCCAAAGGCAATCCAGAAGCAGAATTCCTTATTCCTTGGGGAACTTGAGTCTTTTCCTCCTAAGGCCTTCAACTGTTTGGATGAGGACCACCCATATTATGGAGGATAAACTGCTTTATTCAAAGTCTACTGATGTAAATGTTCTCATCCAAAAATTACCTTCACAGCAGTATCTAGACAGGTATTTGGCCAAATACATTTGGTCAATATATTTTTTATATTTTTTAAAATGAGTCTACCCTTCATAGCCTAGCCAACTTGACCATAAAATTAATCATCACAGGTGTGTACTCAAGAAACTTTCTAAAAGGGAAACTTCCATTCCTAAAAATGATGGGTTATGTTATCTGGATGAACCTTCCAACTAAAAACAGCTAATAATTTTGAATAAAATATTTTAAAACATTTTTAAAAGTATCAAAGACCTAGTAAGATAATAAAAAAAATCATGAAGCCAAATTCTAAATTCCAAAAAAGACCATGAACCAAGACATAAACTGAACACAGAAAGCCACCTTTACCCTGTGGGCATTTGCCAAATTGAATAAAACTAAATAATAGCATTGATGACCTCTGGTTTGAGAGAATGCAAACCTAGGGCCTGCCAAAGTAGGAAGTCCAATAAAGACCTATTGTATTAAGTAGAATTCAGAAGAGTTAAACTCAGGAAAGGTTGAAGCAAAAATAACCTACCTTCTATTTGATAACTGCTAGGTGCCAAGCAGATGAAACATAAAGAAGAAAGGGAACAAGAGACAAGGGGGGGAGAAAATAAAAAATGTCACATCCCAGAAGGCTGTAAACAACTTAATTTCAGATGAGTTTGTTAGCAAAGATTTTTCCATAGGATGGTGAAAGAAACTTCAAACGTTTCTAGAGTGGTAGTGCCTATAAGAACTAGGCAGAACCAAATAAAAATTCTTTCCAGAGAAATGTAACTGCATTGTAGGTACTCAAAAAACCTTTATAAATTATTTTTCAAGGACAATGAGTAAAACATAATCAGGCCCAGAACACAACAATGCATTATGAGAACAAGCAGAAAAAAATAGATAATGGAAACAAGCATGCACCTACAGATTTTCCCATTATCAACACAAAGAAAATTAAACTATTATGCTTACTATGTTTAAAGAAATAAGTCAAAGTTGAAACTATCTGCAAAGGAGATTTTTAAAAGATCTCAGTATAATTTCTAGATAGGAAGAGTATATAATCAACTGATAACTCAATATGTCTGGCAAAGACTAGACATAACTGAAGAGAGACTTAGTGTACTAGGAAACAGATTAGGTACAATATCAAGGATGCAGCAAGGAAATATAAAAATGGAAAGTACAGAAGAAAGGTTAAGAAAAATGGAATATAAAGTGAGAGGCTATACCAGTTCCAGAAAGAAGAAGAAAGAGACACAAACTATATTCTGAAGAAATAACAGCTGAGAATTTTCCAGAACTGAAGAAAACATCAAGATTCAGACCAAATTCAGTGAATCCAAAAATACCACATTTGATTTAATTCTGACTGAAAAGAAAGAAGCATGTGGGTTGCATTGAGAAACTGAAGAGAAAGGAGTCAATTTTTTTGTTTTAATTTCATGTTGAATTAATTGTATTTAATTCATGGCTTACAAACATCTTTGGTCCATGCAGTCTCCACCTTTTAATACTGTTTTATTCTTTTTAGTACTTGTTTTCTAGTTCCATTCCCAATCTTTACACACCACCCCTAATACTTTTGATATAAGTTCTTGAATATGTAGTTATCCTTTTAATGAACATAGTATTATGTGTGTGTAAACATTTAATTCACAGAAATTCTATTATGCTATACAGGGGCAAAAAAAAAAGAATTGCAGGGATGCCTGGGTGTTTCAGTTGGTTAAGTGTCCAACTCTTGGTTTCAGTTCAGTCACGATCACAGGGTTGTGAGATAGAGCCCTGCCTCAGGCTCTGCACTCAGTGGGAAGCCTGCTTGAGCTTCCTTCTCCCTCTGCCCCTTCCGCATGTATGCACACACTCTCTCTACCTCCCTCTAAAATAAATAAATAAAATAAAATAAAAAGAATTGTAGTGACTCCAAAATGGATTTTAAAAATCCATTATCTACAGATATCACAGTAAAAAATACGAAAAAATCTTAAAAGAATACAACTAAATCTCAAAGGACTTAAAGCATGTGATATTATAAAAACAAAGAATCAAAGAAAATATGGGAATGAAAAATTACAGGCCAATATAGCTCATGAAAGTAGATCCTAATTCTAAACAAAATAATAGCATACTGAAGCTGGCAATAGATAAAAATGATATAACCAAGGTGGGTTTATCACAGAATTATAAGGTTTAACATTAAAAAATCAATTACTATAATTCTCTACATTAAGATGGTAAAAGAAAAATAATTACATGATCATAAAGAAAAAGGCATCTGAAAATACAGAACTGCTCATGATTTATATAAAAAAAAAATTCTCAGATGTGCCTGAGTAGCTCAGTGTTAAGCATCCAACTCTCAATTTTGACTCAGGTCATGATCGCAGGGTCATGAGATTGAGCCCCATCTTGGGCTCTGCAATGACTGTGGAGCCTACTTAATATTTTCTCTCCCCCTCTCCCTCTACCTCTCCCCAATTGTGCTCTCTCTCTCTCTCTAAAACAAAAAACAAAAAAACTCTTATAAAACAATACGCAAAAGAACTTCCTTAATTTGATCAACAGATCTATAAAAATGTTTCAGCTACATCATACTTAACAGTGAGAGTTGAAAACATTCATCCTGAGATTGAGAATAAGACAATTATCACTACATTTTATTAAAGATAACATTTTATTAAAGATAATAAGAAAAAAGAAATAAAAGGTATATAGACCAAAAAACAAGAAATAAAACTGTAGCTCACTAATGAAATCGAGAATACAGAATGTCTTTTTAAAATTACAGATTAAGCATTAGAGTTCATAAGAGGATTTATCAAGCTAAAAGAAGCAGAAACAATACACAATAATCCAACTGTATTCCTATACACTAAGAAAAAAGCTTGAAAATAAAACTTAAAATAACATTTGCAACAGAATCAAATAAATACCTTACAATAAATCTAATAAAACATTTGCAAGATCCCTTAGAAAAATATAAAACTTGATTAATACCTAAATAAATGAAGATATACCACATTCATAGGTTAGAAGCCTTGACATTGAAAACAAGTCAATTATCCCCAGTTGATAAATTCAAATCAGTGCAATCTCAGCCAAAATCCAACTGTTCTTGCAAAACTTCGTAATTTTAAAATTAGTATGGAAATGAAAATGACCAAGAATAGTCAAGATACTCTCAAAAAAGGAACAAGATGTGAAGACTTGTTCCATCAATTATGATGGAACCTATTATAACACTACAGCAATTAAGACAGTGTGATAACAATGCAGGGGAAGACAAACAGACCTATGAAATGAAACAGGGAACCTGGACCCCTGGGGGTGTGTGTGTGTGTGTGTGTGTGTGTGTGTGTGTGTGTGTGTGTGTGTGTGTNGTGTGTGTGTGTGTGTGTGTGTGTGTGTGTGTGTGTGTGTGATATTAGACAGGGAAGTTCTGGGATGACTGTGTATCTATTTTAGAAAAAAATTAAATTTAACCCTTACTTCACACCATATACAAAGATAATTCTAAATGGATAAGAAAACCAAATTTTAAAGGCAAAAGTACCTAGGCATACCTCATTTTACTGCACTTTGCAGATACTGTGTTTTTCACAAATCAACGGCTTGTGGCAACCCTGCATCAAGCAAGTCTATCAGCACCATTTTCCAAAAGCATTTGTTCACTTTGTATCTCTGAGTCATATTGTGGCGATTCTTACAATATTTAAAACTTTTTCATTATTGTTATATTTGTTATGGTGATCTGTGAGTACAACTCACTGAAAGCTTAGACGATGGGTAGAATTTTTAGAAATGAAGTATTTTTAATTAAAATATGTACATTGGGGGCACCTAGGTGGCTGAGTCATTGGGCATCTGCCTTTGGCTCAGGTCATGATTCCAGGCTCCTGGGATCGAGCCCCACATCGGGCTCCTTCCTCAGAGGGAAGCCTGCTTCTCCCTCCCCCACTTCCCCTGCTTGTGTTCCCTCTCTCGCTCTCTCTCGCTCTCTCTCTCTCTCAAATAAATAAATAAAATCTTTTTTTAAAAATCTACTTTTTTAAAGCTACAGTGATATTACACACTTAATAGGCTACAGTATAGTGTAAATGTTTCTTTTACATGCACTGAAAAAACAAAAAATTCATTCAACTCGCTTTATTGTAATGTTCATTTTATCATGGTGGTCTCAAACTAAACCCACAGTATCTCTGAGGTATGCCTGCAATGCTCTTTGGAAGATAATACAGAACATATTAATCACTCTTGGATTAGGAAAGGATATTTTAAACAAGACATAAAGGGGCACCCGGGTGGCTCAGTCATTGGGCATCTGCCTGTGGCTCAGGTCATGATCCCAGGGTCCTGGGATTGAGCCCCGCATTGGGTTCCCTGCTCCGTGGGGAGCCTGCTTCTCCCTCTCCCACTGCCCCTGCTTGTGTTCCCTCTCTTGCTGTGTCTCTCTCTCTGTCAAATAAATACATAAAATCTTAAAAAAAATAAAATAAAATAGAATAAAATAAACAAGACATAAAAAGCACAGGTAATGAAGCAAAAGACCAAAAATATTCATTATTAAAATTACAAACTTCTGTTCATCAAAGGGTATCATCAAGAGAATAAAAAGATAAATCACAAAGCAAGAAAAGATACTTTCAACACAGATAACCAAAAAAGGAGTAATATCACAGAATATATTTTAAATAAAAAGAAAATGACAGATAAACCAATAGAAAGGTGTGGAAGATATTTAAAAAGATACTTAATAAAAGAAGATATCCAAATAGCCAATATACACAGGAAAAGGTGCTCAGTCTCATTAGTAATCAGGAATATGAAAATTAAAACTCCCAAGATTTTACAACATACTCCCCAGACTGGCAAAAATTTTAAAGATTGACAATTTCAAGTATTATTGAAAAAATGAAGCAATGGGACCCCCAGACACTGTCAGTGTGTAAACTGGCAAAACCACTTTGGAAAACAGTTTGGTAGTATAAGGT
Source organism: Ailurus styani (assembly GCA_002007465.1). Classification (NCBI taxonomy): domain Eukaryota; kingdom Metazoa; phylum Chordata; class Mammalia; order Carnivora; family Ailuridae; genus Ailurus; species Ailurus styani. The sequence continues at coordinate 2,118,868 of LNAC01000137.1, forward strand.
TGAAGATATAAATCCTTTATCAGTATAATAAAGCCCCTCAAAACATAATAGCTAAGGGACGCCTGGGTGGCTCAGTCAGTTAAGCGTCTGCCTTAGGCTCAGGTCATGACTCCAGGTTCCTTGGATCGAGTCCCATATCGGACTCAGTGAGCAGTATGCTTCTCCCTCTACCCCTCCCCCCTGCTCATGATCTCTCTCTCTCTCTCTCTCTCTCTCTCAAATAAATAAATCTTTAAAAAAAATACTACATCAAAAATGAATGATGTATGGTGACTAGCATAACACAAAATTTTTTTTAACTTTTTAATTTAAAATTTTAAAAAATAGCTAAAAATAACAATTATAAAATAAAACAAATACTTCAACATAACAAAAGCCATATAATGAAAAGTCCATAGCTAACATCACACTGAAGGATGAAAAGCTAAAAGCTTTTTCTCTAAGATTAGGAAGAAAACAAGGTTGCCCACTCTCACCTTTATTCAACATAGTAATAACATAGTACTAGAAGTCCTAACCAGAGCAATTAGGCAAGAAAAAAGGAATAAAACGCATCCAGATGGGAAAGGAAGAAATAAAACTGTCACTATCTGCAGATGACATTTATACAGAAAACCTTTCTAAAGGCACCACTAAAAAATTATTAGAATAAATTAATTCAGTAAATCTTCAGGATACAGTATCAATATACAAAAACCTGTTGCATTTCTATATACTAATAACCAACTATTAGAGATATAAGAAAACAATTTCATTTATGTTTCATTGGAAAGAATAAAATATTTAGGAATAAACTCAATCAAGGAGGTAAAAGACCTATACACTGAAAACTGTAAGACAGTGATTAAAGAAATTGAAGAAGGCACAAATAAATGAAAAAATATTCTATGTTCATAAATTGGAAGAATTATTATTAAAATGTCTATATTACCCAAAACAATCTACAGATTTAACGCAACCCCTATTAAAATTTCAATAGCATTTTTCGCTGAAATAGAACAAACAATCCTAAAATTTGTATGGAAACACAAAAGACACCAAATAGCCAAAGAAGTCTTGAGGAAGAAAGATCAAAGCTAGAGGTATCATGCTTCCTGCTTTCAAACTATTTTACAAAGCTGTAATAATCAAAACAGTATGAATATGAAAGAGATGAGAAGAGAGATGAATTGAAGAAAAGAAAATTAAAAATTGTTCAGGTTCGTTAAGTCTGTAGCATATAGGAAGGGTCCAAGATGTGCTGCGTTGGAAAATAAATCCAATTCTTATTTCTAGTATCTCTAATCAACAAAAATTCTCACACTAAGAAATAGCTCAAAACAGGTATCAAACCAAGGGCATAGGTGTAAAGACCATTTAATGACTCAGAAAAATTCAAGGCAAACTTACTATATAAGAATCTCAAGAGAATGATCTCACAGCAGCCTGATATGTCTAAGGTAGAGACAGGTCAGGATTGAAAAGAATTATGGATGTGGCTTTGGAGAAAAAAATTCACAGGAAACCCAGAAAATTCTGTGGGTTTTTTAATTGAAGTATAGGTGACACATGCTGTTACATCCATTTCAAGTATACAACACAGTGATTCAACAGTTCTATATGTTATGCTATGCTCACAGTAAGTATAGTTGCCATTTGTCACCATACTATGCTATTACAACACCACTGACTCTGTTCCCTATACTATACTTTTCATCCCCATGATTTATTCATTCCATAACTGGAAGCCTGTACCTTCTACTCCCCTTTACTCATTTTGCCCATTCCCCCTATGTTCTACCCCTCTGGCAATCATTAGTTTGTTCTCTGTATTATGTCTGTTTCTGCTTTTTTGTTTGTTCATTTTCATTTGTTCTAACTACTGGTAGAAGTGCTGCCAGTTTAATTAAAAGGACTGAGATGATTCAAAATGAAGAGGCTTTGGGCCACCAAAGTTCTACTCATAGAAAACAAGACTGAAACAACTCAGTTACAGAGATGATTTCTTATGAAAAATGAAGAGCCTTTCAAAGAGCTGAGCCAAGAATCTAGAGGTAGAGCCAAAAAGAAAGCAATGGATTAGAAGGAACACCCTCAGGGAACAACAGAATGAATTCTGTAAAGAACATATCTACTGTCTTCCTTTACACTACACACAATTCTTTTGATATTTCTGGTCACCAAATAAATGGGGGGTAAATCCACCCCAAACATTTCTGTAACACCAGCAGAGTGAACTACAATTTAACTCAATTCTGACCCTACCTACCTGGAGATAACAACAAATCAGATCCCAGAGGTTAAGGGTTCAGTCCCACAAGACTTATCCCGTCACCACCTCAAATGCCAACTGGACATCTAAGTTGCTACCTACACTTCTGACCGATTGGCTACAAATCAGAGGTTTCCATGACCCCTTCCTCCTCAGGTTCAATTAATTTGCTAGAACAGCTCACAAAACTCAGAAAAACAGTTTACTTACTAGATTACAAGCTTATTACAAAGGATATTAAAAGTTACAAATAAACAGGAAGATGAAGAGACACATAGGGAAAAACCTAGAAGGGTTCTAAGCACAGGAGCTTCTATTCTTATAATCTGGAGTTCACCATCCTTTTGGCTCGAGATGCATTCTTTTGGTGAGTGGCTGCAGAAGGAGAGAAAGAATCTTAAGCAGGCTCCATGCCAAGCCTGGAGCCCAACACAGGCTCAATCTCTGAGATTGAGGCTCAATCTACCCTGAGATAAGAACCTGAGCCAAAATCAACCGTCGGACACCTAACCAACTGAGCTACCCAGGCACCCCCGGGGGTGCATTCTTGTTCACCAACTCAGAAGTTCTGCAAACCCATACAGTTCAGGGATTTTTATGGAGGTTTCATTACATAGACATACTGATTACATCATTGGCCATTAGTGAACAAGTCAATCTCAATCTCTAGTCCCTCTTCCCTCCTAGACTAGACTAGGTCTGGTGGGAGGGGGAACCTAGAAGTTCCAACCTTCTCATCACATGGTTGGTTCCGCTAGCAAGCAGCCCCCATTCTTAGGAGCTTTCCAAAAGTCACTTCATTAACCTAAACTCAAATGTGGGTGAAAGGTCTTGTTTTGAATCACTACATTTCTTACACCTTTGTAACTCTAGAGCTATTTTCAGGAACAGAAAACAAAAGACCAAATACTAAAAAACAATGTTCTCACTGTTCTTATTGCTTAGAAAATTTGAAAGGTTTTAGGAGTTCTGTGCCAGAAATAAGATGAAGACCAAATTTCATCAATACGTTCTTATTATAAACCATAATATCACAAAGACCCAATCAGGGAACATTTCATGCCCGTGAAAACATATCTCCACCTGCATTTGAGAATTGCTACATACTAATGACTACTAAATGTTCTTTCTCCTCTTTCTAAATGAAAGTGTCTATTGTGGTTAACCTGTCCCTGTCTCATCACTGTATATTGGATTGGGAGGCAGACGATTTGTTTTTTACTTGGCAGGTCCCTGGATCAAGAGAAGCTATATCTGAGAAGCTGCAGCCCACAAGACTCAACCACATTTATGGTAAAGATCAAGTGATTCTGGATACTGAGCCTGATACTGTTTTGGAGTGACATTTTGGAGGTTTGGGGAGCGGATGCGCATGTTTTGCTTATGTGAAAAATACAAAAGAGGCAAATTGTGTTAAATTGCTTAATGGCCACAGATTCTTCCCATCATGCCCATTAAATGTGATATGGTCACTTTTCCCTTCCAGAGGCAGAATCTATTTCCCCACAAGGGACTGCCTGAGGATTCCCTCTGACCAATGACCTTGAACTCTTTGCTCTCTTTGTTGCTCTGAACCTGCCTTGCCTTGCTTTATCATACCATGAAGAAGCATAAAATTCTATGGAGAGGGAGAGGCCCAGCCTTCCACCAATCTATAAGCTGAATGCAGGTGTAAGAGTAAGCCTAGGCAAGACCAACAAGAAAGAAAGAAAGAAAGAAAGAAAGAAAGAAAGAAAGAAAGAAAGAAAGAAAGAAAGAAAGAAAGAAAGAAAGAAAGAAAGAAAGAAAGAATCGCATCAAACCTGCAAAATTATGAGAAATAATTGCTGTTTTAAGCCATTAAGTTTGCTATGCAGCCATATATTCAAAATTTTTTGTTTTAACATTTTAATCCTGCATTGTCTCCTTCTGCAAGTTCCTTTTTTCTGTTTGGTTTTCATCTCTTTCCTGTTGTTCTCAAATGTCTGCTGATTCCTGGCTATCTGGTCATCTTTAAAAGTAATGCAAATTTATGGGGTACCTAGTGGCTCAGTTGGTTAAGCACTCAAGTCTTAATTTCAGCTCAGGTCTTGATCTCAGGGTCATAAGTTCAAGCTCCACGTTGGGTTCCATGCTGAGCATGAAGCCAAGTTAAAAATAAATAAATAAAATTTTTAAAGTAATGCAAATTAAAAAAATAAAGGTATTACATTAGTCAGTATCATAAATGAAAAGCACAGGGAGACCACCCTAGATTAAAGGACAACAAAAAGATAAGACTACCAAATGCAGTGTGTAAACTTTGGTTACTAAAATGAAAAGCAGAATAGCTATAAAAAGGACATCTGGGGGACAACTGGGGAAACTGGAATGTTGAGTGTAACAGGTAATATGCCTAGGTCAGTATCAGATTTCTTAGAGAGCTGTGAAACAGTGTCCTGGTTCTTGTTTTTAAGGAGATACATGCTTTCCAAGTATCATGATGCTTGACAATTACTTTCAAGTGCTTCAGAAAAGAGAAGTATATAGAGATGAAGATACAGCTCTTGTAGAAAATTTTTATAATTGGTGAATCTAGGTAAAGGGTTTAAAGGTGTTGATCGGTCTATTATTTGAACTCCTCNCTGCTTCAGAAAAGAGAAGTATATAGAGATGAAGATACAGCTCTTGTAGAAAATTTTTAATAATTGGTGAATCTAGGTAAAGGGTTTAAAGGTGTTGATCGGTCTATTATTTGAACTCCTCTATAAAGTTTGAATTTTGTCAAGATAAAATATTAGGGAAAACAGAATGATGCGATAATCAAAAAGATAATAGTAAGTGTTGCCAAGGATGTGAGAAACTGGAATTCTCATAATCTCCTGGTGGGAATACAAAACAGTGCAGCCATTTTGGAAAACAGTCAGGCAGTTCCTTAAAAGGTTAACCATACAGTTACCACATGACCCAGCAACTCCTCTCCTAGATACTCAAGAGACACATCAATGTTCATAGGAGCACAGCAGGAGCATAGCACAGACTATTCATAATAGTCAAAAAGTAGAAATAATCAAAATGTCCATTAACTGATGAATGGATAAACAAAATGTGGTATATCCATAAAATGTATGTCGGTCAGCAATAAAAAAGAATGAAGTATTGATACACGCTACAATATGGATGAACCTTGAAAATATTATACTACGTGAAAGAAGCCAGTCACAAAAGGTCATATATTGTATTATTCCATTTATATGAAATGTCCAGAAGAGGCAAATCCGTAGAAAAAGAAAATAGATTGGTGGTTGCTTAGGGCTGTGGGTTAGGGAGATTGGAGAGGAATGGGGAGAGATTGGAGAGGATTGGCTAATAAATGGGGGGTTTCTTTTTCACATGATGAAAATATTCTAAAACTGGGGTGATGGTTGCACAATTCTGAATACACTAAAAACCACTGAATCTTACATTTTGAATGAATGAATTATATGGTATGTGAACTACATCTTCATAAAGTTGTTACTTTTCAAAATGGAATAATAAGCTAGAGAGCTAAATGGAAGCTCTGGGTGAGGGCTTACTGACCAATAGCCTTCACTACTGGAGTGATCAAATGGCAAAATAATCTTTTCATTAAGGGACTGCCTACCCAATATCAATATGCAGACATCTTGTCTCTCAAGCCTTTCATTTTCTCCAGAAAAAACTCTCCATTCTCCTGTCTTAGAGTGCAAGAGAAGAGGATAGAGGGTTTTATCTGGCACATCCATTCAGATAGAAGTATGACAGATAGAAGGTAAGGATTCCACAGTTCAGTGGCTAGGTTTTTACTCAATATTTATTTGCAAGCACATGACTCCTCCCTGTCCACTGTGTCTAGTATACTCCTGACTGGAACTGCAATGTTCAATATTTTTCAGAAATTTTTAAATTTCCCATCTTCAGTGGGGAAGGAGACCTGGGGAGGTTCAAGTATTCTACAAATAGATTTTCAACAAATCTTCCTTTTTATTCCCAAACCTTATTCCTGCCTTTCAGGTTATTTGGTATTTCCAAATGCTAACCATACTTCCAAACCTTTAAGTCAATCACCACTCCTCTATTTGCTTTCTGACAGGCACTGCTGAATTATCTCCTATTCTCCCTTGTCTCTGTGTGTCAATACTCCTTTTATCCATTTTAATGATATTGAGAAAAACAAATGAATGTGATTAATCCATCATGTTTAGAAGCCTCAAACAGGATTTCAAAGCTCACCTCCAATACAACTATATGAATTCTGCTGTGCATAGAGCAACACATTGAACAATGTTAGTCCTAAAAAATATATATGATGAATTGCACAGAGTAGATGACTAAAGAAACTTTAGAGTTAGGTTCCTAGCAAACTGCAAAGCACTATGCAAGTTTCTCAGGACATGAGCTCACAACCTGGTTGGAAAGACAGACACAGAAACTAACAGTGTGATAATAGAAGCAAATACAAAATACCTATGAAAATACAGATAAGAAAGCAATTGATTCTATCAACAGGACTTACAAGGAATGTTACAGAAAAGATAGCATCAGTGCTAGACCTTAAATATTAGTCTGGCAAAGACGATGGGGGAAATAACAAGCAAGATGATAACTATATGTTTACACCGTTTATCAATTTACCTATAGAAATGTGTACCAGATAATGCAAATCTAGATGATGTACCACTCAATTGTGAGAGCCAGTATTGCTATTTTATCTTGTCTCTCAGAGCCTGCACACAATGGTACTAAATAAATCTTCTATCAGTTCAAAACACTGCAAATTTATTCCAGCTTTAATGCCTATGTACTTGCTGTTACTTCTTCAAGGAATGCTCTATCTCCACATTTACATAGAATTTCCTTCATGTTTTTCAGGTCTCATGTCAAATGTTACTTCTTCAAGGGTGCATGAATGGGTCAGTCCGTTGAGGGGCCAACTCTCAGTTTCAGATCATGTCACGATCTCAGGATTATGAGATCAAGTCCTGCATTGAGCTCCACACTCAGTGCAGAGTCCACTTGAGATCCTTTCTCTCCCTTTGCCCCTAATCCCACTTGCACACTCTCTAATAAATAGATCTTTAAAAAATGTTAGCTCTTCAATACACACACCCCATTACTCTTTAGTAATTATCTGTTAATTATCTAGTAACTTCATTATATCTCCTCCTTTAAAAAAGCTTGGAAGGGTACCTGGGTGGCTCAGTTGGCTGGGCATGTGACTTTTGGTTTCGGCTCAGGTCATGATCTCATGGTCATAGGATTGGGCCCTGTGATGGGCTCCATGCTCTCTGCAGAGTCTGCTTGAGATTCTCTCTCTCCCCCCTCTCTGCCCCTCCCACACATATACACACACGCACGTGCACACATGCTGTCTCTCTTTCTCCCCCCCCTCAAATAAATAAATAAAATATTTTAAAAATAAGCTTTGTGAGAGTACAATCTCATCTATACTGGCCATGCTATATGTCTTCAGTACCTAGGACAGGGCCTCATAATAGAATAATATCCAAGATTACATACATATTTGTCGAATATTGAATTAATTTACTTCATTTCCCTAGTCCTTGAAGGTATTTAGTTAGTAACTCTTGCTATAGGCACATAATCATTCAAAGAGCAACAGACTGAGTATCAGTTGATATTAACAAATCTATTAATAGGTAGTCACGTGACTACTGACAAATTGCTTGACCTTCCTGAATCTTTCTTAATTTATCTCTAAATTTATTTCCAGCCAGAAGTTCTATCTAGTGACTACCATGTGAACAATACTCAATGCCTCAATGCATCTTTAGTCGACTACCTCAGAAGTATTCACATTTTTTAGTCTCCAATTCAACAAATCAAAATTTGCACTTTTTCACCCTCAAATCTTTTAAACTCCAATTCTGTCAGTAGTGAACACTCACAAAATCTTTGATCTTTGTCTTTCTCTTTCTTTCTCCCTCTTTTACTCCCCTTCATCCCCTAAAATCTAATATCTAAATAGACCTGTTTGTTCTTCCTTCTAATTGGCCCTTAGATTCATTCTGCATCACTCCTACTGCTATCAATCAAGTCAGACCCTCATTACCTCAGACATGAGTTATAACTACCTTTTCCTGTTATTCCTTTAATCTTCTCCCCCACTTCAATCTAATCTGCATATTTCTCCAAAATTATTTTTCAAAATACCACTTAAATCTCATCAATGTCCAAATTCAACGGGGCTCCTCTTATCTACAAACCAAGTCCAAATGCATCTGCCTGACTTTTAAGGGTTCCCCACTTTCTAATTTCATCCTCCTTTTCAATTTTCATCTTCTGTACACAGTAAAGGTCCTAACAAAGGACCAAGATGTCCTCTACTATAATTTCCTTATGGTCTCCTACCTAATCCATGCTCATTCCCACCTCTGTACCTAGAATAAATTTTCAATTCCCCCTTATCTAAATTCTATCCATGTTTTATACCCAATTCAAGGCATCTTTTCTCCAAGAATCCTTCCCTCAACCCCATTCTGACCCCACCATTCTTTAAATTCCTATTGTGTGCTTAAATTCAACACAAGATTTAATAATAATTTCCCAATTTTTCTATTTATGTTCAATCTGCCTCTCACATGGGATGTTTTTTAAGTGCAAGAACTATTATTTCATTTACAGTCCTTAGCATTTAATAAGATTCTAGGCATAAAGTAAGAACTCAGTGAATTAAATGGCCACTAAAAGAGTTTTTGTTTTTTAAGTAGATTACATGCCCAACATGGGACTCAAACTCACAACCCAGTATTAAGAGTCAGACACTCTACCAACTGAGCCAGCCAGGTGTCCTTAGAACAACTTCTTACATATTACAAAGCAATTTCAACTGTATTTTCCACTCGATCCTTAAGTTGCTTCTCTGATGTGTTCAGGCCTACACCCGCATAAGAATTGGACTGCTCTGGGGCTCCAGGGTGGTTCAGTTGTTAGGTGTCTGACTTCAGCTGAGGTCATGATCAAAGGATCCTGGGATCAAGCTCCGAGTCAGCTCCCCACTCAATAGGGAGTCAGCTTGTCCCTCTGCCCCTCCTCCCACCTTGTGTTTTCTCTCTCTTTCTCTCAAATAAATAAAATCTTTAAAAAAAAAAACACACAAAACAAAACTTGACTACTCTGACAACTGCAAAACCTTGGGGTAAAAGACTAATTTTGGGGGCGCCTGGGTGGCTCAGTGGGTTAAAGCCTCTGCTTTCGACTCGGGTCATGATCTCAGCGTCCTGGGATTGAGGCCGGCATCGGGCTCTCTGCTCAGCAGGGAGCCNCCTCTGCTTTCGACTCGGGTCATGATCTCAGCGTCCTGGGATTGAGGCCGGCATCAGGCTCTCTGCTCAGCAGGGAGCCTGCTTCCTCCTCTCCCTGTCTCTCTGCCTGCCTCTCTGCCTACTTGTAATCTCTCTCTCTGTGTCAAATAAATAAATAAAATCTTAAAAAAAAAAAAAGACTAATTTTTCTGAGACCCAGTTTCCTAATCTGATAATAAATTTCAAGTTTAACTCAAAAAGATAGGCTCATATTTTAAGAGATCAGCACTGTTGAAAGCTTGAAACATATTTTTAGATGGATTAACAACCCCAGTCAGTTAAATTAATAAATGTGAAGAGAATGCAGGAAAAATCTGTAACTACGTCTGATTTTGGTTTCTGTACTATTGAAACAAAAAAATATTATACATAATACAAATGTTTTAAGTATTATTACTATTTTACCAGAAAGCTGTACTTCTTTAAATAGATCTTATCTATTACTTACATTCAAACATATCTCAAAAGAGATTTAAGATACTGAATTAAGAAACTTACTACATTTTCATTTGTGATTTTTTATTACTAGAGAAGACTAAATTATTTCTTTTTTTTTAAAGATTTTATTTATTTATTTGACACAGAGAGAGGGATTACAAGTAGGCAGAGAGGCAGGCAGAGAGAGAGAGTAGAGAGGAGGAAGCAGACTCCCTGCTGAGCAGAGAGCCCGATGCGGTCCTCGATCCCAGGACCCTGGGATCATGACCTGAGCCGAAGGCAGAGGCTTTAACCCACTGAGCCACCCAGGCGCCCTAAATTATTTCCATCATAATGCTCCTTCCATGGGGCACCTGGGTGGCTCAGTGGGTTAAGCCTCTGCCTTTGGCTCAGGTCATGATCTCAGGGTCCTGGGATCCAGCCCTGCATCGGGCTCTCCGCTCAGCAGAGGGGCCTGCTTCCCCCTCTTTCTCTGCCTGCCTATCTGCCTACTTGTGATCACTCTCTCTCTGTCAAATAAAATAAATAAAAATCTTTAAAAAAAAATTCTCCTTCTATTTTATATGGGGAGTCAATGTTAAAATGTTATTCGTTTATCAGATATACACTTAGGGGCACCTAAGTGGCACAGTCAGTTAAACATCCAACTCTTGGTTTTGGCTCAGGTCATGATCTCAGGGTCATGAGATCAAGCGCCCCGGGGGGTCTCTGTGCTCAGTGCTGAGTCTGCTTGAGATTCTCTCTTCCTCTCCCTCTGCCCCTCCTGCTCATGCACACACACACTCTCTCTCTCAAATAAATAAGTCTTTTAAAAAATAAATAAATGCANATTCCTCTCCCTCTGCCCCTCCTGCTCATGCACACAGACACTCTCATGCACACACACACTCTCTCTCTCAAATAAATAAGTCTTTTAAAAAATAAATAAATGCACTATAAGTACATCTATTTAGTGACTCAGTATTTGTTTCTTGCTACATATAAAATTAGGGTTTTTTTAGGGCAAGAGAGAGAGCACGTGCACATGCAAGAGCAGGGGCAGGTTGGGGGGAAGGGAGAGGGAAAGGGAGAGAGAGAATCCCAAGCAGCTTTCATGACCAGTGGGATCCCCATGTGGGCCTCAATCCCATGACCCTGAGATCATGACCTGAGCTAGGATCAAGGCACCCCGTAATGTTACTTATCTTTTTTTTTTTTTAAGATTTTATTTATTTATTTAACAGAGAGAGAGAGATCACAAGTAGGCTGAGAGGCAGGCAGAGAGAGAGGAGGAAGCAAGCTCTCCACTGAGCAGGGAGCCCGATGTGGGCCTGGATCCCAGGACCCTGAGATCATGACCTGAGCTGAAAGCAGAGGCTTTAACCCACTGAGCCACCCAGGCACCCAATGTTACTTATCTTAAATATTCAAAGTTCACAGAGTGCCTGGGTGGCTCAGTCATTACTCGTCTGCGTTTGGCTCAGGTCATGATCCCAGGGTCCTGGGATTGAGTCCCTCATTGGGCTCTCTGCTCAGCGGGAAGCCTGTTTCTTCCTCCCCCTCTCCCTCTGCTTGTATTCCCTCTCTTGCTGTCTCTCTCTGTGTGTCAAATAAATAAGTAAAATCATTTAAAAAAAATAAACACTCAAAGTCCAAAATCATTAGCCAAATATTTACAAATTTGGGCATAATAAAAGCAGAAAATTATATTACTTGTTTAAACAGTGCTAAACAAACAACAGGAGAAATGAAATAAATACGTATTTCTCAATGTGTGGTTCCTGGATCAACAATATCAGTAAGATCTAAAGGACTTTTAGAAATACAAATTTTTGCCTATGTTACCTTGATACTGACTGCATTCTCAATAGGCTATCGTTTTTATAATGACAAAATGGCTGTAGGCAGTTACCAGAGCTGCAAACTTCCTTCCTCCTCCTTCCCACAAAGGAAAGATTACATCCAAATAAAAGTCCTAAGGTTACCTATTTGGGGCTGCACCGGTTACCTTTCCAACCCTGAACCAATTACTGAGCTCAGGAAGCACAGCTGATGGAAGTACAGCTCAACAAGCTCAACCTCGGGAGCTGCAGGTGAAGTCAATCCAGGCTAATCTCACCAACATCACTACGACCGAGAAAGTGAGGACTATTTAGGGAAATGTCAGGTACTGTTAGCAGGAAAAAGGAAGAATGTATGTGGGGGGTCAATAAAAACAACTTTCCATAAAAGCTTACCACACACCTCTAAATGGGTTAAAATACAAGAGTAAACTCACTGCTTTTTTCCTTTGGATTAAAGGCAAGTTCCACATTAGTAATCCAAAAAAAAAACTATATTAAAATAACATTTTTATTTATCAAATTAGCACAGTTTTGGTGGTTTTGTTTTGGTTTTTTTAATTACTATCTAAGGGCACCTTGGTGGCTCAGTTGATTAAGCATCTGACTCTTGATTTCAGCTCAGGTCATGATCTCACGGTCCTGGGATCAAGCCCCACAGTGGGCTCCCTGCTCAGCAGGGAGTCTGCTTGAGATTCTCTCCCTTTCCCTCTCCCTCTGCCCCTGCCCCGCACTCTCATGTGCATGCTCTCCCTCTCTCCTTCTCTCTCTAAAAATAAATAAATTTTTAAAAAATACTATCTAGTACTAGTAAAGGGATGGTGAAACTGACATTCAATCAATTCTGGTAGAAATATAAGCAGAAACAATCCTTTGAAAAACAATTTAAAATGTCTCGGGAGTCATAAACTATACAGATGTATACTCACTTCTGAGAATCCATTCAAAAGAAAAAATCCTAAATGTACAAAAATTTCCACATTAACAGATATTGACTACTACTTATTAATAAAAACAAGAAAGAATAATTGGAAACAACCTAAATGTCCAGGGATAAGAAAATAATCAATTACATTATCACTACCTAGTACAATATATGCAGCCACTTAAAACAAAAATAGCTAATATCTGTTGAGCACTTAATATATGCAAGACACGCGTAACACTATTTAGTTCTCCAAACAGCTTTATAAGATATTTACTATTAGTATTTCTATTTCAGAAATGAAAAAACTGTGACATAAGGAGATTAAGTAGTTTGCCCAAGGTTACACATAAGGGATGGAACCAAGATATAAACCCAATAATCTAGTTCCAGGCTTGTATTCTTAACCACTACATTATATTGCCTCTCAATATTGTGTTTGTGTAGTTTATAACAACAAAACGTTTACGTTATGTTTTATAAAAGGCAAACAATCAACAACAACAAAAACAGAACTTAAAGTCTTCCAGTTAAAGATAGTGGGTTGGGGAGACGCCTGGATGGCTCAGTCGGTTCGTTAAGCATCTGCCTTCAGCTCAGGTCATGATCCCAGGGTCCTTGGCTCAAACCCCATGTCGGGCAGATAGAGGAGTAGTATTTATAAGACCTGAGAAAGCAAAGCCAGTAATATGGAAAACTGGGAAGCAATCTGACGTACATCACTCACCCCCTTTCCCCACGCCCCTTCCCTGGTCCCTCCTCCTCACCCCTGCAAATGTCTAGTGATACCAGAACCGCTAAAGGTGAAGGCAAACATGTCCAAAAACAGGACAATTGCTTGGATGTCTTTTTAAGAGGTTAGACCCCAGATTCCCTTTCTCTTTCTGCTTAGCCAGATGACTACCCTTCCCTCATCTGGACAGATTAGAAGTTGTTCTAAAGGTGATAAAAGCAGAGAGTCTCTACAATAAGGGATAATAGCTCAGGGATTGGGAGAACACACTATCCTGAAAAGTGTACATACCAAATGTTGAAACAGTCCTACCTAACCAGCTTTCTTCCTCTACGGGGCTCTCACAGCAGCTGACGTCTCTGGAAGCAAGAGACTGGAAGTGTGTTTTCAAAAGAATTTGGGCCAAGAGAAAAGACATAAATAATATGACACTGGGAGCTTCCACACAAAATGTTTTAGTTGGACTACCTTAGAGACCATAGTCCATAGCTGTACCCATACATTTAGAGCTTCCAATCCACTTTTCTGGTGCCTCATTCTTAAACAACAGCAGAGAGCTAAAGACCAATAGATTTTCGAGGGTAAGCATCTAATTTCAAACACAGAGACCAAAACAAATGAAAAGATTTTAAATTCAATTTAGAGGGAACAAAGATTAAGCAGAGGGAACACTTTCAAAAGAAACACCTTTAATATTCTCATTAAAAGATAAGACCATATATTGTATTTATGAAAAAAGGAAAATGCTATGATAAAAGGAAGATTCTCAGAAATAATTTTTTTAATTTAGTAGAAATAAAGACAAAATTGAAGAAATCTTACAAAAAGAAGAGCAAAAGCCAAAGAAATACAGAATTCAAGAAGAAAGTATTAGAGGATTCATCCAGAAGGTCCAATAACTATACCCTAGAAGTTCCAAAAAAAAATATATGGAGAAATTAGAGAATAAATCATGACAAACTTTTGGGCACCTGGGAGGCTCAGTCAGCTAAACCTCTACCTTTGGCTCAGGTCATGATCCAAGCTCCTGAGATCGAGTCCCACATCGGGCTCCCTGCTCTGCTGGGAGCCTGCTTCTCACTCTGCCTCTCTGTCTCTCATAAATAAATGAATAAAATCCTAAAAAAATAAATAAATAAATCATGACAAATTGTCAAGACTGATTTTCTCAGAACTAAAAAATATGAGTTTGCAAATAGCTCATGAAGTGCCAGCACCAAGACAAATCATTGTGAAATAATAGAACACTGGACAAATGGAGAGGTCCTACAAGCTTCTAGAAAGAAAAAAAAATTCATACAAGGGATGAAGAATTAGAGTTTTCAATATCTATAATAAAATCTAGAATAAAGAAGCTAAGTCTTCAAAGTTATTACCAAACTGGAATTCATTGCCATGCCAAATGTGGAGGTAAAAGATATTTTTAGATATGCAGTTTCCAAAACAATTTACCCTCCATGCATTCTTTCTCAGGAAGCTACTTAAGGAATTCTGCAAGGAAGAGGAAGATATGGAATCCAGGAAACAAGAGACTCTAAGTGAGAGAGAAGAAACAAAGTCCTGCGATGATGAAGGGGCTTGTACAGTAAGCAGTCCAGATTGGTGTGCTTTAGTAGGCTCTGGTAGAAAGCTCCTCAGTAGGATGACATGAACAGATCACCAACTGTTTTTAAATCACTAAGAGTTTTACATAAATGAGAAAAGTCTGGGGTTGAATTAGTAATGAACACATCAAAAAGTAAGCAATGGAGGAAACAAGACAATGGTTAGGGGATGTTGTACAGGAAAGGAAAAATAATCATAGCATACTACAATGGCTCAGTTATAAATAGCATTTACTCAATCATAATAATGTACATATAGTTGAGGTTACGATATAACTATCATAAGATGAATGGTTGGAGAGTATGTGAAGCAAGAGAGGTTAAGGCACAAGATGAAAAAAAGTTAAATTTTCACCTCCAATCATGGAGAGTCATTAGATAATGCCTAAAACTGGAAAATCAAGAAGTAGCAATGATAAGTATATTATTTAGACATGCGGAAGTAAATGGCTAAAGAATAAGCTAAAAGAATTTAAAGTAGTTGCTTTGGAGAAGAGAAAATGGCAGGGTAAATTACTGTTTTTTTCTGAACAAACCTTGTAAAAAATTTTTAATTATTTATATTATGTACACATGTAACTAATGAAGTACATACTAAATTTTTTAAGATTCAAGGGGCGCCTGAGTGGTTCTGTCAGTTAAGAATCTGACTCAGTCTCAGCTCAGGTCTTGATCTCAGTGTTGTGAGTTCAAGCCCCATGTTGAGTTTCACGCCCAGCATGGAGCCACTTTAAAAAAAAAAATGTGGTTCAAAATTATATAAGCATCATGATTAAAACCATACCCATATAAATGTCATAAAAAAAATATTGAAAGAGAATACATCAATATGATAACTGTAGTTATCTTTCAGTGATCAAAGCACAAGTGATATTTTTCTCCATTCTGCTTTCTATAAAGAGTATATATAACAGAGGGAAAAAATTTGTTACGTTTCAAGCTGTTACAGAATTACTTCATTTACGAACCCTCAGAGAGATATATGAAATCAGTTTAGTTGCAAGCAGCATTTCTATGAAAGAGGAGAGAAAAGAACAGGATAAACTTTTTTTTTTAAGATTTATTTTAGAGAGAGAGTGAGCAGGGGGAGGGGCAGAAGGAGATTCCTCAAGCAGACTCCCTGCTGAGCACAGAGTCCAATGACATGGGCTCAGTCCCACGACCCCTGAGAACATGACCTGAGCCAAAACCAAGACAAACTGAGTCACCCAGGTAACCTTAGATTAGATTTATCTGCAATCTTCAATACAGTAAGTTTCATTAAACTTCAATATTATATATAAATGTAAATACATGCATGTGTACTGGATCACAATGTGAAATGTATTTCTTACTGTGGGCCAGAGTCCAAAAATAGTTTTGTTTTGTTTTCTAAAGATTTATTTATCTTAGAGAGAGAGAGCATTAGTGGGAGGGCAGAAGGAGAGAGAGAATCCCAAAGAGCTTCTGCATTGAACATGGAACCTGACACAGGGCTCAGTCTCACAACCCTAAGATCATGATCTGAGCCAAAACCAAAAGTTGGATGCTTAACCAACTGTGCCACCCAGGTGTCCCCAAAATAGTTTTTACAGTACTATTTTAAACAGCCTGATAAAGTGAGAAACAAGAGTTTTGAAATTTTGTGCTAAAATATAGATTTTTATTGTATGCTTTTGAAAAACACATACGCATTTTTGTCAATTCCTATAAGAATCCACATCAGATGTGGATTGAAATTCTTCCTTCTCTTACTAGCTGTGTGACCTGTTTCCATTTCAGTTTCCTTATTTATACAGCAGTGATAATAATACTTACTTTACAGGTTGTG
>LNAC01000137.1:2138252-2173835 GCA_002007465.1 Ailurus styani
AAAAAGGTGCTCTAAGTGTTCAAAGAATTCAAAGCACATAGTGCCCAAACCTCAATTACTTCACTTATAAAGATACTAAACTAAGTTTAAATTTTTATTTGTTAATTTATGTATATCATGTCTCATTACCAAAATAGTTGTAAGTACAATAGCAAATTGGAGTACATGATGTCTAGTAATACTTCTGGCAGTAAAAATCTGATTTAGTTCATCTATGGATAAGAGATTTCAGGCTACTGAGGAATTCAAGAGAGAGTTCTTAAAAAAGGATTTTGAGACAGACCCTGAGCAAAGGAAAATCAAATCTGGTTGAAGGATAGAGGGTAGTTCTTATTAACACAAACTGATTTGGAAAGTAGGAAGTCATTGAGCAGGTTTCACAAACTGAGGAGGAAATCGAGATAGAAGAGAGTTTAAGGTCATAAGTAATCAAGGAAGGGAAGGGAAAGACAGAAACTGGAACATTTTACATTTTACAGAAAGAAGTCAGTAAAGATCAAGGAATTAAGTGAGAAGAGAGGGGATAATTGAAGAAGTGACATCTAGGAGTTGAGTATTGAGTAACAGAAGTATGAAAATAATTACAATACAATATGGTCTTGTGCAATGGTAGAGATCCTTAGCCCTGTAACAGCAGAAAGAAGGGGCTTCTAATCCAGCAAGGGAAAAATCAACGAAGAACTGAAAAGGTCTGAGATTTCCTGGGGGTGGTGACCTCTGTGCTGAGGCTTAAAAATCTTAAAAGTTAAGAAGTGAGCAAAGTGAAAAATGAGGTAAAAGTGTTTTAGAGGGGGAAAAATAGCATAAGCAAAGGCACAGATGGACACAACGTCATTTTAAATGAGGAACTAAAAACAGCTTAAGGTTAGAGTTTACCATGTTAAGGCTGGAAGAAGAGATGAGGCATGAGAAGCACACAGGTTTTAGGTCTTTTGTTCCACGTCAAGGAGCTTAAACTAATTAATACCTTCACACATTCTGTTCTCTCATAGAGAATGCCTTCCTCTATCTTTCCTGTTTAAATGCAATTTAAAAATCAGATTGAATTTTATCTCCTCTGTGAAACTTTTCTTATGAATCCAGTTTACACCATTTCTCCTTTCCTGAACTGTACTTGTTGCCCGTATCATATGATTATTCTATTTATTGGTCCATTCTTATTGTCTGTTCCACATAATTTTGCACTTTATTGTGTCAATTTATAATGCTGCCATAAATGTTATTTTTTCATTAAGGACTTGATGTTTGTAGAAGGTTTATTAAGCTCCAGAGGGAATTGCACTTGGGAGACGCCTGATAAACAATTTCTTAAATTACTATAAATCATGTATAACTATTAAAACACTGAGTTTCTTGAACGAAAATATTTTACACTATTATGAGTAAAATGTTCTCTATTCGCAGTAAAATCCTTGCAAATTTCTCCTTGTTTTAAGAAAGGAGTGGAGGGCGCCTAGGTGGCTCAGTGGGTTAAAGCCTCTGCTTTCAGCTCAGGTCATGATCTCAGTGTCCTGGGATCGAGGCCCACATCGGGCTCTCTGCTCACCAGGGAGCCTGCTTCCTCTCTCCCTGTCTCTCTGCCTGCCTCTCTGCCTACTTGTAATCTCTCTCTCTCTGTCAAATAAATAAATAAAATCTTTAAAAAGAAAAAAGAAAGAAAGGAGTGGGAATTTCATATATAAATTTTAGAAATGTAATACTTAAATTCTAAAAGAAAGAAATGAGAAAATTGGAAATTCTCTCCCTAAGGATCATTATATGAAGCCAAACATGGAATATACCATTAAAAGTACTATAAATTTGGGGCACCTGGGTAGCTCAGTTGGTTTAGCATCTGCCTTCACACCTCAGGTTATGATCCCAGGGTCCTGGGATTGAGCCCCACATCAGGCTTCCTGCTCAGCAAGGAGCCTTCTTCCCCCTCCTCCCACTCTGCTTGTGGTCTCTCATGCTCTCATAAATAAAAAAATATTTTTTAAAAGAATTAAAGTACTATAAATCAACTAATCTAAACCAATACAACAGAGATCTTTATATCAAATACATAAACACTAATTTTGGTCACCTTATACATAAAATGTAAGAAAATCCTTTAAATATTTCTTAACCACTTAAAATCTTAAATCTTAAAATCTTTAATTACACTAAACTCCAAATTTTTCCAAATACAAAAAAATAAGAGTAAATTTTCAAAACATCCAAATAAAAGAGATTCTAACACAGCTGGAAATGTATTGCTTATTGAATTTAAACTGAAAATAAGAGTTTTAGTTTATATTAATTAGTGCCAGAGATTTTCATAAAGGCTTTTCTTATTATTAACAGAAAGTTTCCATGGCTCATAAGAAAACTAAGAAGGCTGAACAGCTTCCTGACATACTTCTGTCATATCCATATTAGCAAATAGAATAAATAATGAAAATTACATGAATCACTTACAGTAAAAATTTTCACACAAAATACATACAACAAAAACATTTTTCCTTAATTATTTACAATCATTTTCCAAAGTCTAGAGGGCACAAGATCCACAAAATACATCTCTAAAAATAGCTTCCACTGTCAAATCTGGGAAATGCTGCATACTAACTCCCCATCTTAGAGATTACCATTAGCATACCATTAGCATAGTTAGAACACGTTTAAATTAACCCCAATTTCCCAAGTTTATCTTAACCATGGAACACTTTTTTTTTTCTTGATAATTCAAAATGCAAACTAATAGTCTGGGGAACATGTGTCCTAAAGAATATATTTTGGGAAATTCTAACAATTCTCACATGAAATTGTTTTATGTTCTTACTTTGCTAGTGGCTTGAATTGATTATAAACAGTAATTTCCCAATAAGAAGTGTGTTACCAGGACTGATACAAGAATGTTATCTTCAACAAAGATATTTATCATTTAAAAATAGACTAGAAAAAATTAAAAAAGAAAAATAGACTAGAAAAAATAAAGTAAAAAAAAGCAAATTGCTCATCCTAAAGCTAAGTAATTGTTTCACCTGTCTTATTTAGTATTTGAAGTGTATATACACATTTATACTGGCCTGCATGTAAAATGTATTTTTCAATGTGGGCTATAATCAGAAAGCTTCAGAATGCTATGAGTTCCAAAAATGCTATGAGCTGGGTTAAACAGGTTCCTTTACTGCGGAACTTTTGCGAGCCTTTAATAAATCTCTAAGAGTATTTCTGGTCATAGGAAATGTTTTCTGAAGCATCTCACAAGACTAGTGTTCCTTAGAACACAATTTAGGAAACACTTCTTGTTGGAAACCATGTACCCCCAACTGTCTTGAGGCATATCATACAAAACTGATGTTCAGTTCTTATCTCTTTCATAACATCCACAGATTTCTCATCAACTGCAAGTTCTTCACTATTTGGTCAAACTTAACAATAACCTTAATTTTATTTACATGAAGTAGTGTGAAGCACCTGCGTATCAGTTCTGGCCCTATTACTTACTGACTGTGTAGTTATCAGCCTTGTATTCTTATTTAATCTCTCTCCCACAGCTTCCTCATACGGCATAAGGATACTAATGAAAACACTTAGGTCACCGAGTGTGGGATTGTTTTTTTGTTTGTTGGTTTTTTGGTTTTTTAAGTTTTAATAAGATAATTCTCATAAAGCATTTAGTGCAATGCCTGGCATATAATAAACTTTCAACATATGAAAGATGTGTATTATCAGAAAAACACTGTTATAGCACCAGTAGTTATGAAATCCACAGTCAACGCTGAAGAAACTAAAAACGCTATGCTGCCACCCAGTGGGCACTATGATATAAAAACTGATAACCAGGTTCCTTCCCGATACTATGGTATGAAACAGTATAAAAATTAAAATACTCTCTCAACTTAACATTAGCACATTTGATAAATCATCGAATGGGGAAAATAATTCTTAAGAATCCAAGAACCACTGGGGTGCCTAGGTGGCTCAGTCAGGTTAAGCACCGGATGCTGATTTCAGCTCAGGTCAGGATCTCGGGGTCCTGGGATGAAGCCCTGGTAGGGCTTTGTCTCTGTGTGGAGTCGACTTGAGAGTCTCTCCCTCTGCCCCCCACCTCGCACTTGTGTGCTCTCTCAAATGCATAAATAAATCCTTAAAAATGAATGAATGAATCAAGAACTACTTCAAGTTAACCCTGAAACCAGGGAGAGTTTGAGCACAAAAACTGGCTGAAGAAATGACTGGAAAAGACAATTGTGAAGGGGCGTAGAATAAATTCTCCCCACTGTTTGCTGTATTTTCAGGTTGGAATATCTCATGTTTGATATTTTGCTGATGTTTGATGTTTGCTGATTTTCAGGTTGGAATATCTCGTAAGGGTTTTTGCCTCAAGGTACAAAACAAAGACAGCCATAGGCATTTATCACAACTAAAGCAAAATAGCAAATAAACAAAAGTAAAAGGATCTCATTAGTCTAATTGGAAGATTCTTAATGGAACCTTCACATTTTCTTTCTAAATGAGTGTACTGATTTTAAAGGTTCCCATAAGTGCCTTGAGAGTTGTTACTGATGATTTCCAAAAACAAAGGTAAAGAGAAGATAAAACAATGACATGAATAATGTAAATCTATAATTCAGCATTATGGGGAATGGCAAGCCAGTCATTTTATTCCCAGGGAAATTCCATTTCAGCTTGCTTGTGCAAGGCACTTCAGAAGGAATACCATTACTGTAAGAATAAAGAAAACTTGCGAAATTTCCCCCGGCATTTACACACTTCGGCAACTGCTTACCGCGGCAGAATTTTGCACCATGCTTCAAACATTCTGCAAAGTGACATCCACCAAAGAAAGCCGAGATTCACTTCTAACAGTTCAAAATGTTGCAAACTTTAAGCACCAGACTTGCTTGAAAAGTTTCACCAGAATGACCAACATCATTACATTTATTCATAATGCAAACGTGAGGTTAAAAACAAACCAAACGAAACCTAAAACACACATACAGGATGCTCCCGCGCGTCTCTATAATGAACAGACAAGACTCACATTACTAACCGGCAGCCTCGATACCGCATCAGGAAAAGCCATGAGGAGCCCAAGAAAAGACAGCGAGGGCCAAGGGTGAAGGCCTCTCTCGGGTCGGGTGGGTGGGAGATTCTAGAACCACCAGCGCAAGTCCGGAGACTTCCGGGGAAGTCAACGGCTCGGCCGCCAGACAGAAGGATAGGTCAGGCGCCCAGAAATACAGATTAAACCCTTACGTAGGCGCTGGGTGAGCAGATTAGAAAGGCTTCTGAAGAGCCACCTGCAAACTAGAAACGGCTCCGAGTTACCTCAGCCGTCCGCCTCTCACTCCCCCAGCTTCCGGTTCACCTTTCCCACCCTGGAGAACTTCCGGTTTCCAGGCCAGAAGCTGGTGGTAAATGCACCTGGGGCAAAATATGATTGATTACAATAAAAAAATTAAAAAAAAAAAAAACTTCTGCAAAGTTTCTCTGATTGTTCGAGGTTTTTCTTTGTTTAAAGTATAATATGTATTGGCTTATCTATCCGTATTTTGAAAAAAAAAATCTTTGTAAGGATAAAGAAAAATCTAATGTATTACCTATTGGGTACAACGGGAACTGTGTGGATAGGCACAGGAAAGACTGGAAGACCTCACTGAACGCCTTTTTATAGTTTTTTATGTTAAATCATGTGACAGTGTTAAGGTGCAAAAAATTAAATGTTGATTTTTTTAAAGTGAATTAAGAGAAAAACTATAGCTTTAAACACCTCATGATCTAAACAAACAAACATACTGATGATTACGCCTACTCCAGCACCGAATACAGAATGGAATATATTTCAGGCCTCCTGCATAGTTTTTGCTGTGCTATCAAAATCTCAAAGAAATGATCCCTGGCCTCCAAAATTTAACAATATATCCAAATACAAATCTATCTGGAACTCTTTTTCCTGACTCCCTTCCTTCAGGTCTTCTTCCAGATGTCACCATGTTAGGAGAACTTTCCAAACACTCTATATAAAGAAGTAACACCCATACAACATACTCAACCCCTGCTTTGCTTTGCTTTGCTTTGCTCTCTATAGAAAGAACCATCTCTATAGAGATGGTTTATTGTCTATATTCTAGAACATAAGCTCCATAAGCTATGTCTATTATCTGTTTATTATTTATATTCTAGAAAATAAGCTCCATGAAAACAGAAACTGCTGTTGTTCAGTTTTGCATACAAAATTCTGCACAATGCCTGGCATATAAATGCCAATAAATATAACCTTTCAATTTGGTGTATGCTAACTATAACAGCTATACTGCAACAACAACGAATATTTACTGATAATTTACTATGTGTCAGATGAGCTAAGTGTTTTAAATATATCATCTTTTAGTATCCACAACAACCCTATTATATTATCATATTATATATATGATTATATTATATTATACTTTTTGTGCATTAGGCAACCAAGGTATAGAGAGGTTAAGGAGTTTAACTTAATGACCTCTGATCCCCTTCTAATTCTATGCAAGTTTTCCAATGATGGTTAAGTATAAAATATAACCTGTTCTTAGAAGAGAGATTTAAAATGAATTTTAGAATTATTTTTGTTATAGCTCTTTTACTAAAATATTCATTATAGATATGTCTAGTTCAATGAAAAATACCCTGGTTTCAAATGAAGTATCTATTTTAAAATAAGAGTTTAGTTAATCACTTTAAAACCTCATCATGAGGTTAACAAGAACAATAATACTAAGTGTATCTTTTGACCCAGTAATCTCACTTTGGAGATAACATCCCAAGGGGAATAATCAACTAGAGACAGGAGAAGGAAGAATAACAATTTTTACAAAGGTGTTTATAGCTGAGTTCTTTACAGTAGTGAAAATTTTGAAATAATAATTCTGAAATAGTGGATATTTTTTAAAACTACATGGTATATCAGTACATTCAAATCCTTCATAACCTATAAAAAATAAGTTTCAATGTACAAAAATGTAAGAGAACTCAAGTATAAAAGACAGAACCCAGCAATGGGTACAATGATTAAGGCTGTAAATATATCTGTGCATTCTTAGAAGGATCAGAGAAAACTTTAGCACAATGAAACTCATCATTTAAACTCATGGAATTATTTTTTCAATTGTTAAAGTACCTAAAAAAACTTGATAAATTCTAAAGCCTTATTATTTCAAGTTACAACTGTGTAGACTTGCTTTAAGCTGTAGTAGAAATTTTCTTTTACACACAGTAAGAGAAGCCATGAAATGACCACCCATGTGGTTCCTCAAAGAATTCCACATTCTTCTGCCACTTGCCTGGCATGTCCTTGTAGTCCTCCTCCTGGCTCTCACCCGCCGCACTACCTCTTAGTGTTTCCACTTGCTGCTCCCTCTACCTTTTCAATCACTCTGCCTGCCTAAAAGCACCTTATTCTTTAAATCCTAACTCACAAGTCTCTTCTTTGAAATTTCATCAACCCTTCACTCCCATACAAGAAGAACTAATCATCCCCTCCTTGATAGAATCACTGCATTCTACATATCTTTCTTGTAGTATTTATCACACTGCACTGCAATTATTTGCACTTTCTTTCTCCTAACAGACTGGAAACTCCTTGAGGCTAGGGACTCTGGTCATATTCACTTTAAAATTTTTTTTTTAACTTTTAAATCTTTTAAAGTCTAGCATGGTGAATAACACATACACAGTGGTCAACAGCAAATGGCTTGATACGAATCTTGACTTGGGCCTTTACTAATCATGACCTTGGGCAAGGCCCTTGATCTCTCCACATCAATAAAATGGGGATAAGTATCATATCTACCAAGATACCTCAGTGGCACAGTTCGTTAAGTGTCTGGCTCTTGGTTTCAGTTCAGGTCATGAACTCAGGGTCATGAGATGGAGGCCCATGTCAGGCTCTGAGCTCAGCACTCACCTCAGCGTGGAGTCTGCTTAAGATTCTCACTCCCTCTCTCTCTGGGCTCTCTCTCTAAAGTAAATAAACAAACCTTTTTAAAAAAGGATAATACCTATCCCTAAGTTGTCAATATGATAGATAAGTTGCATAAAGTGCATCATACCATTTCTGGCTGTAGTAAACATTCAATAGGTGTTGACTATTATCGTCATTATTATTATTTTTATTATTACTATTATTGTTATCACGATTATTGTTTCTGAGAACTCAGTAAATATTGGCTGAATGAATTAATGAACAAGTGAGCTGTATTTTAGTTGGCTATCTTGCATCTAAATCCAAACCCAGTTGGTGGTAAGATCTTCCTCTTTCTTCTGTACCCTTCCATCTTTGCCTTTTATTTATTTATTTATTTATTTATTTATTTATTTATTTATTTATTGAGAGAGAGTGTGTGTGTGAGCAGGGAGGAAGGATGGGGGAGAGGGGCAGAAGGAGAGAGGAGAGAGAGAATCCTAAGCAGGCTCCATGCTCAACACAGAGCCCACTGCAGATCTCACAACCCTGAGATCATGACCTGAGCCAAAATCAAGTCAGCCGCTTAACTGACTGAGCCACCCAGGCACCCCCTCATTTTTGCCTTTTAGCTCTTGGTCCTCATTTTCTCCTCTCATTCAATCTGATATAACTTTACATATATCAGATTGATACGAAAAGTAAAAGCTTTCCTCATTATAAAGTCTGTGTTCTTTTTTATGAATAGAATGGGAATCTTTATTATAATGTAGAATAATTTTTACACTTGACATAGATTAAGGCCTCTAATCCAGCCCTAACCATAATTGTCAGAGAGTGAACGTATGTCATTTTTACTTGATGTAGCAAAGGGAGTGAGCGTATTTACATGTCTCCCAAACTAGATTCTTTATAATCAGAGTTTTCATATCTTATATTAATAGGCCTGGAGCTACTTAGAATTTGTCATGAATAAGCACAATGACTCCCTGGGAGAGTAACAGGAGATAATATCTGCATCAAAGAATAATGTTACATGCACAGAGTAAATGAACAGGTTTCTACAGCCTAAGGTAGTAAACGGCTATAGTGAAAACAAGTGCTTATAACTTGTTATAGCTACAGCACTTATCACATTTCATTATAGTTATTTGTTTCCATGCTTGTGGGAAGGGATTGTATCTATTCATCTTTGTATCTGCAACCTCAGCACAGTGCTTGGCCCATGATATACATGTAATCAATGTTTGTGGATATATACTAAAATTTAAAGTCAAAGTTGCATATAGCTCAAAGAATTTCATGTAATAGTTGGTAGTGTCACAAATTGTGATAGAAATCTCTAAAGAAAAAAAAGAAATATCTCTAAAATTTGGGGGATATATGAGTTTTTTTAATCTGGCTTTTCACTTTGACAATAGATAAGAATGTAATATGTTCATTAGTTGTTGAATTTTAGTTGTCAATATTAGGATGATGGATTAATTAACCACAAGATGTAGTACATATATTACATATACTGTGAGAGAAGTTTATTGTGAGCTTATGATTTTATTTAACTTTATTTCATATATACACACTACATAGAAGGAAAAAATTACAAGTTATTTATATTAGAAAATTTGCATTTTCTAATTAAACATATTCTCAACAAGATTTACTTTTTTTCCTAATATACTGGGTTTTTCTTTTAACTTCTAATTCAAATCCTAATGAAAAGCAATGGGACAATCCCAGAAAGTTTTTGAAATATGTCTTCTCTGCCCCCTCAACCAGATCCTCTTTCTGACCCTTTACTGATATCACACTGTTATTATTGCACCAATCTCCCAGGTAATCTGCATAGAAACTTCAGAGTAATAGTGTTCTACTCTTTCCCTCTCTCTTATTCCCCTTCTCCAAGTTGCAGTACTTATGATGGATTTTGACTGAAGTAGGTGAAGGGAACTAAAATAATGAATCCTGGAGTTTCCACTTGAGCTATTAGGTAGGTCATGTGGCCATTTAGTGAAATGGAGAAGAAAGGAGGTTAACATTTTAGAGGTGAAAATTGTTACCAGGATAACTTTGGCTACAAATAATAAAAAACTTTGGGGTGCCCAGGTGGCTCAGTGGGTCAAGTGTCTGCCTTCTGCTCAGGTCATGATCCCAGGGTCCTGGGATCAAGCCACTCATTGGGCTCCCTGCTCAGCAGGGAGCCTGCTTCTCCCTCCCCTCTGCCATTCCCCGTGCTTCTCTCTCCCTCTTTGTCAAATAAATAAATAAAATCTTAAAGTAATAATAATAATAATAATAGAAAACTTCAACGCCAATTGAGCCAATCAATAGATATCAGGGAGTTAATCTCAGATAACAGGAAATCAAGAGAAGGAGGACTCTGGTTTTGATTTGTTAAGTCTTCAGCTCTACCTTTCAGTGGTTCTCTTTGTTTTGCCTTCCTCTGGTGTTCGTTCCATTCTCACAGTGGTAGCAAGATAGCTTTCAGTTCTGAGCAACAGACAGTCCTGCCAGCAGACTTCTCTCATTGGCTCAAAATCACATGCCTATCTTAAACCTATCACTGATGTAAGAAATGAGATAATCATGATTCGCTTAGATCAATTAAGATCTACTAGAGCTGGTAACAGGGTCATCTTCCCCTGAGCCACATGGTGAAGAGGGGTATGGAAGACCCAACAAAAATCAAGACTCTGACAATAAGAAAAAAGGGGGAGAGTTGAATAGGCAACCAATAGCATTGGCTCCAACCAATGATTCTGTTTTTGCAAAAACTAAGCTTAAGATATCTGTGAGAGAGCCACATGAAAAATCAAGAAGGCAACTGGAAATATGAGTCAGAAGCTTAGATAAGGATCTTAGTTGGAGATATAAATTTGGGAATCAACAGTATAAAGTATTTAACCCCAGGGAATAGATTAGATCACCCAGAGTATAGGGAAGAGGGCCTCAGTTTGGTCATCTTTAAAGCATAGGTGACAATATTACCTACCTTTCTGGATGACAATGGGAGTCAATTGAGATAATAAGCTTAAAGCACTAGATGCATAGCAAATACCTACTATCTCTAATCATGTATGTTAACCAACATCTCTGATGACCCATTTGAACCACAGTAACACCACAATAGAAATCTATTTTCCATTAGGCAGACCTCCCAAATATCACGGTTCATGGATGATTGCCTACTCTACTAACATTTATTGCTCTCTCTTTCTCTGGTATGATTGCTATATGGAATAGCTACCTATTTCAATATTCTGCTTACAAAGAGTTACTAATATCATAAATGCACACCCAGTTTTCAAGGACAGTAAAATGTGCTTAATATCAAGATGCATCAACCATAATTTAATCTTGTTTAATGACTCAAAATGTTTGTCATCCTCTTGATTTCTCTCAGAGTCTTCATTAATATCACCTATGATATTATTGGTATAACTGTAATGATATTGGTTAGTGTGACATGACATCATTATCACTATAAATAAGTGATAGAAGGTCCAGGAGAAAGTTTTATACCAAAATATAAAAACAAGTGACAAACATAAATAAGTACTTAACAGACTTACATATACACTGATCTCTTCCTAACAGAAACTCTCTCTACTATATAAAGTTTTTCTAACAAACAATTCCTAGTGATGAGTATACTAAAGTTTGTGAAACACTCTTTAATAATTACTACTGTAATAACTACTCTTGAACCTATCACAACTTCAGGTCATTCCTTTTTTCTGAAACTTTATTTACCATAACAACTTCTGATCCTACCTAGTCTTCACCAGTTGGCTAATACACTAAACCACATGAACCTTTTATTGAATATTAATGATCACTTTAACTTATTAATTAATTTTATTAATTTATTAATTTGGCTCATATGATTCAATTCTTTAGTCAAATCAATTTCATGAGAGAACAGATAAAACTGAATTTTTACACCTTTAACTTAAGAACTAGACATTGAACTTTGAATGTTGCCATTAGATTACAGCTATTCTGTGTTGCCATGACCCAAATAGTGTCCATTAATTGATTCTACTAGATATTATAATGTGACATAATGCTATAGATTTATCTTTATATTTGTAGCTTAGCTTCTAGTTATGACTGACTCTCTTTAATTCAAGTATGGCCTTAAAGTCCATTATGTGACCATTTTATGGGTAATTCACTAGATATGGTATTTTTGTCCAATTGAAGATGTCATTTCTGGTATCTCTTCCCTTCATGGTCATAAATTCTCTAACCAGAGCTGCTTAAAACACCAGAGAGGAGCAGGGGATTTGAATCAGCTTCATGTTCACATTGACGGTCAATTGACCCAGAATGGAGTTACCTTTTGCCTAGGGCTTCAAATACTAAACTATTCCTCTCCTCTGTAAGCCATGTATTTTCCCAGAAATGGTGTATATGAGTTTCTCTGAGCCTTCCACACTTTCTTCCCTCTTCTTTCATACTGTGGTTAAAGATTGAGTCCACAACTTCAAAACAAAGGTTTACTTAAGCCCTATCTGTGTTGAATGCCTTTGATGAATGAAGTAGGGGTATTCTTCACTGAGTTTTTACACAGAGATTAAATAAAAAAGATCCCCACTTTTGCTAAATAACGCTGTGGAATGTTAATCTCTGCCCACCTCCTTCTTCCTCCAGAACTAATTGTAGAATATAGATAAGACATCTACCTGTTTCTCCCTGACTCAAATTGTGAGATAAAGGAGTAGATGCAGAAACAAACCATCTTAAAAGGACAGAAAAAAAATTTAATCAGGAAAAAGCAGTTCTGTTTTTGCAACCGTGGATATACCAACTCAAACTTAAAGAAACTTTTTTCTGAAAGAAGGCATTTCCATTACCCAAGCTGAATAGCAAACTTCTCTCAATACTCTGTCCCAAACTTAAAGTGAAACAATGAATGAGGCGGTTACCCAGATAATTAATTCAATTTTCCCTCCAATTCTCTTCAGTTGCTAATGTAGACATGTTTTCAACATCTTATTTTATTCCATTCATGTTAATGCTGTTTAAACTTGTATATGATGTTCATCATAGGTAATATCATTTATATACACATAGACTGCTTACGGAATTTTCAAGGACACAGACTTCCTTGATTTCAATCACAGTAAAATTTCATGACATTAATAGGAATTCCACATAAGTAGGAAAAGGATGGAAGATAAAACATACACTGCTATAAAATATGCTAAAATTCTTGTTGGGCCCTTTTCTTCATACAGTTCGGTTAGTCAAATCAAGTGTATAAAACTGTATCCAAAACATGGATCTGAGTTAAATAATAAAATAAAGCACAAGGCCAACTTGAAGTAATTTTCTGAAAAAAAATTCTTTGCAGAAAATTTATCTAACATAGAAATTCGTGTTCTGGCCCAATGTGGCTTGAAACATCCTTGTTAAGTAAGGTAGGAACAATTTCACAAAACCTAACAAGACAGACCTGAACCTGTCCTGGGGGGAAAAAATTGTACTATTTTTCGGTTAATTTCTACATCTTTATGCCTTTACCTCTCTACCCCCCAACACTCCACCCCACTTGTGAGTAGCCCCCTGAGCCAGGGCAAGCTGCTCTGTGGAGACTCGCTGAAGCTGACTACTATTAGAGGCTCTAAGACTGCTCTAGAATACCATGAACCAATTTTAGGGCAAGAAGAAAAGAAAATCCTCAATTTCAGCTATAATCCTTTTTTTTAAAGATTTTATTTGTTTATTTGACGGAGAGAGATAGCGAGAAAGGGAACAAAAGCAGGGGGAGTGGGAGAGGGAGAAACAAGCTTCCCTCTGAGCAGGGAGCTGGATGCAGAGCTTGAACCCAGGACTCTGGGATCATGACCTGAGCCGAAGGCAGACGCCTAACATCTGAGCCACCCAGGGAACCCTTCAACTATATTCTGATGGTAAGGCCAGAAAATTCAAATACTTTTCCCAAAGTCACATAAGCTAATACTAATTCCAAATTTGTGGTTCATTCTACAGCCTACTCAGGGTCTAAGACTCATTTTTGGAAAGTCTTCTTTTCTTGTTATGAAATAGTAAACTAATTTGACCCAAAATAATAATAATGTTTAACTCACATTGCCCTATGTGAACTTCCCATTATGTATATAATTTATGTTGTGAACAGAAAACCAGTGAGAGGTTAAAAATTCAAGCTTATTTCAGTTACTGATTGTAGCTAGTTATGTCAAGCCAAAAGAGCTTAAGGTAACATTTTAATTCCTATCGGTTTGTATTAACATAGAGGAGAAATCAGCAATAGCATGGAGAAAAAAAGCTAGTCTTCCAAGTAGACTTTTTCCAGGCAGGAACTCTCACCCACACCCACTCCCCAGGTTCAAATCACAGAGCTGGACATACAGGCCGAGTGGTCAGGACATCTTCAGGACAGTATGAACAGTAGAGCCAGAGCAGCGTGAGGAAGAAAGGAGGCACAACAGAGAACTCTGATTTGATTTGGTAGGTCTAATGTGGGGCTGAAAGCTGGCAAAATTTGAAAAGCCCCTCCCCCCATTTGATCCTGGGACTAACCCTTTGTTCATAGTACTTACGGATATGCAAATAAAGAAAAATCTCTGGACCTATGAAAATATTCTGAAATTCAAAAGGAAACCACCTAGAAAAGGGGGTCAACTTTTTCCATAAAGGGCCAAATAATAAATATCTTGTGTTTTCCAAGCCATACAGTCTGTGGCAACAAGACAGTGTTGCATTGTAGCAGGAAAGCAGCTACTGTAACCTATATACTGCAAAAGCAGCCAGAGATGCTACCTAAATGAAAGAGTGTGGCTGTGTTACATAACATTTTATTTACAAAAACAGGTCCCTGAAAGCTGTAGTTTCCCCACCTTTGACCTAGAGTAGTCAGAGAAATGGCTCTCTCGAAAATAAATTCGCCTCAAAAACAGGAGAAAAGATTAGAAAATTTTCTGATCCTTATTCCCAGTAAGGTCCAAGAATAAATTGCATTTGTAAAATCAAAATAGGCATTCTTAAAAATGAAGCAATTTGAGATTAGAAAAGATTGGATTTAAAACATGATCACCAAATTTTAAATTGCACTGAAAGCAGGACACAGCAGAAGTTGGAAGTAGAATTCGTAAAGTAGGAAGCAAACTTAGAAATTCAACCAAAGTAAAGAGATAAAGGATAAAGGAAAGAAAAATATGAGAATAAGGAATAGACACATGGAAGAAAGAGGAATTAAATAAAAATTCCTAAAAGGAAAGATAACATATGGGAGAGAGAGAATAATCAATGAAATGAAAAACATCTTTCTAAGTTGATGATATAGCATTAGTAGGGAGTAGGACACATTTCAGGTGAAACCAGATCTGTGCTGATAAATTGTTGAAGCGGAGTA
Organism: Ailurus styani; assembly: GCA_002007465.1. Lineage (NCBI taxonomy): Eukaryota > Metazoa > Chordata > Mammalia > Carnivora > Ailuridae > Ailurus > Ailurus styani. The sequence goes on from LNAC01000137.1 coordinate 2,153,543, forward strand.
ATGACTACTTTTCCTTCTTTTTCTTTTTTTAAAGATTTGGGTAGGTGGGGGAGAGAAAGAAGCAGGCTCCCTACTGAGCAGGGAACCCAATGTGGGGCAGTCCCAGGACCCTGAGATCATGACCCCAGCCAAGGTAGACAGCCAACCGAGTGAGCCACCCATGTGCCCAACTACTGTTCTATGTTTATAGGATAAGAACCACTTTTTCCATTTTTGTAAATTTTGTAAATATCCTTAAGAAACAGGATTTTAAGTTATTATGAGTTTTTCATAATTATGATAAATACATGTTGATTTTTTAATTGTCAAAATAAAGCATGAAGAAAAAATCTAACCTATAATCCCACAACCCAGATGTTATCCCATTAATATTTTCATTGTCTATTCTTCTAGTGCTTTTTTTCTACCCAGATATATGTTTATAAAATTAAGATCATTTTCTACATACTGCTTTGTATCTTGCCTTTCCTTGCTTGCTAGCATGGAAATATTTTCAATCTATAATTCCATTTTAATTTTCTTGATTATGTCCAGTAGAAAATATGCATTATTCTAAAGGCCCTACACACAGAACTCTTACGTTTTGCAGCTAGGCTTCAACTAACATGGTAGAAAAAAATTTAAATTTAATGCAAAACTTAAACTTAAGTGTATAGGACAACTCAGTGATTAAAATAAGATGTCTTGAATAGAAGGAAGATTAAGGAAACCTATGTTCTTATGTGCAAGCAATTGAAATCAACTCTGGCTAACATAAGCAGAAAAATAATTTGTTGGACGGGAATTGAGCAGCTCACAAAATCACTGAGAAGCCTGGAGGAGATTCAAAAAAGGGGCAGACGCCAAGGAAGCCTGAACAGCAGGAGCCACAACCCAGACAAAACCAGAGGAGCAGGTTACTTAGGACGAATGCTGAGATGAGTCACACCACAGACACAACTGACATCAGACACTTAACACCATTGTAGACTCTTGCTGTCTTTGCTATTACAAGTAATTCCTAAATTGTTTCTGCATCTTTGTGTTACTCCCTCAGGATTCAAACCCCTGAGCTGAAGTGCCAAATTTCTGGATCCTAAAGAAAGTGTCCTTATCCTGGCTGCCCCAAGCTTGGGAAAGGGAAGATCATCCCTCTTTTTGGTTTTAGTAGTGGAAGGCAGTCTCTTGCATCACATTAGGGTTACACACAATAGGGAATTGCCCCTCAATAGGAAGTGGATGGGGAGGAATATATAGGAGGAAGAAAATATAATATGCATAATATATGAAATATTGTGTATATATATGTGTATATATAGAGAGAGAGATCGGGCGCCTGGGTGGCTCAGTGGGTTAAAGCCGCTGCCTTCGGCTCAGGTCATGATCCCAGGGTCCTGGGATCGAGGCCCACATCGGGCTCTCTGCTCAGCAGGGAGCCTGCTTCCTCCTCTCTCCTCTCTCTGCCTGCCTCTCTGCTTACTTGTAATCTCTCTCTCTGTGTCAAATGAATAAAAAAAAAAAAAAAAAAAATCTTATAGAGAGAGATCTAGCCTTAAAATCATGACAAAAAAATGGCTATATGATCATTACCTACTCTTTGACTTTTAATATTCTCCTCTAAATTATGAAAGCAATATTTGTTCCTACTTAGCTTCATTAGTATGTTGTAAAGATAAATGATTTAATATCTGCTAACTACCCTGAACACCTTAGGAAAAGAATGCATTATAGATACAAGTGATTTTAATTAGCAAAACTATAATTAGTAGGGTTCATAATATCTGCTGTGCTTCAGACATAGGTAACACTCAGTAAATGGTGCAAAGTCAAAGACACGGGAAACTGCAGGCATTTTGCTCTAACTACATTACTATATATAAACTAAGTTTTAAAACTGCACTAATTTTTAGTTAACTTCTTAAATTTTGTTTATATAAAATACAGTTTTAGGGCTTGGAATTGGGGAAGGGAAGAAAGATGCATAGACTGTTCAGTTGGTTGGATCTGTTACATTAATTTCACAATCTGTGAAGGAGTGGATTGTCCCTTGAATGGTAATGGAAAATTAGTTTCTTTATTTCTTCATTAAGAATGTGGGAGGAAAATTAATACTCACTTCGGCTTTTCCAAATTAATAGAATATATCTTTATTAAAATGATGAATGTACATGCCCAGTTTCTTTTTGGTTGAGAGGCTCTCTAACTCATAGAATGACTGAACTTAAACCAGAGCCTTAGAAATCATCTTGTTAAGGAAACTGAGATCAAGTAAGACTAAATTAGTAACCCAAGGTCACACAACTAATTAAGGACAGAGCAAAACTAGAAACTGGGGTCTCTGACTCTTAACCCAGTGCTCTTCCAAATTCATCAAGCCACTTAAAGGAGAAGAAAAGAAAATTCCTTCATTATGCTTTCTCACATTGTTAGTGTATGTAATGTTTTCAGTTCCTATGCCCCAAGGGGGAGTAATCTCCTGTGCGAAATAACAAAAGAAAATATGTACCTTTTCCCAATTTTCTTTTTGTGAGGTTCAGGTGGAAAGAAATACAACCCCCATCTGGGAAAAGGCCAACCTTGGGCAAAACTCTGACGTGGTCTTTCTTTGGTCCCTCCCTTCCCCATTTGATGCTCCTACACACACCAGATTCCCAATTAACTCACCCGTCCCCACTGTCTTTCTTCATGAAAACTCCTCCAAAATTTTATTTCACTATTTCATACTTAAACAGCTGGGTGCACCCACTACTTATTTTAGGAAATAAAACATATCATTGGTATATCACCTCTTGTTTATCCTTCCTTAAATTCATCTTCTCACCCATGCACAGAAGTAACCAACCAGTCTCCCGTCATTTCTTCCTTTTCTATCATTTCTTTTTCTTTACAGTTTTCTTACACATGAATGTACACCTATTTAATACATTGTCTAGTTTGTGCATGCTTTTAAACTTTATGTAATTTGCATAAAAATAAATACGTTCCTATAATTTTTTTCATTCAACATTTCATTTGTTAAACATTGTTTTATGTTACCTTAATATACCATTGACCTTTGAACAATATGAATTTGAGCTGTGTAGGTCCTCTTATATGCAGATTTTTTTCAATAAATACAATACAGTACTGAAACTGTATATTCTTACAAGTTTCTAAATAACATTTTTCCTTTCTCTAGCTTACTTTAGGTATGTAATATATAGAACATACAAAATGTGTATTAATTGACTATTTATGGGGTGCCTGGGTGGCTCAGTCGGTTAAGTGGCTGCCTTCGGCTCAGATCATGATTCCGCGGTCCTGGAATCGAGCCCCTCATCGGGCTCCCTGCTCGGTGGAGAGCCTGCTTCTCCCTCTCCCTCTGCCTGCCTCTCTGCCTACTTGTGCCCTCTCTAGCTCTCCGTCAAATAAATAAATAAAATCTTTAGAAAAAATTGACTATTTATGTGTTGGTAAATTTTCTGGTCAACAGCAGGTTATTAGTAGCTAAGTTTTTGGAGAGTCCATGGTTATATGTAGATTTTTGACTACAGGGGAGAAGGGGGTGTCACTCCAACTCTTGTGTTTTTCAAGGGTCAGCTATATTTGTTTTCAGTGCTATACTCTATGGTATTAGATGAACATACCAAAATGTACTTATCCATTCTTCTGTTGATGATCAACTCAACTTTTTTACTATTACAAACAAAATTGCCAAGAATATTCTTGTACCTGTATCCTGTTGCATGGGGACAAAAGTACTCCAGTAGCAGAACCACTGAGTGATAAGTTTATAGGCATCTTCAAATTTGAGATAATACCAAATTGTCTTCTGTAGTTATTTTTACCAATTTTACTCTTCCTAACAGTGATCATGAGTTCTCATAGATCTTGCTTGGAACCTAGATGTGTCATATTTTTTTCATGTCTTTCAATCAGATAGTAGTTTTATTTTACATTTCTCTGATTAATAATGATATTGAGCATGTTGTCTTATATTTATTGGCCATTCTGACCTACTCGGAACATTTTTATTGGATCGTCTGTCTTTGTGCTATTGATCTGAAAAAAATATTAGAATATCAATTGTTTGTCAATTATCTATTTTGAAAATACTTCTTGTGAGTTGTCTTTTCAAATTTTCTCATTATGTCTTTTGCTAAAGACATTTTATTTCATTTATCAATATTCTTCTCTGAGGATGTGTTTTTTGTGTCTTACTTAAGAAATCCTTCCTTTCTTTGATGTGATGATGATGATATGTTCCTTGATATTCTTCTACCTGTATTCTTGATGTTTTAAACTTTGGTTTTTATGTGTAAATCTTCAAAGAGCCTAAAATTTATTTTCATGTATAATATGAGAACTGAATTTTTTCCTCATATGGATAACAAATTGTCCCAGTACCATTTATCGAAGCGTCCTTTTTTATCCTTATGATTTGTAATGATGTATCTATTCATATATTAAGTCATAAATTTCCCATGTTTCTGTTGCTGGCCTCTAGATTCTGTTCGATTGATCTATTAGTTTAATATCACACTATGTTAATCACTATAGTTTTATGAATCATGTAGTAATCTGGTAAGGCAACTTTCCTTCTTATATTCTCTTTGAGATGTGTTTTGGTTATTCTTGGGCCTTTGCTTTTCCAAATCAATTTTAGAATTATTTTGTCAAGTATACAAATAATTCTGTTGGAATTCTTATTGTATTGTACTGAATTAGATTGTACTGGGTGATGGACATTGGGGAGGTTATGTGCTATGGTGAGTGCTGTGAATTGTATAAGACTGATGATTCACAGACCTATACCCCTGAAACAAATAATACATTATATGTTAATTTTAAAAAAAAGATTCTTTTAGGGAGAATTGAACCTTTCTAAACTTGAACATATTATTTTTCTTCATTTATTTAGTCCTTCTTTGATTTCTCTCAATAATACCTTTTAATTTTCCCCATAAAGTTTCTGTACTTCTTTGGTTAGATTTATTTCTAAATCTACTTCTATGTGGAATACATTATATTTTGCTCAGAAAGTCAACATTCAAAATTAAGTTATCCCAAATAGCTTTAACCAGGAACTGCAAATCCAATTATCTATGGAGCCAGGTTAAAAAAAAAAAATCAATGTGGAAACCAGACTAAAGTGTAAGACTTCAGAAGATGATGAAGATTATAGGGTCCCTACTCTGCTATGGCTAATTGTTGCCCAATATTACAAGAACTTCCAAATATTCCAGGCTTGCTAGAAATTTGCTGATTTGGGGGGCTCCTGGGTGGCTCAATCATGAAGCATCTGCCTTCGGCTCAGGTCATGATCCCAGGGTCCTGGGATCTAACCCCATATTGGGCTCCCAGCTTGACGGGAGGCCTGCTTCTCCCTCTCCACTCCCCTTGCTTGTGTTCCCTCTCTCGCTGTGTCTCTCTCTGTCAAATACATAAAATCTTAAAAAAAAAAAGAAAGAAATTTCCTGATTTTTAAAACATTGTGTGGGCTACCAGTTTCAATCATCTTCAGATGACTTAAAATAAAGAATGTTGGGGCGCCTGGGTGGCTCAGTGGGTTAAAGCCTCTGCTTTCGGCTCAGGTCATGATCTCAGGGTCCTGGGATCGAGGCCCGCATCGGGCTCCCTGCTCAGTGGGGAGCCTGCTTCCCCCTCTCTCTCTCTGCCTGCCTCTCTGCCTACTTGTGATCTCTCTCCCTCTGAAATAAATAAAAATAAAATCTAAAAAATAAATAAATAAATAAATAAAATAAAATAAAATAAAGAATGTTGAGTGAAATAACAGGTTTTAGCCAGCACATGAAAACAAGCCATNAATAAATAAATAAATAAATAAATAAATAAATAAATAAATAAAATAAAATAAAATAAAGAATGTTGAGTGAAATAACAGGTTTTAGCCAGCACATGAAAACAAGCCATGATAGTGGCTATAATTAAAAACGACAAACAATAACAAGTATTAGCAAAAATGTGGAAAAATTGGAATCCAGTACTAGTAGGAATGTAAAGTGGTATAGCCACGTTGGAATACACTTTGGCAGTTCCACAAAAAGTTAAACATAAAGGATGAACGACAATGTTGCACTTTAATTATCAAACTTGATAAGATACCAGATCTTGGTTATTCCTACCTCAAAAAACAAGTGACAACTATGTGATGTGGTAGAGGGGTTAACTATTGCTCCAATGGTAATCATATTACAATAAATAAATGCATCAAATCAAAACGTTGTGCACCTTAAATTTACATAATGTTATATGTCAAACATAATTCAATAAAAAAGGAAAGCTGGGGGAGAAAAGTTAAACACAGAGTTACCATATCACCCAGCAAGTTCACTTCTAGACATATACCTTGAAAAAGTGGAAACGCAGTCCACACAAAAACTTGTAAGCAAATGTTTATTGCAGGCGCCTGGGTGGCTCAGTGAGTTAAAGCCTCTGCCTTCCGCTCAGGTCATGATCTCAGGGTCCTGGAATCGAGCCCTGCATCAGGCTCTCTGCTCGGCGGGGACCCTGATTCCTCCCCTCTCTCTGCCTGCCTCTCTGCCTACTTATGATCTCTCGCTCTGTCAAATAGATAAATAAAATCTTTAAAAAAAAACCCCACAAATGTTTATTGCAACATTCGTCACAAAAGTTTAAAAAGTGGAAATAATCCAAATGCCCATTAAATGATGAATGGATAGATAAAATATGTCATATCCATACGGGGAATATTATTTGGCCATATAAGGAGATGAAGTATGTACTAATACATGCTGCAATATGGACGAATCTTGACATTATTCTAAATGAAAGAAGTCAGTCACAGAGGCCTACATATTGTATGATTTTATTTATTTGAAATATCCAGAATAGGTAAGTTCATAGAGACAGAAAGTAGATTAATAATTTCCAGGAACTGGGGAAAGGGAAATTGGGGAGTAATTGTTAATGGTATGGGGTTTGTTTGGGGGGGGGTAAAAATGGTCCAGAATGAAATAGTTGTGATGGTTTTGCAACCTTGTGAAAATACTAAAAGTATTGAACTGCACATGTTAAAAGGGTGAATTTTGTGGTTTATAAATTATATCTTAATTTCAAATGTTTTGATACACAAAAAAGAAGAAGAAGGAGGAGGAGGGGGAGAAAAGGGGGGTGCTTGGGTGTCTTAGTTGGTAAAGTGTCCAACTCTTGATTTCACCTCAGGTCTTGCCTCAGGGTCGTAACTTCAAGTCCTCCATCCTCCTAGATGGAGCCTACTTTAAAAAAAGAGAGAGAGAGAGAAAGAGGAATATAAGTATATATTGGGTTTTCCTCCAAAGTTATAATCTGCCAACATAAAGCTAGTTCTGACTGCGAGATTAAATAAATTCACCTATAACTAAACGTGAACATTTGTGTTTCTATTATTTTCCCTTTTCTAATCACTGCTTTTAATAGTAACACCTTTGGTATTGTACCTTTAGCCAGACCTAGTCTTCTAGATGGGATGGAAAAAGTTTTGTAACATCTCCTTATTTATTAAAAGGCTGTGACTTGTGCTGTTACCCTGTATTCGTATGATTTTTTTTTTCTTTACTAGTATTTCTAAAAAGAGATGGCCCCGGGGCACCTGAGTGGCTCAGTTGGTTAAGTGGTTAAGCATCAAACTTAGACTCAGGTCATGTACTCAGGGTCCTGGAATCGAGCCCTGCATCGGGCTCTCTGCTCAGCGGCGAGCCTGCTTCTCCCTCTCCCTCTCCCTCTGCCACTCCCCCTGCTTTTACTCATTCTCTCAAATAAATAAATAAAATCTTTTAAATAAATAAATAAATAAATAAATAAATAAATAAATAAATGGCCTTTGTGTTTCCCTCAGGTCCCTGGTTAGGCTCCTAATAGAGCTTACTGCCTGTGCTCTGAACCCCATCGTCTCCCACCTCCCCACCGCCTCATCTTCTTAAAAACACTTGGACCTACTCCCCCCACCCCCCGCCACATCTGTAGTTTCCTTGGACAATCCAGCCCTCTTAGGTCTCTACTTTTACACATCATGTGCTCTCTGTGTGGAAACTCCTTCTAGAGTGGAGGTAGCAATGGATATGAAAAGGGATTGATGATCATATCTTGAAGGCGGTTCTAAACAGACTTGTTAATGAATCTGATATGGGGTAGCAAAGAAGAAAAGAATCAAGGATGCCTACTGTCTGATTTTAATAACTTATCAGATGGCATTATCATTTTTCAAGTTTGGGAAGACGAGGGTGGGAGAAGACCAAATTTAACATGGTAAGCCTGAGCTGTGTATGAGACATCAAGTGGAGATATCAAGTCTAGATTTTAGTCTGGAATGAGATAATATCTATCTGGAGCAGAAAGGAAAGATTTGTGCCAGAGGTATAAATCTGGGGGTTGTCAGCACATAAACAATATTTAAAACGATGGAAATGAACACAATCACCTAGAGAGGAACTATTTCCAAAGAGTGCTCAATAAGTATTAGTTAGTAACAGGTCGTACGATAATTTGTTTAACAAATCCCCTTTCGTTTTTTTTAAACATGTGTTCCCAATGTTTTGTGTAACTTGTGAGTAATTTTTATAGCCTTTGCAAATATTTACAACAATTTTTTTTCTAATAGAAACCAGCTTTTCATAAAAGAGCCTGACTCAGAATAGGCTTTGAGACCCAAAGTCAAAGCAGAAGAAATAAGTTGGAACGGTAAAAGAAGGAATTGAGGGGCAAGTCTAAGTGCTGTGTGGACAAGAGTTGGAAAGATGAGAATTCTTGCCCAGCACTGCAGAGAAAGTAGAAATGTCTTAAAGTAATCTACTAAGTTAGCTGATGAGCATCTTTCAATTTAAAAAAAAAACTCTTCCATCTTGCCTACATAATCTTTGGTAAATTCAACATTTCGCTAACTAAATGCAGTGAGTTCTCTGCAGTGAATTAAATGCCGAGTCCTGGCTCAAGTGGGATAGTTTCAAGAGGAGAAGCTGTACAGACCGTATCTGAGCTACATTTGTGTTCTGTTTTGTTTCTAATAGCAATGCAATGAACACCACTAGAACTACATCTTTGCATATGCTCAGGATTATTTTTTTGGCATAAATTTCTAGACACTGGATTAAAAAAGAATGGACCATTTTTTAAGGCTTTTTTAGAGGCTTTCTTATACATGTTGCCAGGCTGTCCTCCAGAGAAGCTGAACTAATGTATCACCAACATAATATTAGAGTGTTCATTTCCTCTCACCTATATTTTAATCTTTCTCAAATTAATCAGAAAATGTGGTAGCTCCTTGTTTTAATATGGCATCATCCTATGGCATCATCATATCATGATGATATGGCATCATCATATGGTCATTACATTTTTTAATATGACCCTAAGTCATCTCCTTGTTTCTAATTTTTTTCCACGTCAGTTCATTCTCTATGTCACTGCCAGATTCTTCTTCTTCTAGGGTTCCTATGACACTATTCCCTGCTCAAAAATCTTCAGTGATTCCTTACTATCTACTGAAGTAAATACAAACACTTCAGTCTGTCATTTAAGACACCCTACAATATGGCCTCATCACACATTTCCAATCTTATTTTATCCTCCACTCTCCTGCACTTACCCTACAATCCAATTAAAACCATATAGCAGTCATTGTTCTCCAGAGCATGACCCATAATTTCTCATCTCCATGTCATAATAGTCCAGTGACGAAAACTCATATCACGAATGCTTCAAGTCTCCCCTCCCTTGCCTTTAGCAGATCCTGCTAATTAATCATCATACTCTTTCCCACTGAGTTGGGAACAACGTCTCAATACAGTGCTGCAGACAACCACTACCAGTGAACTGGACCTGGCATGTGAGGTACGGCTGACCTGCCATCCCTCTAATGGTCCTTTCACCTAGGTGGTCTTCACCCCAGTTCTTCTTGAGTTGGTTGCCATATATTAAAGTTCACTTCAAATGTTTCCTCTCCTACAAAGCCTTTCTTGATTTTACTCTCCACCTCCAATTCTCTAGGCATATTACATGGCTCTTGTATGTCTTACTTCATTTCACCTCATTTTGTTACTCGTGTGCTGTTTTCTACCTATTTTGAACCATCTATGTCTTAAAACAATAAGTAAAGAGTTCAGGTTCTGGGGTCAGACTGCCTTAGTTCAAATCCTGGGTCTGTCCCAAGCAGCTTGAACACTTGAGCAAGTTGTTTAACATCTTCAAGTTGCAGTGCCCTCATCTGTAAAATGGACATAATATTTGGACCTACTGAAGAAAGCTGTGAGAATTCAAGGAGACAGTGTAAGTTACGTGCTTAGCGAAGTGGCACAACATATGAATATTTCAGAAATGTTACATACTTCTCAAATAGTTAAACATAGAGTTACCATATGACTTAGCAATTCTACTCCTAGATGTAGACCCAAGAGAATTGGAAACATTGTTCACACATGCATACAGGTACATAAATGCTCATAGCAGCATTATTCACAACAGTCAAAAAATGGAAGTAACTGAAATATCTATCAGCTGATGAAAAGCAAAATGTGGTATATCCACATAATGGGATATTACTCAGCCATAAATGGGAATGAAGTGCAGATATGTGAAAACATAATGCTAATTGAAAAATCTGTCACAAAAGACCATACACTGGGGCATCCGACTGTTGGTTTCAGCTCAGGTTGTGATCTCTGGGTCATTAGATGGAGCCCCAAGTTGGGTTTCACACTCAGCATGGAATCTGCTTGAGATTCTCTCTCCCTCCCCCACTCCCTTTGCCTTGTCTCCAGCTTACGCGCGGATAGGCACTCTCTCCATCTCTCTCAAATAAATAATTTTTTTAAAAAGACCATACATTGTATGGTTCCATTTATATTAAATGTCCAGAAGAAGCAAATTTATAAAGACAGAAGTAGATTAGTGGTTGCCAGGGGTGAGGGAAGGGGAAATAGGGAATAACTTCCAGTGGGTATGGGGCTGCTTTTTGGAATGATGAAAACGGTCTACAATCAGATAATGGTGATGGTTTGCTTGCACAATATTGTAAATATACTAAAACTCATTGAATTGTACATTTTAAAATGTTTAAAATAATTCCATTTGTGTAAATTTTTAAATTTTATATGTTATATGAATTTTATCTCATTAAAAAAGTCTTATTTATGTTACTACTCAACTTTGTATGCCATAGAGTGCCTAAGGAGAGATCATTAAGAAAATTATTTTCTTGAAAAAAAAGAAAATTATTTTCTTGTAAAGGAAAAGATATTTAATATGGCCTTATACGCAAATGTAAAATGATACAAGTAACTTCTGTAAATTATAGCAACTGTAATTTGGATGCAGAACAAACCGTAGGTAAATGGTCATTTATTGCTCTGTAGAAATTTNTGTCTTATTTATGTTACTACTCAACTTTGTATCCCATAGAGTGCCTAAGGAGAGATCATTAAGAAAATTATTTTCTTGAAAAAAAAGAAAATTATTTTCTTGTAAAGGAAAAGATATTTAATATGGCCTTATACGCAAATGTAAAATGATACAAGTAACTTCTGTAAATTATAGCGACTGTAATTTGGATGCAGAACAAACCGTAGGTAAATGGTCATTTATTGCTCTGTAGAAATTTCAATAGACTAGGTCAAACTAAAACAAAACAGTTCTAACAATCTTGGGATTACACTTGGCTAAAACACAGTCTAACAAAAAATATTATTAGGGGAAAAAGAAGAACTATAAAAAAAACCATTGAGTATGTTTTTAAAAAAGGATTAATTAAAACAAGAGGCTATTTTAAACCATTTTCTAAATGTTAATATCTACTGTCCACAACAGGAAATTATGGCTTGGCTTGTCATTTCCCATTATATGTAGATGAGTATATACATTTATAACCCTTTCTAGAAGTTAATGTGACAACATGTATAACACAGAAGCATATTTACAGCTAGAAAAAAGCATAGAATGATGTATTCCAAGTACTACACTTGGAATAAAATCAGGGATTTTTTCCTCTTGCCTTTATGCCTACATTCTTCTACAATAAATGTAAGTATTGCTTTTGCAAAAGAAAATAACAAAAGCATTTCTTAACCAGTTTACTTTTTTGAAGTCAGCTTAATTTTTTAAAAACTTTTCTGAATAAACTAGAACTTTAATGAACTTGTTAGTGATATATCTAGAAAATGATAAATAGGTAAAATACAGAAATCACTGAGGAGACATTAGATCTGCAATTAGAGAATGATTCATGAGATATTATCTTTACAAATCAGCAACACAAAAGTGCAATAGTTAGGTCGATGAAAACGGATGAGTCAATAATCTCTTGTAATGTTTAAGGACAGAATCTCTACATTTATTGAAATGAACTGCTAAATTGCCTTCTAAAATGGTTAATTCCACTAGTGAGCAGAGAATGACCTTCTTACGACACCCTTCTCAGTACTGATGTAGCCAGCAAAAAAAAAAATGAGACACATTTTACTTCTCAGCTCTTTGATTATTTGCGAAACTGAATGTTTTCTAAGCTTATTTGTTGGCTATTCATATTTCTTCTTTGGGATATTGTCTGTTCATATGTTGCGTGTTTTTTAATCTTTTCCCTTGTTGATCTGTTCTGGTATTTTAAAAACTAAAGATTTTAACAGCAAAAAAAAAAATGAGACACATTTTACTTCTCAGCTCTTTGATTATTTGTGAAACTGAATGTTTTCTAAGCTTATTTATTCGCTATTCATATTTCTTCTTTGGGATATTGTCTGTTCATATGTTGAGTGTTTTTTAATCTTTTCCCTTGTTGATCTGTTCTGGTATTTTAAAAACTAAAGATTTTAACTCTTTGTCTGACATACTTTTTTTTTTAAGATTTTATTTATTTATTTGACGGAGGGAGAGAGAGCACAAGTAGGCAGAGAGGCAGGCAGAGGGAGAAGGAAAAGTAGGCTCCCCGCTGAGCAGGGAGCCCGGGGCTCCATCCCAGGACTGGGATCATGACCTGAGCCGAAGGCAGAGGCTTAACCTACTGAGCCACTCAGGTGCCCCGACATACATGTTTTAAGTAATTTTCCCAGTCTATCATTTCCTTTCAACTTTAATAGTGTCTTATAATGTGTCTAAATACTTGATTTCATGAGGTCAAATATATATTTTTTTTCTTTCTTATTTTTGCTTTGCTTTTATTCTAAAGTCCTTCTCAGGGGCGCCTGGTGACTCAGTTGGTTAAGTGTCTGCCTTCAGCTCAGGTCATGATCCCAGGGTCCAGGGATTGAGTCCCGATCAGGGCTCCCTGCTCAGCGGGGAGTCTGCTTCTCCCTCTCCTTCTGCCCCTCCCCCTCCCCAACTCATCCTCGTTCTCTCTCTATCTCAAATAAGTAAATAAAATCTTAAAAAAAGAGAGAGTCTTTCTCAACTCTAGAAGATGTTATACACCTACATGTTCTTCTAATTCTTTTATGGGGTAATTTCTTTCATTTTATTCTTAAAGCTATCTGGAGTTTATTTGGGAGTAAGATGTGAAAGGCAACTAACTCTTAAAAACACATTTTTAATACAACAAAATTTCCTGTGACATAAGCATTTAAACAGTTTTTAAATGAACAGTGTTCATTTAAAAAGGACTGGGTTCTGTGGAAACTTATTTTAACAGTATTCTTTTGGAAAAGGATTTTTTACTAATTAACTTCTATATTACTTGGATCTCTTACAAAGGGTATGTATTGCTTTACTGTTAAATATATAGAAATTTATTTTTTAAAAAAAGAAACAAAAAGTATGCTCTTCATTGCATGAGAGGCTGATGTCATATGTCAAAATCAGATCTTGAACTTCACCTTTTTGTGACTAAAGGAGCAAAAGAAACTCTTCATGATTCATAGGGCGTGAATCATAAGCACTAGATGATTAAGTGAAATTCTAATACCAGTGGAGTGAAGTGGAAATCCTACTGGGTAGAAACCAGAAATCCTAGTTTCAGTGCTCCCCCAGATTCACTTACTAAATTTCTTTAGACAAGTTTCTTAAAATTTCTGTACCTGTTTGTCAGTTTATTAAACAAAGATCTTAGTTAGAAAAGATAAGCTTATGAGTTAACATAGTAAAGTACTAAAGGCAACTTGAAGTAAAAATCTTCATGGACAGTGTTAACAATTCTAGTCATCCAGGAACTCAGGAAGCCTAAAATGTTTCCTTAATTAGTAAATATCCTCTCAAGGGCTCAGCTGTTAGTTCAGGGGCCCTTTGAAGGGGATGGATTATCAGAGCTGAACATTTTGGGAATAACAGACATTTCATGTTACTGCTGATGAGATTGAAATAATATTTTATTTTAAGAAACCTAACCTTCCTTTTAATTTCTGCTCCTTCTCTTTTAACATATTTCAGCTTTTTGAGATGCCAATCATACACACACACACACACACACACACACACACACACAAGTGCTCATAAACAGATGTAAACCCAATAAATTTATGTTTACTAACATTCATGCAAATTTGTGTATAATAATAGGGACGTAAGTAACCATATGCTTGCTCACAAGCATATCTTCAAGTTTATCTTTAGCATGTTGATGAAAAGAACTAATAAAATCAGGCAATAAGCAAATCTGGTAAGATGTTTAGAGACTTCTGAGTCCACAACTCATAAAGAGCTCTCTGCCTAATGTTATCTAGGCCCCCAGAGAAACCGATGAAAAGGAAGATTTATTTATTACTTCATTCAACAAATATTAATTGAGCATCTGCCAGGCACTGTACTAGGCACTGAGGAAAACCATTAGGTCAAACCACAAGAAATTGCTGATATTCAAGCATATTTTTTATTCACGACAATGGCAATTTCATATGGTTCAACCTAAGAAAGTTATAGAAATTCCTTAGGGAGGAGGAAAAAATAAGAGAGTTGAAAATTATGAGAAAAACAAATTTTTTTCACAATAACAACTTAGAAGAAATAAGAGAGAATGAAAGGAAAAGCATCACTGGAGAATGGGAAAAGGGAACATGTAGACAAAAATAGAAGAGAATGGTAAAAACGTACAACGATAAAAACTGATATAAATTCTTTTTTATTTTTACTGAGGTATAATTGACATACAACATTATATTAGTTTCAGACTACACATAATGATTCAATATTTGTATACATTGTAAAATAACTACCACAATAAGTGTAGTTAACATCCATCGTGATACATAGTCATAAAAAAAATTCTCTTTCTTCTGATGAGGACTCCTAAAACCTACTCTCTTAGCAAAGGTTAAATATGCAATACAGTGTTCAGTGTAGTCACTGTCCTGTACAGAACATCCCCATAACATAATGGGGATGTTTGTATTTTTTGACTCCCTTTACCCATTCAACCCACCTCTCACGCCTTTCCTCTAGCAACCACCAATTTGTTCTATCTATGAGCTTGGGTGGTTTTGTTTGTTTGAAAAATGGGTACATTCTTAATAATTAATAATTTAGTATGTATTGAGCGTCCAACACTCTATAGATAATTTCATGAAAGACACAGTATATGCCTCAAAAAAAAAAGAAGAAAGAAAATATGGTTCTCCTTAAAAAGGAAAGATAAGACTAAAGTGCCCCATGTTTTTAAATCATAAATTCTGAGGGGGGAAAAATGAAAAAAATACTGAGGTGGTAAGAGAACTATAACAGCGGAAACTGTAGTAGAAATATTAAACTATATACAAATTCAGTACAAATCAGAGAAAAAGATAGTAAAGTTGGAAAGAAATAAAACAGGAGTTCTGATAATAGAAAAAAGATTCAGCAGCAAAGTCACCTGATAACACAAAAATGAAAGTATAAATCAAGTTATCAGAGTAGAGAGGCCAATAAAAGTAAATCTAAAAATGGGATAGTATCTCTTTTGCCACATAGAAAATTATATTAATTTCCCATTTTGTAAAATTATGGGTGAATAAATTATAAAAGACATAATTTGGGTATACAGCCAAATTTTAAAAGTTTTAGTTTAACATGATTACTTTCCTTTTAAGTATCATAGATTATATAAAAGCAAGTCATGCATGACTATTTAGAATGGGAAAGAATCATTAGGAAGTTACTTAAATAAAGGTGCATAGCTGGCTCAGTCGGGGGAACATGCAACACTTGGTCTCAGGGTTGTGGATTTGAGCCCTATGTTGTAGAAATTACTTAAAAATAAAATCTTTTTTAAAAATTGCTTAAATAAAGCCCCTTTTACCCATCTATTATTGAAGATATTCAAAGAACCATAGGATTTTAGCATAAGAAGAAATTTGAGAGTTCATTCAAGGCAAACCCTCAACATCTCAGAAGAGGCAGAGAGAGTTCAGAGAAGTGATTTGTTCAAAGTGATCAAGCGAGAGAAGAACGGACTTATCCATTCTTTCATTCACTTAGCAGTCAGGAAAGCCTGCTGTGTGTCAGGTGAGATACAGAAATTAGTGAATTTTGTTCCTGGCTCTCAAGGACCTGTCAGAGTTGCAGTGGTCAGGGTAGATAAAAGAGAGCCATAAGCTTTACTAAAGCCATTAGTGTACATCAGTAAATGAAATAATACTTTAAAATCCACATTTTGTAAGTCAAACTCAGTTATTGAGAACTCTAACTTGAAAGCTTCAAGCCGGGGTGGTACATAAAATAACAAAGGAGAATCCTTCACCAAAGAAGGATAAACAGGATCCTGGTTTCTAGATTTCCATATGATGTGTGTCTCTCATCAGTACCAGCAACATCAACACTGTGTTACTATCCTTCTTTGGGACAGAATAAATGAACGATACTGAAATATTATCAATTGTATAGCTAAAAATGCATGATTTGTTTGAACTCCCTTTGCACATATGTGCATAGAAAGTATGGTTCTGCAACTGATGTCACATAACCTTGTGTGTGAAACAATCTGCATTTAGTTAGAACATCATGATTATCTGAACAGGGGGTTACAAAAAAAGAGGCAGAAAAAAACTGTCTATCAGTCAGAAAGCAAGATTATTATGATGAACTGAATCTGAGGAATGAAAGAATTATAATTGTAAAAATGCTGAAGTCTGAACAAAGAGTGAGAGTTTTGTGACCCACTGTGACCCAGGTCCCTGCCACAGGCCCCTGAGGGCAGCTTGGAAGCACGTTGATTCAAGTTTGGATGTGTCCTGTTAGGACTATAAGGATTACTAGTTCTTTAAAGCACGACCTATAGCTCTTATTACTACCCACAGCATGACGCAGAATTTGATGACCATGAAATTGGATTACCTTTCCCGCTGTTCTTGATTTTTATTTGATTTTGTTATTAACCATTGTTCTTAAATGATAGAGTTTAATATGAGCTGTAGTCAAAAGTTCCTTTAGAGGGTTTTAAGCAAATGTTTAAAATTAAATCTTTAGTCCCTTTGCCTATTTGTTGAATCTGAACATACCTGCACTTGGACATACAATCAACTTTGAACAGGAGGAGTCTTTCATTTTCCACCTACTGATTTTACTGGGACAAATTAAAACAGCCAACAATTGCTGTTGAAATGTCAAGGCTAAAATGTCACAGAAACATCAAGTTCAGTAAAGTTGCAGCTCCTGCTCCCAGTAGGCTAATGACACAGTCATCAGTGTGTCTGTAAGGATGGGGATGTGACCTTACATTGCAAAGCTTCATGGCCACAACCTTCGCATTTCCTGTCACAGTCCTTGAGTCAATCCTCATGCCCACACAGCAAAGTGAGTTTCCATTTCATTCTTGAGTTCACACAGGTAAATGGGTGGGTATATGCTCAAAGTCAGAGATGCATTATCACATTAATTTGAGTCCCCTGGGTGTTATACTTAACTAATGAATCATTGAACACGCATCGAAGACTAATTATGTACTATAGAGTGGCTAACTGAACATAAATAAATAAATAAATAAATAATCTCATTGTTCTGACTTTTTTCCCCCTCATTTCTTTTGAAATCAAAAAATGCTTTACCTACTGCCTTCCATTGCTTGCTAATAACTCAAAAAAGCACTGGGAAGAGTCAACTATTTGGCCAATGACTGCTCAAGACCCTTTACGTCTTCATGCTTCGGTATCCTTCTTTGAAAAATGAGAATGATCATATCTGGCCCAATTCCACAGATGGCCAAAATAAAAGCACTTAAAATTTTTTGGAACAAAAGCATAGGAATATTGTGACTTTAGAAAGCAAATGGGCACAAAATAAGAAAATGAACACAACAAGTGAATAACAGAAGAAATTGTCAGTTGTGGGCAATGTTGTTACTAGTATTCTCTTTTCTTTCTTATCTAACCTCAAAATATCTTCTAATTCTATAGTGGCTGAAGTTTGTATGCATAGTGCCAAATACTATAATATTCTTTAGGACCCAATATTATAGGGAAACATGCGGGGATGTGATTCACCACTGAGAAACACTTCCATTTCTGTATCTGACTCCCCTCTCAGACTATAAACTCTGATATTTGATGAGAGCACAAAGCCTCATTTGTTTTGGTCCAAATATCCAGATATGTGGGTGGATGCATTCTACCAAGGAATGTCACCAAAGTTCACATCTGCTTATTCCACAGCATGAGGCATCTGACCATTTGCCTCTCTCAATATAATGTGAAGCACTTTTCTTACATGAAAATTAATTGCTTCCATCCAAAAAAAAAAAAGTATTGAGCATGAACAACATAAAAGGCACTCTGCTGGGTACCATGGAGGATGTAAAGATGAATAAATCAGTTCAGACCCACATTCTTAGATATAAATTTAGATTAAGTTCTCCTCCAAAACAGAGAATGTGGTGTTTATCTTTGTATCCGCAGGGCTTAGTGATGTAGTTTGGCTAAATGACTGAATAAGCAGAAGAATGGGTGCGCTCTAATAAAGCTGTTTCCTATTCTAGGATGTCAAACACAAGAAATCATTTCTGGTCTCTTCTTCTGATTCCATCCTTTAAAAACAACAAAAGGATTGAAGAGGAGAAGAAGGATCTATCATACAAACAAGTTAGAGGGGCGTCTGGGTAGCTCAGTCGGTTAAGTATCTGCCTTTGCCTCAGATCATGATCCCAGGGTTCTGGGATTGAGCCCCTCTTTGAGCTCCCTGCTCAGCAGAGAGCCTGCTTTTTCCTCTCCTTCTGTCCCCTGGCTCGTGCTCTCTCTCTACCTCTATCTCAAATAAATAAATAAATAAAATCTTTAAAAAAAAAAAAAAGAAAGAAAGAAAAGTTAGAGACAAGGTGGAAACATGGAAACCAAGGATGAAGAGATTGGGAGAAGGGAAAAGAAAGAGCACTATCTTGAAGGAATCAATGAAGCCAAAATTTCTGCAGAAAACTTAGGAAGAATTCACTTAATTCTAAATAATTAGAATAAAATAGGCAATAGTCTTTGTGGGGAGAAAAAAAGAATTGGGTGGAAACTAAATTAAAAACTAGAAAGGGGAAAAAAAATGTTTCCTCTGATTTCCAGCAAGTGCCAAGCCACTTTGGTCAAAGCATGGAATCTTAAATAATGTTTCAAAGAAGGTTAACATGTTATTTGGACAAGGAAGGATGTGAATGTTACCTGGCACAGGTCCTCTGTCTGCCTGCTGCCTTCCTTACTTGAGGCAACAATTCCCAAACTCTTGGATCTTGGGACCCCTTTACACTCTTTAAGGCTATCAAGGGCCCTCAAGAGCCTTTACTTACTTGAATTCTACCTAATGATATTTATCATATTACATCTTAATACTGAGATATTTTCAAAATATTATCTCAAATCAAGACAACCAAGTGTACTTTTTTGTTGCGTTTCCACATAAACTCGAAGAAACGTTCAAGATGTCAAGATAACTATATATTTGAAAAGAGTGAGGTTATAGCTATCCTGACAGCATGATCAAAGAGCTAATTACAGAAGTACTGAGAACTTAAACATTTTACTAATCTCTATAAAAACGGACATATTGATACTTAAGCCTACTGCCATAGAACATACTAGAAAACACAAGAATACCCATTCTATTGGCAGAGTGATGACATCATTCACGTCAAATGGCCTCGGGAAATTTCCACTGTACAGTCCCGAGACCATGAAAGCGAAAAAGGCGAATCACGTCTTACTACCCTCATGGAAATAGTTTTGACCCCTTCACAGGATCTTGGAGACGTCCCAAGACCTCGGGTCCACAATTTGAGAACCAATATAATCAATTAATTTTAAAGTCACTTCCCACGTCTTCTTACTAATAAAGTGTATTTTCTCTGACGGATATTTTGTTTGAGAACCGCTGACCTGAGGTAACCACAGGACAGACCCCCACGCGCACACACACACACACACACACACACACACACACACACACACACACACACACA
>LNAC01000137.1:2174068-2205049 GCA_002007465.1 Ailurus styani
CGCCCCGGGGGGAGGAGCGCGGCGGGGGCGCCCCCGGTGGCCGCCCCGGCCTCGCCCGCAGTGTGCGCCGCCGCCTCCCGGGAGCACGGCAGGGACTCACGGCGCGCGTCCTCGCGTGGGCCCGGCGCCCCTCCGCGCAGCGAGGCCGGGACTGGCGCCGAGATCTGGGGGGCGCCGAGACGGAGGGTCTGGCGGCCGCGGGGACTCGCCAACGACCCGGCTCCGGCCCGGGAGCTGCTGGAACATGCGCCCGGGGCCGCAGGTGCGGGGCCCGGCGGCTTGGCTCGGGCAGGGAATGGGTTCCTCGGAGGGGGCCCCCTCGGCGGACCCGGCCCGATGGGAACGGAAAGCAGAGGGACGCCCGGGGCGACGGGTGCCCGCTCAGCCGTCGGCAGAGTCCGGGGCGCGGCATTTGTCCCTGGGCACTCTCGGGCTTTCCGGGCGCGGGCCGGGCCGGGCGACCGAAACCCGCGGGCCGGGCGGGTGTTTGGAGCGCAGCAGGTCGGTGACTCAGTCCCCCCAGGAGCTCAAAGTGCTGAGCCGGGACTTTTTTGACTTTTTGTTGTTATTTTGTTTGTTTTAGTTTGTTTGACGGTTACCAGACTATGTTTGCACTTCTGGTTCTACTCAGCCAACTGGCCATAATTACCTTCGCGTTTCCTCATTGCACAAGGAGTCCGAAGGAGCCCAGGCATGCTGGAGAAGAAGGTAAGCTTGGCTTCCGTCTCCGAGAAACCCCCCTGGAAAGCCGAGCCAGGTATTCCACATCTCAAAGGAGAAAGTGTAGTCTTCGAAATGACATGCTCCCATCAATCACAGAGGCCTTGAAAAATCCTCTAGTTTAATTTGTGGTCTGTTTGGCAATGTTGTGGTTATGTTAGGTACAAGTTATACAAATTTATTTCTGTGAGTTACTTTTGATAAATATATATTTAAGACCTGGTTTGTGGTTCACTGAATGGAAACTTCTGAAAAGCAGTGAGTGCCGTTTTGCTAGATGAAGCTATGTGGTAATTATAATGAGCATAATTACTTGTTTTTCCTGGAAAGATGTACAGGGAATCCAGGATCTAGTCCGAGCTTGTCATGAGACCCCAGGGCAAGTTACTTAACCCCTTTCTGCTTGAATTTCTTCCTCTGTAAAATGATGGGGGTGAGGAGTGGAATGATCCCTGAGGTCCTTTTTGACATCAACTTGTCTGGTTATCTGGATAAAGTTAGACGCTTGTGGAAGATTACTAACCTAGAATTTCATACCTTGTGGGCTCCAGGTCATAAGCAGACTGGTTCCGTCCACATTTTAAAGGTCTAACCTAGAAACCAGAACCAGAAAAGAAAAAAGAAAAAGCTTTGGCTTCAGCATCCTTCCCCTGCTTGGTCATTGTGCTTCCCTATCCCCACACATTCCTGTCCCTTAATCCTTTTAATCAGATCTACCCTCAGCTCATTTTCATTTGGGAAGGACCTGTTACACTAACACTCTTGGATAATTTATTAATGATTAATACAGCTTGGTGTACAGGAGGGTGTTTGCGTGTGTGTGTGTGCATGTGTGTGTGCTTTAAAATAGGACATCTTAACCCAAAGGAGCCAAACCCTGATGGCAGAATTCTAGGCAACCGGATAAGCTAGTTAATGAAATAGGGAGAGATTTGGGAAGGAGATCCTTCTTGTTACCTCCCAAGTTCCACCACATATGTAAGTCCACTCATATATAAGATTGAAGGTCTATACTCAGTGAGACCAGATACTGATACCCAGTATGCTGGTGAGTATATTCATTGATTCACATAATGCAGACATAAAAGACATTCTCCAGGACATCACAAACTATGGAAGGAATTCAGAGATCATACTTGAGTACAGATGGCTGGAAATATCTATGGGAAATGTAAATGAGGAATCCTATCTATTTTAAAAGCTGATTTGTTCAGTTAGTAATCACTCTGTTAACACTTACTATGTGCCAGGCCCTCATCTACGTACTGGAGATATAGCAATGAAAGACTATAATCCCTGCCCGGGAGGGCCTCTTCCTCTGATGAGAGGGCGAGATATAAAGCAGTCATCTCCATAAGCTCTGTGACAGAGGTAGGAACAGAAAGCTCAAGAGCAAACAGTGAGTAGTCACTCTGCCTCCAGAAAGTTGTTTGGCACAGAAGCTGATAATAAGTGGCGATATGAAAAGTAACTAGGAAAATAAGGGACTTTCAGGGCGCCTGCATGGGTCAGTCAGTTAAGCGTCTGCCTTCGGCTCAGGTCATGATCCCAGGGTCCTGGGATCGAGTCCCACATCCGCTTCCCTGCTTGTCGGTAAGTCTGCTTCTCCCTCTTCCTCTGCCTGCTGCTCTGCCTACTTGTGCTCTCTCTCTGTCAAGTAAATAAATAAAATCTTTAAAAAAGAGAAAAGAAAAGAAAGGACTTTCAGTTGAACTCTGATAAAGCCCAAGGGTGGAGTTCAAATGAGTCAAAAGGAATTTATTTAGGAAACATGGAGGGTCAGGAAAGATGAAGAGAATGAAATATCTAGGTTGGTGGGTTTGAAAAAGTGGAATGCCCAGACAGCCTCTTAGGCTGGCCTAAAATGGGAGAAATAGAAACGGGAAGAGAACCTGAGGAGGCAAATACAAAAGGACTAAGGACTGTGCATCCTCCAGCAGGGGCCAGAGGGAAAATAGGACTTCTCTCTGGACATTCTGCACGCTCCCAGGACAAGGAGGTTTGCTTTTTTGGATAACAAACAAATTCAGAGTTTCTTGGATCCCAGTAACAAAGGACAATATTCCTCCTAAGATCAAAATGGAGACAGGGAAAAATTTAATAAAGCACTGAAGTTCTGAAGTTAATCCCTGACTGAATCAGAACCTTCACACTCAGGGGAGTGACACACAGCCGCCCCTGGAGGGCACATTTAAATCAGGGGTGAAGACTTTAACTGGCATAAGTATCATTTCAGGAACAATAAAAATGTTTATGATTCTCTCTTTCTTATTTTCCTTTCAAGTTAAAAGTAGTTCTATTGAGTTCCATCTGGAGGCCACAGAGTATTTTAATAACTCAGATAACGTACTTGAAGGGAAGACTGATAATGAGAAATTTGGCACTACTTTCTTAGCCAATAACATGTAAAGATCTGGCTCTATCTGAGAAGTAGTAATACAGAAGCAGATTTCTAATTCTTCATTCTGAAATTAGATTCCATGTACTAAGTATAGCTAAGTTAGGCCATGAGTTACTTCATCACCGGTTTAGTATTTTAAACCTACAACAAGCTAAGTAGTTTCAGACTATACCTATGAATCGCTTTAACTGGTAGAATTTAGGTCTGAAAGTTTCTTCCCAGTGTAGAAAAGTTGAGTTCGTTCATTCATTTAGTAAATCATTTTTTGAGCACCTCGTAAGTGTCAGGTACCACGTGCGTGCGTACTTCAGTGGAATTTTTCTTCTAGTGAGGGGAACAGTGGTAACAAGTGGTAACATGCAGAACACACCAGATGCTGGTGTGTGCTATGGAGAGAAACCAGGTGCAGTAGGGACAGGGAGCACCAGAGGTGGGTGGATGGGAATGAGGTTTCAAGGTAACATTGAACAAAATCCTAAAGGAGGCGAAAGAAGAATGTTCTATTCAGGGGAAACAGGTAGTACAAAGGCAGGAGAGAACCAGGTGCATTGGAAGCCGGTGTAGCTACAGCACAATGTTAAAAGCAGACTGGAGGGGAGCAAGGCGACCCCTTAGGGGGCTATGATGAGAATCCCAATGAGAGGTGATGGCGACTTGGAAAAGTCTTCATTTTGTTTCCATTTAGTGGTAGCATAAAATCTATAAGAAGACAAGGGAGAAGAAAGAATAGAAAGGGTTTACCACACTGGTTCATCACACACTGTTCTTAAAGCTTCACCAGTTATCACCAATGATTGCATTCTAGCTAGCTTCCCCCTTGGTTCAAATAGTCCATATATGTTATTTATAACTTAGAAATGTATATACTGGAATAGTGCAGGCCAATAGAAATATAATGTAAATCCCATAAATAATTTTAAATTTTCTAATAGCCACATAAAAATGCAAGAAGAGGGGCACCTGGGTGGTGCATTTGGTTGA
Source organism: Ailurus styani (assembly GCA_002007465.1). Lineage (NCBI taxonomy): Eukaryota > Metazoa > Chordata > Mammalia > Carnivora > Ailuridae > Ailurus > Ailurus styani. The sequence goes on from LNAC01000137.1 coordinate 2,178,171, forward strand.
GCATCTGACACTTGGTTTCAGCTCAGGTCCTGATCTCAGGGTCATGGGATCAAGCCCCACCCACACCAGGCTCATGCTCAGCACAGAGTCTGCTAGAGACTCTCTCTCCATATCCCTCTGCCCTCTACCCTATGCACATGCTCTGTCTCTCTCCCTCTTTTGAAAAATAAATAAATAAATCCTTTTAAAAAGTAAAAAGAATTGGTTAAATTGACTAAATATATATACATATATATAACCCATTATATCCAAAATGCCATTTCCAAATATAAGCAATATGAAACATTGAGATATTTTACTTTTTAATTAAGTCTTTCAAATCCAGTGTATATTTTACATTTCTAGCATGTCTCAATTCAGACTAGCCGTAGTTCAAATGCTCAATAGCCATATGTGCCTAGTGGCTACTGTATTGAACAAAACAGCTCTATAAGATTCAGACCTGTTTGGAAAAGTGTTGACTAGTGGAAAAAAATATCTTGGACAAGGTGTGACTGTTCTCACGGGGTTAAGAATTTAGATAGCCAAACTGAGGTCATTCACAAATCAGAATTAGTCTTTCAGACCATGCTCTCTCATTAGTTCTGAGCTGTCTTTCCGTTGCCCACTTTAATATATTCTTCCTTCATAGTAATGTTTAGTAGTGTGAAACACCAAGTTCTTTTAAGCATCTGATGCAGTTTTCAGAGAGTTTCTGAATTCCAGTCTTGGTAATGTGATCTGGAGCAAGATTTCTTAAGCGTTCTTTGTGTGATACCAGAATGAGTTTAAAGTTTGTGGGTTTTGAAAATACTGCCATGGTGGGGTATTTTGGTTTTGTGTTACCCTGTGCTTAACTCTATCGTGTTTACCATTTACCTCCCATGAAAGGTAGGGGGAGTCTTATGAAACATTGTAGACCCATCTTTGGGGGATGAGAAGAGAGAGTCAGCTACTTGTTTAGGAGGGGCTGAGTCTGTTAATTACCCTTATGATTGCCTTATAATTTTATTAACTTAGAAGTTTAAAATTTTGTAAGTTTTTAGTATAAACTTGCTCAATTTTTTAACATAAATCTATTAATTAATAATTTTAAAACATAAAAGGATCTTAGTAATCCTTTAGTTCATTTATCAATTTTGCAAATCAGGAAATGGCAACACAAAGATATAAGTGATTTATCCTAGATAAACAGCCAATGGCTAAGCCAAATCACAACCAAGAATCTCTGCCTTCTCTTAGACCAATACTCTGTCCATTACACCAGACTAATTTTTCTCAGTCAAGATAATAGAGAGCCAACCCTTTAGAAGTAGAAGAGTCTGATCTGTCATTTTTTGAAAATATAATTGTCTAGAGGGAAAAGTGATATTTAAATAATTTTCATTTATGCTAATAATTTTGGATATAACCAACTCAAGTGTTTTGGGGGCTTATGCTAATATTTGTATTTCATATTTAACAGATACTATTTTTACTGCTGACATTTCTTTTTGTCAGAATTTAAAATCATACAGCGACACCTGTGGCTCAGTCTGTTAACCAGCTGCCTTCAGCTCATCATGATCTCAGGGGTCCAGGGACTGAGCCCCATAGCCTGCTCCCTGCTCAGCCTGCTCCCTGCTCACCCTCTGTTTGTGCTCCCCCGCCCCCTTGTGCTCTGTCTCTTGCTTTCTCTCTCTCTCTCTCAAATAAATAAATAAAATCTTAAAAAAAAAAAAAAAGAAGAATTTAAAACCATACCAAAAAAGTTTGGTATGGGCGCCTGGGTGGCTCAGTGGGTTAAAGCCTCTGCCTTCGGCTCAGGTCATGATCTCAGGGTCCTGGGATCGAGGCCCACATCGGGGTCCCTGCTCAGTGGGGAGCCTGCTTTCCCCTCTCTCTCTCTGCCTGCCTCTCTGCCTACTTGTAATCTCTCCCCCTCTGTCAAATAAATAAATAAAATCTTTAAAAAAAAAAGTTTGGTATAATTTTACATCAAGAGAATTATTCAGTTTTTCCACAATTAAAACGGGAATGTTCTCTCCTAGTTTTATCAACCTTTGAAATCTTTCTATTTCTTTATTAGTCTTCACAGCAAAAGAAGAAGCAAACCTTTTCATACGTAGACACCTGCTATATAATAGATTTGATTTGGAGCTCTTCACGCCCGGTGACTTAGAAAGAGAGTGCAGAGAAGAACTTTGTAATTATGAAGAAGCCAGGGAAATTTTTGTGGATGAAGATAAAACGGTAATTTGGTTGGCAGTGTTAATTGACTGGAAATTTATTCAATCATGCTTAAGAAAATGGCACTTTCAGTCATCAGAGATTTTATGCTTTAAATAAAATCAAGATTTTATACCTGTTATCCCTTTCTACGTCCTTAAAATGCTAATTAATCTATTTAGACTTGGCTTTATACTTAATTAAATGAACTTAGAGTAATTGGCAAATTATCGATTGTGTTGTGATTTTGTGTGTGTGATGTCTCTTATTTTTAAAAACAATCATGAAGTGGAATGAATTACAATTTAGGATATTATTTGAGTTGGTTCTGTGACTCAGGCTTCAATCATTCTAGACTCAGAGCAATTTTTCCTACGAGTGACCATATCTTTTCTGATCACTGTATTTATTAACAATTTACTTTGTGCCAAGTGCTCTGCCAGAGACTAAGGATATAAAATATATAGTCTCTACATTCAGGAGTTTATTGTTTGGTATATCTGTGTAATTTAAGGGAGAAGCTTTTAGAAGTTCTCCTTTGAAATGTAATTAAATCCTGTCCATTAATCTTGGAACAGTATAAAACAAACAAACAGCATGGTCCCTGTTATAATCTGGCATATTCTTAGAGAATGTTAAGTGACTCGAATTCTTTACTTTTTGTAAGTTAAATAAGCACAGCTCTTTTTCCCCTGCCTCAAGAATTCCACTTTACTCTTCGGTTGATAAGAACAAGGAACTCTAGGTATTCTTCAAATGCAGGCAATAATGGAACTTAGTTCTTTTTTCTCCCAAAATTGTACCCAGGCTCTTATTCCCTGCTAATATCTGCCACATCTGCTGGAGAGGGAAAACAAAGTCTATACTGTGTAGTTGTGCCAGTTGAAATTTTATTCTGTTTGTTGTTGTTTGTGTGTGTGTGTGTGTGTGTGTGTGTGTGTGTGTGTGTGTGTGCATGTGTGGTTTTTTTGCAAACACATTTTATGATTTTTATTATGGTTCCTTAAAATCTGCCTCATTCTCTCAGGTGACACTGAAAGAATCTCAGGATGTCTTTCCCCAAACAGTCCCTTTCAATAAAAATCTAGCAAACCCAGGGCACACCGAGCACCGAGAAATTCAGACTCCTTTTCAAACTTGGTAATGAGTCCACTGCTTCCACCCCCACCTTCGGTGCTGTCACCGGCTAATGTGATAGTTTCTCCAGATGCCTGAGCACAGACTGTGAACAGGGACTCTGAGCAGGTGAAGGGAGAGTGGCAAGGGACAGTAGTAGAAAGCTAGCACGGGCAGTCATCCCCTGACCAATTCCAGAGTCGGGAGAAACAGTGGTGGGTGGCAATGCTTTTATTAGAGTGAGTAATGCCCTCTGGCTTGAATAAACTAGTATCCTGTCTGTGGCACGTGCCAAGAATTTACCGCCCCAGTCTGGGTCATTGGGATCACATGAAATGATAATAAAACAATGAAATAAACTTGGAAAATTTACATTTCTCTTAGATGGCATTCTGGAAGGAATATTCCATCAAAGGACCAACCACAAAATCAGGTAAGGCAAGAATTGATGAAATTTAATGTTCCTCCCACCCTCTTTCTATTATAATACATTTTAGTTTCGTTGTTTGAGTTTGGCTGTTGCTCAACCTACATGCCTTTAAATCCAGGGATGATTTCTCAATTATACATTGGGCTATCTAAGACGGAGGAAGCCACATTCATCCTTACACACTGAAAATCAAGTTTGGTGAGATCCTAGGGAAATGAGATAATAGGCTTAAAGGTGTTTTAAACAACTCAGCTAAGTCAAGACTTGCACAGAATAAAAGCAGGACTCCATTCGTTCCAAGTAGTAAGCTATTTTAATTTTTTTTACCATTACAAGTAAATGGAATACTTCTGCTACTAGGTAAATTAAGAGTGTTAGAATGAAATAAGTTCTATAGAGGGGAGATCTTTATTTTATCTGTATTATAATCTCTACCTGCTTTTTAGTCAGTTCTTTTTTTTGCCAGATCTTCCTTCATTCCCCTCAGGTAGAGCCCCAGCTATGAGGAGACTTTATTACATCGCTATGCTAGTGTTGCTTAGTATAGTTATCTGTGTATTTGATACCAAAATATGCCTAGTTGAACAAAGAACATGTTTAGTTTAGTTTTGTTTTTTTGAGTTTATTTATTTTTTTAGTATCTCTATACCCATCATTGGGCTCAAACTCATGACTCTGAGGTCAAGAGTTGCATGCCCTTCTGACTAAGCCAAACAGGTACCCCAGCATATGTTTGGTCATGAACACTATCTATTTAATATGACCTATTTAAAGTAAGTGAAACTTGGGGGCACCTGAGTGGCTCAATTGGTTAAGTGCCTTTGGCTCAGGTCATGATCCCAGTGTCCTGGGATTCAGCCCCACATCAGGCTTCCTGCTCAGCAGGGGACTCTGTTTCTCCCTCCTCTCTCCCCACCCAGACCACCCCCCCATGCTGTCTCTCACTCTTTCAAATAAATAAATAAAATATTTTTTAAAAAAATAAATGAAACTATAGGGCTTTTAGGAAGTGTCATTTACAAATTTTTATCACTAGCACAAAGACTTTTTAAAGAAATCAATATGAATAGATACTTAATAGTATGCTTAGATCCAGTGTTAAATTTATTGAAATCATAGGCAGTCCTTTTCAGTTGTTATATCTGCATTATTTTATTAATTTCTCTTAAGATGCTAACAGAGAGAAAGTTGATGTCATGGGCCTTCTGACTGGATTAATTGCTGCTGGAGTGTTTTTGGTTATTTTGGGATTACTTGGTTACTATCTTTGTATCACCAAGTGTAACAGGCAACAATATCCCAGGTAAGTACCAAATAAAAATATTGAATTCACTATTATACATTCTATATTGTTATTTTAAAATAGATAAAAATGGCTGCCTATTTTTTTTAAGATTTTATTTATTTATTTGTCAGAGAGAGAGAGAGAGAACACAAGCAGGCAGAGTGGCAGGCAGAGGCAGAGGGAGAAGCAGGCTCCCTGCGAAGCAAGGAGCCCAATGTGGGACTCGATCCCAGGATGCTGGGATCATGACCTGAGACGAAGGCAGCTGCTTAACCAACTGACCCACCCAGGCGTCCTGGCTGCCTATTTTTTAAATAAACATTTACTCTGGAATAATTTTAGGTATACAGGAAAGTTGCAAAAATCACACAGAGTTCCCATCCTTCACCCAGTTTCCCTCATATGAACATCTCACATTCCCATAGTACATTTGTAAAACAAACCAGCCAACACTGCTATGTTACTATTAACTAAACTCCATACCTTATTCAGATTTCACCAGTTTTGCCATTCATGTCATCCTTCTGCTCCAGAACCCAGTTAAGATACCACACTGCATTTATTTGTCATTGTCTCTCCAGTCTTCTCTGGTCTATGACCATTATTTGGTTGTCTAATTTAACACTTACCTAAACAACAAAATGATGCTATTTCTAAGATCCTCAGAAGAATACAAGAGGATTCACAAGTGTCAGCTTGATTTTTTAATATTTCCTTCTTAAGCAGGAGCTAGATACCAGTGTCCCCACATTGTTTCCAGAGGTAAGAAGTCCCATCATTTACTCTAAGTCACAGGGTTAGCAGATCTAGCCATGTGGCAACCCAAATAGAAACAATGTAACTAGCTTTTAAATTTAACTCTTTTACTGATACGTTAAATTAAATAAAAATGAAATAAAATGTTTGCCACTTGAAGATAATAGCCCATTCATAAAGCTTGATAAAAATTCATAAAAGCCATAATTATTTGGACAGTAGAACGTCAACATCCTCATTAAAATAAAAAGTTATTCTCTATCATCTCTAGTATCTTTTCAGTAAGTGTAGATGAATAAATGTAAAAATAACCTTATTCAAAAAAAAAAAGTGCCAGGTGCTAAACAGGCTATTTGAAATTGATGCTTACATATCCCTAGTCACACTTTCAAATTCTGGGAAAAGCTCATGATTGTGACCATGTGACCATGTGTTATAGAAACAGTGTCACGTGATGGTGGCACAACATTGTGAATTTAATTAATACCACTGAGTTCACACTTAAAAATGGTTAAAGTGTTACATATATTTTACCACTATAAAAATTTTTTTTCTTTATGGTAAAGTAAGACTTTAGGGCAACAGATGTGGAATTGGGATTCATTTATTGGAGGATAAAACTAAAACCATGGGGCGCCTGGCTGGCTCATCAGTAGAGCCTGCGACTCTTGATCTTGGGGTCATGAGTTCAGACCCCACATTGGGTATAAAGATTATTAAAAAAAACCAAAACAAACAAAAAACCCAAAGCCCCAAGAGTAGGCAAGTTCTCTGAGTGGGATGAAAGGACAGATGGAAAGGACAGAGCCTTAAGGGGTTCTCATAGCAAAGGTACAGAAAGAAGACCTGCCAGAAAGAGAAAGAGGGCAGAGGACAGAGGCAACATAATTGTAATTCTATTCCCAAGCTGAAATTCCTGAACAGCTCCATGAGGCATTAACGTGACCTGTAGGCATGGACAAAGGAGTTTGCCAGGGGCCTCTGTAAATGCTATAAAAATCTGAGAAATGAGAGAAAGTAAGGAAGAACTTGCCTAATTGTTGTTAAGCCACCATCTTTTAAGCTGAGAGACTTTTATTAACTTCCCTTAATTAACAGGTAGGAAATGAGCAAGGCCTTTCCATTTTCTAGGACTTTTGACTGAAATTTTATTCAGTGTGGCTTTCTCTACAAGTGGGGGAGAAAGTCCTGGAAACTCTCAGACTAATGAAGATCAGGGAGAATTTGTCTTTGGAGACTCTTCTTGCCTTTAATCTTTCTTTTCCTCCCCATTCATAATGTCTCTCCAAAAAAGTTCATATGTACCCTCATGCTTAATAACTGTGCTCGAGGTCTGTGATAGCCCAACCATCATTCAGTGTCCTCATGTGTGGTATTTTCTTCTCTCTTCTCTGTGCTTTGCTTCATTTTTCTACTTTTCTGTACTGCTATATCTTCTTACCTTAGACCTTTTTTCTCTGAAACGTAGCTTCTTCCCTGCTGTAGGTTAGAAGCAGAATCCAAAGGCACAGGGAGCAAAGTAGTGCCATTATTACGTATGTTTCCTGTGTTTTAAAATTTAAAAACCCTGAATATCTCTTATTTTATTTTATTTTGTTCTGAGGTTTTATTTACTTATTTTAGGGAGAGGGCAGAGGAAGAGGGAGAGAGAGAATCTTAAGCAGATTCCATGCTAAGTGCAGAGCCCAATGCAGGGGTTGATCTCATGACCCTGAGATCATGACCTGAGTCCAGACCAAGGGTGGGACACTTGACTGACTGAGCCCCCCAGGTGCCCCTGAATATCTCTTATTTTATTTTATTTTAAAGATTTTATTTCTTTCACAGAGGGAGAGAGATCACAAGGAGGCAGAGAGGCAGGCAGAGAGAGAGGAGGAAGGAGGAAGCAGCCTCCCTGCTGAGCAGAGAGCCCAATGCGGGCCTCGATCCCAGGACCCTGAGATCATGACCTGAGCCGAAGGCAGAGGCTTTAACCCACTGAGCCGCCCAGGCGCCCCTGAATATCTCTTATTTTAAAAGCAAGATTAGTTATACTAAATGTTGGTACAGTGTAATGCTGTACAGATCACAGATCATTTTTACATCTATTGTCTCACTTTGATCCTCAGAGCAACCGTTTGATTTTAGGGGGCATTGAACACTAGGTTTATAGGACATTCTCTTATTTTGGGATTAACTTTTAAACACTTTCTAAAGCACTTTTCATCTGTTATCTCGAGATATTCTTCTAGCAGAGTTATTTGTTCTCCTTTTTGTACTTTGCAGGTCTGGAAGTGGGGGAAGGGTGAGGAAATATTTGAGAAAGAAAAAAGTAAAAAATAAGATCATTGTCAGAAAAGTTTGTCTCATTCCTCTGTCAAAACATGCCAAGATCTTTTCATTTCTCAGTTCCCATGTTTTATGGAGGAAAATAGGTGTTATATAATGTTGTTAGTTTATTTGAGTTGTTATTGGTGCACACCTTCTGATATCGATCATTTAAGATGTGTGTAAGAAATCACCATGTAGATTATTTAATAACTTTGATGTAATTATGACATTATTTCTATATCTTACATTTGGAAGTCGACATGGAAGAGTTTATTTGTTCAACTAAAACATCTGTCTCTCCTGTTCCCTATAAGCAAATAAATAGAACTTTAATAAGTTAGTGAATGCAGCAGGTCATCAGCCTACTAGGAAAGTGTTCCAGATTTCAGACAGAGGAGGAGTTGTGTTGAGCCCTCTAAGTAAACTTATGATGGATGCTCTTAGTTACCCCACAACCATTGAAGGGTGGACTATCCAGGTCCTAGATTTACACAGATCTTCTTCACTTCTCTCTCCACAGTCACCCTCTCTCCTTTCCTCCAGTTTCATATCTCATGATTGACTCCAAGGAAGAGGTGTTCTAAGGTGCAAGTTGGCTGCCTTAGTTTGGGAAGTTTACAGTATTTTGAGTCTGCTTTAACTGTCTCTTGTCGGGAAGAATACTGTAAATATTGACGAGAAGTTGGGGATTGCCTATGAATTTTAATTATCTTAATTCACCATTGTTCTAGGAACTTAATTTATGTGTAAGTGCTTCATAGACAGCCAACTTTACAGTCTAAACAGATCAATTTACTAATATTTAAGTTATAATTCATAATTCAGTAGTGAGAAGGGGAAACACAGTCTCAAAACACCAGACCCTTACTGGATTTCAATTTTCATTGGCTGATGTAGCTGACAGAGTTTTATGAAAATGGTGGGACTTGAACAAGGCCATATATATATATATTTTTTTAATTATTGGCCTTGAGTCAACGGAGTGGGGAAAAGACAATAATTTGAGAAAGAAAGGACAGAGGCAGGACAGAGAATTCATTGCATATATAGAAGAGTGTAAAGAGGTTACCTTGCAAGAGCAGAGAGCTGTGAAAAATAAGGTGAAGCCAGAATAGGGAGGCTTTAAAAAGGAGGCATCAGGAGTGAACTTAATTCAGCGGAAAGCAGGCTGCAGGTTAGACTTTTGTGAGAAGAAGGGCACGAGACAAGTGCTATTTAAGAGGGATGGACCAGGCATCAGGACTGCAGAGGAGAGAGACAGGCATCACCGGTCGTGATTATCTCTGTGACATCAGTCTCCTTGGCTTGGAATAATGCTGTCTTTCAACAAGATAGGATTTGGTTTCACACCATATATTAAGAAAGTTCTCATTTAGGAGTGGGAGAAAAAGGGAATTAGCATGTTTCTAGTCCTTATTATAGTGTTCCAGACACTGCTTAGATGCTTTACGTGCAACATTTTTCTGAATCCACACAAAACAACTCTGTTGAGGTAGCTATTATTGTCCCCATTTCACTTTGAAGGGAACAGATAACTTGCCTTTGGTCACATCGCTATGAAATGAGAAGATCCAGTTTCATATCCATGTCTGACTCCAAAGCTCTCTATCTTTCCCCTATACCAAGACTCTTTGAGTTTATGGGTAAAATAAAACTGTTTTTATATTAATAAATTGGGTTCAGGAGCACCTGGGTGGCTCAGTTGGTTAAACGTCTGCCTTCAGCTCAGGTCACAATCCCAGGGTTCTAGGATGGAGCCCCATGTCGGGCTCCTTGCTCCGCTGGGAATCTGCTTCTCCGTCTCCCTCTGCCCTGGTTCTCTCTCTCTCTCTCTCAAATAAAATCTTTAAAAAAATAAATAAAACAAATAAATTGGTTTCAACTTCTATCAAAATAGTCGGATTTTCTAATATTGCCATTTTAACTTAAAAATGCTCCCTTTCTAGACCTAAATGCTGTCTCTCTGTTTAGTTCTTCAGCCACCTATGTAAGAAGGGGCAGGCACACTCCCTCCATCATTTTCAGAAGACCTGAGGAGGCTGCCTTGACTCCGTCACCCCCTGCCGTGGAGGACACAGGATTACCTTCTTATGAACAGGCAGTGGCGCTGACCAGAAAACACAGTGTTTCCCCTCCACCACCGTACCCTGGGCCAGCAAGAGGGTTTCGAGTATTTAAGAAGTCTATGTCGCTCCCACCTCACTAAGCCCACCGTGGTGGTATAGGAGATTCCTGTTATCTGAATGGTTCATTTTCCCTGAACCAAAGAGACATGTTACTTCAGCCCTTTATGACAAACTGGAAGGGGCAAAGAAAGACCAAGCATGTGTGTACGACACCTCAGCAGTTCTCTTGGCATCTGGGACCTGAACTTGATCATTATCGGCTTGATAAGAAACTTATCATTACCAGTTTGATAAGAATCTTGGACTCCATCTCCTTGCAGTAAAGAAGAGAGCACTTTTTTGTTTATTTTAATGGTTCAGAAAATCTGTGTTATGGATGTCATCACTAGAACCGGTGAACTATCTTTTGTACAGATAAAGGTTGTAGATTTCTTGTGTTGAATATAAAAAAGGAATTTCTGATCATTAGATTATCTGAAGTCAGAATATTGGACCCACTCTTTATTAGGACTTCTTTTTGGTTGGAAATACGTCATAAAATTAGACACTTTGATATAAAATGGTGGCCTTAGTATAATTACTTTGTTTTGCATTTTAAATTATTGCATAACATTCACCATTTTTTGTAGATTTTAGTTGTTAACAATTGCTATCACTCATGTTTTTTATGGGAGTGGAGTAATTTAAAAAAGTCACTTGCTCGGGAATTAGATCTTCAGGGGGTACAGAGTTACAATGACAGGATTTGCAAAGGTTGTTATACTAACAAATACAGGCTTCAAATCTAGGAGTCACTAGAACTTGATAAAATTGCCCATGCTACTGACAAGTACGCACATCCATTTTCATTGCTAAAGTATCTGTATACAACTACATATAATTATTTATTTTGAAAATGTGTTGAAGTCTATAAATAATAGTTCAAGAACCTCGAAAAATTAATTTACTTTCCTGCTATTAAAATAATACCGCCTAAAGTTACCAGCAACCCCTTGTACCTCTTAATGTCTGGACCCAAAACCCCATAAGTAATCATTTTAACCTAAACTTTGTCTCTTCTAATTGTATATATGACCTGTCTTCCTTAAGAATGTAGTAGAATATAAGCTATAAACCTCTGGAGTGAGTGTGTTTGCACACATTTATGTGAGTGGGTGTGGATGTAGATATGAATTGTTTTCTCTTTGCAGGAACTCAAATATATGCTATACTCCTTAGAAATAAAACAGAAAATTCTGTTCTTGTTGTTTTGCTAGACATTGCATTTTCCTATTATTTAAGACCATTTTTAAAATTGTATTTTGTTTTATAATTTTTACAGAAGTGAGACTAAAACCCACATGTATTTGGTAATTCCTTCCAATTAAATGTTTAGAAAGTATAAATTGTTACAATGTGTGTGTGAGTGTTTATGTCTCTCTTTTAAGACAATATGATCTTGAGGCAGATACAAGCAAGACCTCAATCCTTACAGACTGTCAAACACTTTATCCTTCTAGATTTTGGGGTTTCTGTTGCTTATCACAAAGAAATCACCTAGCAATATTTAGATATCATTAGGAAAAGTGGCCTTTTTTTTTTTTTGAAGATATTTAAATGTGGAGCTTGAACTCAAAACCCTGAGATCAAGAGTCACGTGTTCCACTGACTGAGCCAGCCAGGCACCCCAGGAAAAGAGTCTTTTTAAAGCCAACTACATTACCTATAAAAATTTTACCACTGTGGACATCTGGCTGGCTCAGTCGATGGAGCATACGACTCTTAATCTTGAGGTCATGAGTTCAAGCCCGACTTTGGGTGTAGAGATTACTTTAAAAAAAAAAAATTACCATTAGTCATACCTTGACTTTACCTAAGGACTATTTTCTCATATAACTTTGCACTCTGGCCTTATTTTAATTCTCTTTAAAAGGTCAGAAGCAGGGGTGCCTGGTGGCTCAGTTGGTTAAGTGTCTGCCTTTGGCTCAAGTCATGATCCCAGGTCTGGGGTGGAGACCCACTTGAGGCTCCCTGCTCAGTGGGGAGCCTGATACTTCTCCCTCTGCCCTCCACCCCGACCTTGACTCATGCTCTCTCTCTGGCTCTGTTGGCTCTTTCAAGTAAGTAAATAAAATCTTAAAAAAAAAAATGTCAGAGGCAAATTCTACTTTCATCACTTTGTAGCAATCAGACTAAAGCATAGAAGGATAACTTGCCCTAAATCTAACATGTTGGCGAGATCTAGGTTTAGAAGGAGCAAGCACACTTTCCCAGGACCATCTCATACTTATAGAATTATGCTATCTCAAATTATGAAGAACAGGGATCTTATTACTTAATTCTAGGTCTGTATGAGAAATTTATGACCATCTGTCATATATATGTACATGTATATAGGTTCATATATTACATATGTGTATATGTATTCTTGCATACATGTATTTCTTAGGATGAATAGAAATATAAGACAAGGGCACCTGGCTGGCTCGGTTGGAGGAGTATGTGACTCTTGAACTCATGGTCATAAGTTCAAGGCCCATGTTGGGTATATAGGTTACTTAAGTAAATAAACTTAAAAAAAAAAAGGAAAAAAAAATATAAGACAGGATATATCAGGGCACTGAGTGGCTCAGTTAGTTAAAAAACTTTCTCATATAACCATTGTGATGGGGAAGAACTATGCAGGGTGTTGAAACTGTTCTCTTGGGGCGCCTGGGTGGCTCAGTCCATTGGGCATCTGCCTTTAGCTCAAGTCATGATGACGGTGTCCTGGGATTGAGCCCTGCATCAGGTTCCCTGCTCGGCGGGGAACCAGCTTATCCCTCTCCTTCTACTGCTCCTTCTGCTTGAGATCTCACTCTGTCAAATAAATAAATAAAATCTTAAAAAAAAAAGACAGGATGTATCTCTTATTGAATTATAATTTAAATATTCCTTGAACTTATTAATTACCACTGACTCACAAGAGCCTAATTGTAAAGCTAACTTTAGAACCTATGACAACCCCTTTCTCCCAGCAGTGGCCTAGATTTGTTATATGCCATCACCTAGTGTAAAACTGTTGCTCTAACTTGAATTAATCTAGAATTCATCATTAAGATTGGGAAGTTACAGGTATTTGTAGAACATCCAATGTTGAGCTCATAATACCTTATACAAAGGAAAATATGGGACTACACCAAAATAAAAACCTGCTGCACAGCAAAGGAAACCATCAACAAAATGAAGAGACAACCCACTGAATGGGAGGTGTTTGCAAATGATACATTCAACAAGGAGTTGAGGGACGCCTGGGTGGCTCAGTGGGTTAAGCCTCTGCCTTCAGCTCAGGTCATGATCTCAGGGTCTTGGGATCAAGCCCCACATCGGGCTCCCTGCTCAGCAGGGGGCCTGCTTCCTCCTCTCTCTCTGCCTGCCTCTCTGCCTACTTGTGATCTCTCTCTCTGTGTCAAATAAATAAATAAATAAAGTCTTTAAGGCAATCCAATGCAAATATATAGTATTTTCATTATCTGGAAAAAGCATCCCATTTTTTTGAATGCACATTTTCCTACAGCCTTGATTATATTTTGGTTTTAATGGATTTCCCATTACAGACATATTTACACATGTGAATAAATTTTATATTAAATAACTATCCGTTGCTTGTTTCTATTTTCTCTTAAATATTTTATTTATTTATTTGAGAGAAAGTGTTCCAACAGGAGGAATGGCAGAGGGAGGGGGAGAAGCAGGCTCCCCATTTAGCAGGGAGCCCCGACGTGGGGCTTGATCCCAGGACATTGGGATCACGACCTGAGCTGAAGACAGACACTTAACTCACTGAGACAACCAGGCACCCCTCTGTTGCTTGTTTCAATTAAACATTCTTCTTACATACATACAGGGTCCTGAGATCAAGTCCCCGTATCGGGCTCCTTGCTCAGCAGGGATTCTGCTTCTCCCTCTGCCCCTTGCTCCCCTTGCTTGTGCTCACTCACTTGCTCTCTTTCTCTCTCTCTCTCTGACAAATAAATAAATAAAATATTTTTTAAAAATACAACAAAATATTTTTTAAAAAGTAATACTAAGTATCATACACATAAATAAACTCTGGTTATTATTAAATATTACTTAATGTTAAACATTTAAACCACCTTAAATTGTTTTGAACCCAATTGAGTTATATACGAATGTTAATATTTATACTCCTTAGAATTACTTAAATCAGGGCAATGAGAAGACAAGCTAGTTACTAGGAGAAAATATTTGCAAAAGATACATCTGATAAAGGACTGCTGTCCAGGGGCCCCCTGGGTGGCTCAGTCAGTTAAAAAAAAAAAAGAAAGAAAGAAAAGAAAGGCACAAAAACTTGATTCAAATCGGCCTATAGAACTGGGAAGTCTGGGGTAGGAACAGTCCTCAGGGACTTGATATCTCAAGTTCTTCTAAACTGAGCTTGTCTGTGTTAACACTTTCCTACAGCACACAGACTTTCTCCATATCAAGGGAAGGGTACAGCCACAGGCTTACATCATACCTGCTCAGTGACTGCAGAGAAGAGATTCTCTCTCACCCAAAGCCCACGTATTAAAACCCAGATGCTAACTGGCCAAGTGTGGGTCATAGGACCTCATCTAGTCCAAGTCATGAGCAGGCCTGGCTCATGTACCCATCTTGGATCCAGAGTGCAGCATATTACGACTGGAAGTTAGGGAGAGACAGTTTCCCAAAAGACGGTGATGTTGTTACCAATGAGGGGCAATAGATGTTGAGCAGGAAAACCAGCAGCTCTCTGCTTCACACACTGAAGATCATTCTAAGACAGGAGACAAGACCAATCAGAATTTCTTAGACCAAACGAGAGGAGGTGGGGCAGGGGCTAAACAGTCCAGAACCAAGAGGACAGTCAGAAAGAAGGCTATTAGACAGTAGCTCTAACCTCATTTACATTTCAAACCCATTAACATTTGTTGAACACTGTAGTAGTTTTCTTTTGCTGTATAACAAATTACCATGAATTTAGTGCTTTTTTTGTTTGTTTGTTTGTTTAAAGATTTTATTTATTTATTTGACAGAGAGAGAGAGAGAGAGAGATCACAAGCAGGCAGAGAAGCAGACAGAGAGAGAGGAGGAAGCAGGTTCCCTGCTGAGCAGAGAGCCCGACGAGGGGCTCAATCCCAGGATCCTGAGATCATGATCTGAGCCAAAGGCAGAGGCTTTAACCCACTGAGCCACCCAGGTGCCCCGAATTTAGTGCTTTCAAGCAACACACATTTATTATCCTACAGTAACTCTGAGTCAAGAGTGTAGGCATAGCTTACCAAGGCCCTCTTCTCTGGGTCTCACAAGACTGCAGTCAAGGTGCTGAGCAGGCTGTTGTTCTCATCTGCAGGCTTCAGTGTGGAAGAATCCACTTTCTGCCTCACTCAGGTCGTTGGCAGAATTCCCTTCCTTGCCTCTGTAAGACCGAAGTCCCTTATAGGCCAGAAGCAAAAGGCCAACATCAGTTCCAGAGGTTACTTGCAGTTTCTAGAAGCCTGCAGATCCCTGCTTATAGGATTCGTGAACATGGCCACTTCATCAAGCCAGCAAAGAGATCTCTGGTGTGTGTCTGCTAGCAAAACGAAGCTTTATGTCATGTAACACAATCCCAACAATGCTATCCCATTTCCTTTGCTACTTTCTATTGGTTAGAACCAAGTCACAAGTTCCACCAGAATGCCAGGGGAAGAGAATCACAAAAGTATGAATATCAGAAGTGAGGGATCATTGGGGATCACCTTAGGGTCTGTAAACCATTAGCATCTATCATGTGCCAAAGTTCCTAGGCCAAATATTCTATGATCTTACAGTTCATATGAGCATGTTAAAAAGTCTTTTAATTATAGTGTTATATAAATGCGAGTTAATACCTAACACTAATGTTATTATTGTTTCTCAAAAACTTTGTAATGTCTCATTATTTACCATTTTCATTCCTCTTGTTCATTTTCCTGCAATTCCTAACATTAGTCTTGAACAGGTTAAAGTATTTGTATCAAAGACAATAACAATGGGCGCCTGGGTGGCTCAGTGGGTTAAAGCCTCTGCTTTCGGCTCGGGTCATGATCTCAGGGTCCTGGGATCGAGGCCCATATCGGGCTCTCTGCTCGGCAGGGAGCCTGCTTCCTCCTCTCTCTGCCTCTCTGCCTACTTGTGATCTCTCTCTCTGTGTCAAATAAAGAAACAAAATCTTTTAAAAAAAAAAAAAAAAACAAAGACAATAACATTGAGAACAATTTTGGGAAATTGGTCCTATTCCTTAGCTAGCCAAGGAAAAGGAAACTAAAAAGAGTAGGTCAAACCCTAGTCCTTGCATGCCTCTGAATGTCTTNGGCCAAGGCATACCCAAAGGAAAAGGAAACTAAAAAGAGTAGGTCAAACCCTAGTCCTTGCATGCCTCTGAATGTCTTCTTTCCTTTCACATTTGATTTATAACTTGGCTGTGTGTAGTGTTCTAGGTTAAAAACCAGTTTCCTTGGGGTGCCTGGGTGGCTCAGTCGTTGGGTGTCTGCCTTCGGCTCAGGTCATGATTCCAGTGTCCTGGGATCAAGCCCCGCATCAGCCTCCCTGCTCTGTGGGAAACCTGCTTCTCCCTCTCCTTCTGCCCCTGCTTGTGTTCTCTCTCTTGCTGTCTCTGTCAAATAAATAAATAAAATATTAAAAAAAAAAAACCAAAACATTTTCCTTGGCATATTGCACATACTGCTCTAATATCTTCCAGCATCTGATTGTCATTAAGAATTCTAACAGCATTCTTGGCCTGTCTGGCAAGCTCAGTCCATGGAGCTGCAACTCTTTGTCTTGGGATCTTGAGTTTGAGCCCCACATTGGGGGTAGAGATTACTTAAAAATAAAATCTAAAAAAAAAAAAAAAAGAAGAAGAAGAAAAAGGAAAAAGAATTCTAATAGCGTTCTGATTCAATTCTTTTGCATATGACCTTTTATTTCCAACAGAACCTTCTTTTTCCCCTTAAACAATGAAAATTTATTTTCCTACAGTTCTGGAGGATAGAGCCTTGAGAACAAGATCAGCAAGTTGATTTCTTCTGAAGCCTCTCTGTTTGGCTTGTACATAGCCCTCTTCTCTCCAAATTGTTATATGGCCTTCCCTTGATAAATGTCTGGGCCCTAATCTCCTCTGCTTAGAAGGACAGTAGTCATATTGGATTAGGGCCCACTCTGCCCTCATGTTTCCTTAACCACTTCTTTAGAGAACCTATCTTCAAATCTAGTCTTATTCTTAGATACTGAGGTCCAGGGTTCCAACATCTGAATTTTGGGAGGATACGATTCAGCCCATAACACTGGTCTCCCTGTTTTTGTTCTTGTCTCCTAAAGTCTAGTTTCCATTCTCTGGAGCCTTTTCAAATTTTTTTTACCCCTGGTGATCTCCAATTCAAAATTCAGAGCCTTGATGTAACTTTTTATTTACTGTTCATGGCATCTAATGCCTCCTTTCAACATAGAGATCTGTGTCTCACCCCTGCTCCCCAAATCTAGAAAATCTCCATGCATAATTTTTGGCAACTTTCTTCTACTTGTTTCTTCTACTTTTTGTGTGATTCCTAATGGCTGACTATTGGACTTTCTAAATTGATCCACTTTTTTCCATTTATTTCTCCATTTATTCTACTTTCTACATATATTCCTATACTTTAATTTTCAACTCTTGAATTTTAACTTGTTTAAGATTTTTTTTAAAGACATTTATTTATTTGAGAGAGAGCATGAGTTGAGCAGGGTGGGCAGAGGGAGAGGGAAAGAGAATCTCAAGCAGACTCCAGCTGAGTGTGGAACCCCACAGGGGGCTCAATCCCACAACCCTGAGATCAGGACCTTCGCTGAAGTCAAGAGTTGGACATTTAACTGACTGCACCACCCAAATGCACCTAACTTTTTAAAGAATTTATTTTTCTATGTAATTTCTATCCTCAATGTGGATCTCGAACTCATGACCCCGAGAACAAGAGTCACATATGCTCTACTGACTTAGCCAGCCAGGCACCCCAAATTCTAACTTTTTTAGGTTGTTATGTTTTCAGTTTCCAAGAGCAATCTTATTCTCTGATTTTTTTTTACATTTTTAACAACTTTACTGGTGTATAATTTACAAATATAAAATTATATAAAATGAAGCCATCTTCAGTGAGCAGTTCCACGAATTTTAACAAATGTAGACACCAATGCAACAATCATGCCAGCTGGAGAAATTTCCCATCTGCCCCTTTACTGACTCTCCAGCCTCAGGCTACCTCTGATCTACTTTCTATTACTAAAGATTACTTTCACCTATACTAGAATTTAACATAAATCAAATCATATGACATGTATTCTCTAGTGTCTGATTTCTTTCATTCAGCAGAATATCATTGCATATATTTGTAGTTTGTTTCTATTTATTGCTGGATAGTATTTCATTGCATTGATATTAATTTATTCACTTGCTGATAAGCCTTTGTGAATAAAGCTACTATGAATATGCATATATGAGCCTTGGTGCTGACTTACACTTTTAATTCTCTTGGGTAAATACCTAGGAGTAGAATTGCTGATAGTAGGCAGGTAGATATTCAACTTTATAAGAAACTACCAAATTGTTTTTCAAAATGGTGGAACCATTTTATATTCCCAGCAGGAATGTATGAAGGTTCCAGTGGCTCCACATCCTTGCTCATGCTTGCTATTACCAGTCTTTTAATTTCATACACTCTGGTGGTTGTGTAGTGGTAGTTCATTGTAGTTTTAATTTGCATTTCCCTGATGACTGAGGATATTGAATATCTAGTTATATGCTTATTAGTCATTCATGTAACTTCTTTTATTAAGTATTTGTTAAAATCTGTGGCCATTTTAGCACCAAGAATTAACCAGCCACCTTTCCATTTTCTGAACATCAGCAACTCTTATTTTTGGGTCCTGTTTTTGCTTTCTCCCTGGGCCCTAGCTACTTGTCTAGCCCCGGAGTTTTGAAACCATCTTCCTAGGGCGCCTGGGTGGCTCAGTGGGTTAAAGCCTCTGCCTTCGGCTCAGGTCATGATCTCAGGGTCCTGGGATCGAGGCCCGCATCGGGCTTTCTGCTCAGCGGGGAGCCTGCTTCCTCCTCTCTCTCTGCCTGCCTCTCTGCCTACTTGTGATCTCTCTCTCTGTCAAATAAATAAATAAAAAATCTTAAAAAAAAAGATTAAAAAAAAAAAGAAAGAAAGAAACCATCTTCCTAGAGTTCTCAGTGTTTTATAAGGTGTGTTGGTATGTGGACATGGGGAGAAAGGGAGAGGTCCAGCAAGATTCAAGTTTCCACTTTTATCAGTATTATATACTAAGGGGGCATGTAAGCTTTTGTTTGGAAGAACTATAGTGTTTAAAACAAAAACAAAAACAAAACACCTAAGCTCACTTGCTTCAAACTTTACATCGACAAATTCTCTGGGATTGTTTTCCCAGTTCTGACCTGAAGATGATTTTAGAATGCAGCTTTTAGCACTTTTTGCAACACTCCTTCATTCTGCCTTGTCCCCCCGGCCAATCCCTACCTTACAGGAGAAGATTCAATAACTACTTTGACTTGGGGACAGATACTTATGAAAAGACATACGTCCAAATTTAAAGCATTAAGTAGTTTATCAAATAATAGCATAAGACATGTTTCCCCAAAAGCAGAACCTGAAACTATGATTTGAATGCAGGTAGTTAACTGGGAGGCAGCGAGAATGACAGAGCAGGGAGAGAGACTAGACCCAAGGACAAGCCAAAGGGCATTATTGTCAAAGTTGCTGTTGTTAGCCACAAGAACTTCCCTTCCCTGAGGACCATGGAGAAGGGCACAAAATGCTTCCAGTAGCAGCCCAACTGGAAGCCAGGAGGCTGCCTTATCCATTGACTTCTGTTCTCCATTGATTAAAGGTTTCTCTACACTCTGGAGAGCTCCAGTGGTGTCGTAAAAAGCAGAATGCAAAAAGACAGATGACAGGGTCTTGGGATAGGATGCTGTGTGTATGAGGTAGGTCAGAATTGTCTCAGAGGTGAGCTATGGGTTGGGACGTGGGCACCAGAGGGGTCCGCTACAACATGTCCTCTGAGTTTTTAAAGTTGTAAGCAAGCAGCCACGTTACATGAGCAGCAGAAAAATGAATACATACTCATAAATAACAGAAATATAAAATTGGTATCATGAATAGTCCAGTGCTTACTTTGTTACTTTCATAAATGTTCTCTATGAGAACGTTCACATATGTACGTTCACATATGTACTTGTGCAACATGAAGAGACTATTTCAGTTTTTGCCTTGAACAGAGCAATCACTCAATGGAAGCAAAAGAAAGTTGAAGACATGTTGAGCAAGAGACTATAAGTTTCCCCAGAATTTGCAGAAATTTGGGAGAGGCTTTGGACTTCCATAAGATATTTGAACCTACCATATCTGAATCTTAAGTAACTGAAAAAATCCATATGACAAAATGAAAACTGATACCAAGTAATGAGATGCTAGTAGTTAGTATCTATATACTAACATTAACATGCATGATAATTTGGTGAAGTCTAAACCACTCTCAATAAGCTTCCTTTACCACCACTGTATCTAGGGCTTTGGGACAAAGGCAACAGAGAAGTAACAAGAGAAGGGAGAGGGTATAAAGCAGTTTTGCAGGTGGCTTTCTGCTCAGGCAGAATGTGTTTTAGTGTCTTATGCTTAGGCTCTACCTGGAGAATCTGGAGACTTGAGAACACGTACTCTACCACTGTTGGCTGAAATTCAGTCCTTCAGCAGCAAAATCCCGGAAAGTATGTGCCTCAAGTTGTATTTGCAAACAACTAGGACAACAGGAGGATAGTGCAACTGTCCTAAGCAGTGACATATTTTTTCTTTTCTGTTGTTGTTGGTGGTGGTGGGTGTGTGTTCACATGTAAATCTATGAAGGGACCGTGCTTCCTGTGTTGGGGCACCAATGTTCCATCTAACCTGAAGGTGTAGACCAGAGTGGGACATTAGGAAGGGAAAGGGAGTGTTTTCCATGGTTTTGATCATGTCATTCCCAGCTTAAAAAGTTTCTCATGGGTCCTTAATGTGAGGAAGTATACTAAAGTAATTAAATGTTTGGGTATTGGTCCAAATATGCGATTATTTGACTATAAAAATAAATATGGTAATGGACTCTAATCCTGTGTTCAAGGACCCCCAAGACCATCCCCGTATGCAAAATAAATAAGTATGGGAAGAGAGTATAAATTCTGTGTTTTAAATAAATAAATAGATCTATTTATTATGACCTGCCCAAGAACAGCCTCATGTTCAATGATTTATTACAGGAACTCAAAAGTTAGACAAGTTGTTATACGGATGGTTAGAGTCTATTATAGTGAAAGGATACAGATTAAAATCAGCAATGGCAAAAGGCACATAGTGCAGAGTAGAAGGGAGACCAGGTGCAAGTTTTCAGTGGCCTGTGTAGTAGAATTCTGTGGGCATTAATCAGTAAAGTATTGCCAACCAGGAAAGCTTATCTGAGCCTTGGTGTACAGGGTTTTTATTGAGAATAGGTCACATAAGCATGTCTGACTGCCCTGTTGGCTGACCTTAATTTTCCAGTCCCTCTAGAGGTCAAATTGATACTGTGTGGTCCAAAGACCCCACTATAAGTCACATCATTAGCATATCTTATATGGCCCAAGGCCTCAGGTAAATGAAGATACTCTTTTTTTTTTTTTTAAAGATTTTATTTATTTGTCAGAGAAAGAAAGAGAAAGCACAAGCAGGGGGAGCAGCAGAGAGAGAGAGAGAGAGAAGCAGGCTCCCCACAGAGCAAGGAGCTTGATGAGGAACTAGATCCCAGGACCCTGGGGACATGACCTGAGCCAAAGGCAGACACTTAACCGATTGAGCCACCCAGGCGTCCCTAAACAAAGATACTCGTAGGCAGGATATTCTAAGTGCTTAGAAGTTATTGCCCTGGAGCCTGGCAAGGGCCAAATCTTTCTTTGTTCTGTATGGTGTTTGGACAGCATGCACCTGCTTTGTTAATCCTTTACTGCACAAATCCATTGACTAAAATAAGAAATCATGAGTCTGTACTGAAATAGATAGATAGATAGATAGATAGATAGATAGATAGATAGATAGATAGATAGATAGAAAATTCCTTCCTATACAAGAATGGAAACTAATGATTAGGAAATGAATGATGGAGGTAGGAAAATTACTATTTGGTAACCATAATAATAGTTGTTTCAAACAAGAATCATTTGTGGATGCAGCAGTGAGTTGATTGGTGGCCCCTCAAAAGATGTGTCCATGTCCTAATCCTCATGTGAATGTGAACTTACTTGGTAAAAGGGTCTTTATAGATGTAATTAAATTAAGGATCTTGAGATGAGATCATCCTGGATTACCCAAGTGGGCCTCCAATCCAACAAGTGCTTTTATAAAAGACATAAGAGAAATGGTGCCTGGTTGGCTCAGTCAGAAGAGCAGAAGACTCTTGATCTCTGGGTCATAGTTCGAGCCCCACAATGGATGTAGAGATTACTTAAAAAAACAAAACAAAACAAAACAAAACCCAAAAACCTGAAAGAAGACAGATGTACAGAGAAGGCCTTATAAAGACTGAGGCAGAGACTGGAGTGCTGTGGCCACACACCAAGGAATACCACCAGAAGCTGGAAGAGAAAAGGAAGGATTCTCCTCTAGAGCCTTCCCAGGGAGGACACAACCCTGATTTCAGATTTCAAATTGTGAGGCAATAAATTTCTGTTGTTTTAAGCCACTTAGTTTGTGATAATTTGTTGCAGCAGCCACAGGAAACTAATACAGATGCTAAAACCAGTGGTGAAAGAATGATACCTCAGGAATTCACATAGTCTTAAAGTACCCACAAAATATGCATTAACTATAAGGGAAAATATAGTTAACTCTTCAGTGGAAAAACCTGGCAGGAGTTCTTTAACCAAGCTTACTGAGTTTTGGTGCCAGACATAGCTGGCCTTCACTTGCACCATCATCAATTTGTAGGAGCTTGCATGGTTTGGGGACTTACTTAATTTTGTTATACCTCAATTTCCTATAAAATGGAAATAATAAAAGCCAATATCCACATGTTAAGGATATTTTGAGGATTAAGTGAGACAATCCATGGAAAGCCCAAAGCACAGAACTTGGGACATATATATTCGATATTTATTGGTTATTCTTTTTTTTTTTAAGATTTAAAGTATTTTTTAAGGTTTTACTTATTTATTTGAGAGAGAGAGGGAGAGAGAGAATGAGCAGGGGGAGGGGCAGAGGTAGATGGAGAAGCTGACACCCTGCTGATCAGGGATCAGGAAGCCCGATGACACGGGGCTGGATCCCAAGACCCTGAGATCATGACCTAAGCCAAAGCTAACTTTGGCTTAACCAACTGAGCCATCCAGGCTCCTCTAAGATTTTATTTTTTTAGTAATCTCTACACCCAACTTGGGACTCAAACTCCCAACCCTGAAACCAACAGTCACATGCTCTACCAACTCAGCCAGGCAGGTGCCCCTATTTATTGGTTATTCTGACGAGAATAGCTATCATCTGCAGAAGAAGATTTAAATTTCCCATAATCTATTCAAGGAGATAAAAGATACACTCAATGAAAGACTTCATAATCAGACCGCACCACTATCTTTCTTCATCTCCAGACCTCCTGGTCTCCTTCATTCTTCCAGACCCCTGATCAGCTAAGTCATTCACCAGAGCATGAGTCCATCCACATCCATAGCTCAGACCACTTCCTACA
Source organism: Ailurus styani (assembly GCA_002007465.1). Classification (NCBI taxonomy): domain Eukaryota; kingdom Metazoa; phylum Chordata; class Mammalia; order Carnivora; family Ailuridae; genus Ailurus; species Ailurus styani. The sequence goes on from LNAC01000137.1 coordinate 2,202,142, forward strand.
TGTACAAATTTGATGATCAAGTATGCTTCTTGAAGTTCTGCTCACCAGGAGGAATGTGCCTCATCACTGTCTTTCAGTGATACCTCTGAATGAGGCTGTGGCTTCCACAGAAGCAGGCTCTTCTGACTCCATAGTTTTTCCCTGGGAGGTATGACAGGCAATGGGGGGATGGGGAACAGTAAAAAATGACTGTGATAGGGTGAAGCCTCTGAGACAGAGAAATATGATAGTGGGACTTAACTGCATTTCTGATGTTTTAATTTCTGATGCTGACTTAAGGGACTGAAATCAGGGCTGCCCTGGCAAAGATGGGGCTTATAGTTCTCCTCAATGCCAGAAGAGAAAGGAAAAATGGAAAACTAACTAAGACCCTCCCCTCATCAACCCACTTCCCACAAACATACTCCTGATATTCTTGGTAAAACCACAAACTTGGGGGCACCTGGGTGGCTCAGTTGGTTAGGTGTCTGACTTCAGCTCGGGTCATGATCCCAGGGTCCTGCGATGGAGCCCTGCATCGACTTGGCAGGGAGTCTGCTTGCTCTCCCTGGCCTCCCCCCCCATGTGTTTGCATGTGTTCTCTCTCTCAAATAAATAAATAAAAATTAAAGGAAAAAAAAACCCAACAAACTTGACTTTCTTGAATCTTTCCGATTAATAGCTGGTCTATTTGTAACACTGGAATATATGAACTTATTGACTACATTTCCAGTCAGGCAAGCCCAAATTCTGCCTTTCCCAACAAACAAATAAACAAGGCTTCCTCAGCGGAGATGGGTTTACACTGTTCCCTCCTCCAACTGATTGCCTAAATCACCTTAGAGCAAGTTGCTGAATGCTGGGCCTCTGTTTCCTTGACAAAATAAGGGTGATGAACTACTCATCTAACTCCAAGCTTCCTACCAGTTGAAACACTTGGTGGTTTTCTAATGGCATGGGAGGAAAGCCGGGAAATGTGAGGAGACGGTTCATGGATATAATCCGTGGCATTACTAACTCCTGGATAATAAACTCAGAAGGAAGTGAAGATGGAGGTGGGGACGAGGAAAGACTCTTTCTTAAGTGTAAGATTTCAGTTCATGTTGCAACCAAACTGGCTTTGATATCATCGATTTTCAAAACTTGTTCCCCAATTTTAGAATTGAGATAGAAATAGAGGGCAAAGGAACATCACACATGGTGACAGAGTAATATTATTTTTAAAATACTCACCCCAAATTTCCCTTAATATCTTTTCTCTGATTTATGTGACATAAATAAACTACATTATGGTGTGAGGGACTATAAAGGCTCTATTGCCTCCATTGCCACTTGTTTGGTACTGCCAGCATGACTCACTCTGAGTACCTGTTGTGGGTATCTCCAACGAAGTGCCATAAAACATTTACAGCCTGACAGTCCACTTTCTACACTTTCTGTAAAGACCAAACTTTCGTGCTCACAAAAATACTTAAAAGTGTAATAGTTAGTAGTGAGAACTTCTTTTATTTAGATTACAGTTTTCCAGTCTGCCATAAGAAAAATAAATTTGTAAGGAAGATTTACCTTATTTCTCTGCAGGATCTCAAATTATCTGGCAAATTCCTTTCCCAAGGAAAACTACTTTTCAAAGATATCCTGGGTAAATGCATACTGAAATTAGCATAAAATTGGCAAGATCACTTGTGTCTACACGTTTGAATTCATTTGTAAATAACGACTACTCACTTCCTTGCTTCCCCACCCCGGGACCAGACTCTTAAGCATCACAGGTGCCGAAAGACTTACAAAAAGGAAGGAATAGGAACAAAAGGATGCTGGCGCCAGGAGGAAAACAGAATCTCCCAGAACAAAAATAATCTCATACGGACTAGCAGATTTAGTATCAGGTATTACCGAAATTTAAACTGGCTTTTAAAATTGCGATCAGTGATAGTGTATCAAATTTATTAGGTCTTCTACTGTGCCTGACTGGTTTGTTTAAACTTTTAAGCTTATCTTGAGGAGCAGATTTCTGTGCTAAGCACATAATAGGTGTTAAACCAGTATTGATTTTTTTTAAGGGGTATGGTCAATAAATATAAACTTTACTGTTTAGCTTTTACTTTATGCCTTACGGATCAAACGATGATTTCCATGAACCCCAAGTTTCACTACTCATGATTATAGAAGAAACGCAGTTCTGATATACAACAAAAGATCCTCAAAATAATCATTAAATTAACCCCCGCCAAACTGCGTGGAGGTCACATGGGAAATGCTTGGGTAAAGTCCTGCTGAAGTCCCAAGTCCCGGACGAAAAACTCCAACACAAAGTGTGCATAGTGAGTTTAAGTGTCTTGTAATTAAAGTCATCCAGATGGTAGTTGGATTAATCAGTGAAGAGGCAGTATTTACCTTGGGATGGAAGATTCTGAAATCCAGAAAGAAAATTCCCAAGGTGGGGGTGGGGACAGTTAATAAGAGCCCCTGGGAAAGGTCCTTTCAACGAGGATCGGAAAATAATACGTTTGAATTTGAATCTCTTTGAATATAAATCTCCCCTAACAACAGGAAAAGGGTCCTCTAGCACAGCAAGCTTTGTGCAGGAAGGGAGTAAACGGAACTGTGAAACAGCCCGCTCAGCAGTTTCTGGTTTGGGACTGGGCTCAGAGAAAGAAATCGCGATGTGGGAACTGAGTATTTGAGACACTCAAAATAACTCGAAGGGTCAAATAACGAACTCCAGGCAAAGCGCTGACAAGCCTCCCCCGTTGCAGCACCTAGGCTGGGTTTCCGCTCAATTCCCCCTCCCGCGCGCGGGGCGAACAGCAGGCGCGGCCCCTTCCCACGCGGGGCGCGGGGCGCGGGGCGCGTGGACAGTTCCCCTTGGAACAGCCGAGGGCGGGAAGTCCGCGGCCCGTCGGCTACCGCCGGCGGGCACCGCTGA
>LNAC01000137.1:2205548-2225091 GCA_002007465.1 Ailurus styani
CCCCGCCACCGCCAGCGCCGCCGCACCACCCCCCGCCCCCGCCTGGGCCTACGAACCCCGAGCCGCGGCGGCCGGTGCCGCCGCCAGCAGCAACTGCAGCAGCGGCAGCAGCCCCAGCCTCAAGGCCAGGTAGGGAGGGTGGGCGGCGGGGTCGTCGTGGGCCAGGAAAGGCCGGGGATGCGTTTGGGGCCTTCGTCCCTGTGCAGCGCCGCCCAGGGGTCCGGGCCGGGCGGGGAGCCCTCCACTCTTCCCTTCGCCCTTGCCCACGCTGGGAGAGGCGGGGGATGACTCCTATGAGGTGGTCTTGGCGTGGGTGGGGGCGCCGGGTGCCGGATTCGCGCTTGGGGCTGCTAGGGGACTGTGAGTGAAAGGGAGGGCTGGGCGGGAGTCGCGGGTCTCCGTCCCCTCGCGGGTCTTGGGCTCTCTCACATGGTGAAGTTTGGGGTCGTGCCTGAACTGGGCGATCGGGGAGACCCGGGGCTGGCTCCGGGGGGACGAGGGGGGCTCCCAAGGAGTTCCGGGCAGTGACATTCCATTGTACTAGGACGGACAATGTGGTCTTGGGGACCCCGGCAATGTGAGGGTGGGGGAGGCGCGGGAGGAAGAGGCGCCGAGCTGCGTCCCTGGCTTTGGGGGACCTGGGAGGGCTGGGTTGCGGGAGAACCCTTGGGGCGTGGGGCCCGGGAGGGGGCCTGGAGGGGCGCGAAAGCTGCGACGGGTCTGGGTGACATATGTTTGCAGTAGTGGCCAAGATGAAGCTATTTCTCTTCCACGCGTTCAAAGTTACTCTTGGGTTTCCTCCCCTTTTAACAACAGCAGGAAGTAAGGAATCTTCTTCGCCTTCTGTGTCTTGGGGTGACTAAGAGTTGGGAGGATATTGGAGGGAGAGGGTGGTCAGTGAAGGCCATAAAGGTTGAAGAACAGAAGCATGCTTCTCCATCTCGGCTTCTGAAACCCCGGTTCATTATGTAGCGCGGGGTTCAAGAGTTCATCTTTGCTCCATCATGACCAAGGGAATCTAAAATGTTGACTCTTACTATATATTTAAGCTCGCGGGAAATGTGTAGTAGTGCCACACTGTGAAATGGTCCATTTGAATGATAACTGGAAGGCGTGGTCTGCTTTGGGCTGTTCGGGAGCGGGGTGTTTTAAAGCCACCTCTGCCGAACAATGCAGAATCTGGTAGGTGCAGCTTCTGGTTACAAGGACCAGGGGATCCTGGGTTGCTAATGACTTCATCCTCAGCTACCAACAGGAAGCTTCCTGGCTTTATGATCTCATCAGATTTCTTTACTATTGTCAGGACAGAAGTGAACTTTTTTTTTTTTTTTTTTTTACTTTATATATTACAGCGTTCTAGGTTATCTTCTTTGTTTTTGTGAAAGTCCGACCTTCATGATTTGGAAAATAATGTGTGAAGAGTAGTTGGTCTTTGTCTTAAATAATACCTTGGGATGACTGAGAGAGAATGAGAAAAATTTGATTCAAGAAAAAGGAAATAAGCTTTCTCAGAAAATTTTAGGTCCATTGTTTAAAAGAGCTGGGATTAAAAAAAGAATAATAATGTGATGTGATGTGCCAATTTGGAGCTAAATAATTGCTGAAACTTTTCAGAAATAGACATAACTTTATTATATACTATTAAGACATTTTAAGGAGTTTTATGAAAGATGTTTGGCACTTTTCCCATTATTAATTTTTTTGGTGCTAATTTGTCGTTTTTCAAGTGGCTTTTGCATTGAGTGCGATAATTTACAAATTAAAATTGCTTTCTCTTCAGTGAATGGTAATGATAGGTATTTGTGTAGCATTTTTAATGTTTTAAATAAAAAGTATTTTATTAGGTAAATGGAACAAATTCTACCTAGTTACTTCTGTTATTTCTTTTAGCAGAATACTTCTGAGGCAAGAAACTAAAATCTACTTGTCATATTTTCCAAATGTTATTTATCAAAGTAACAAAGAATGACTTCCCAAACACATTTGAAAACAGTAAGTAGATTCATTTGGAACACATAATCTAAAAGAGGTTTATTTTCCGTTTTTTGGAAGTTATTGATTCTTAAATGCTAAGCCCCCCCCTTAAAAAATACATGTTTTGGGGGTGGGGTCAGCTAAATTGTAGCATAGAAAAATGCAGGCTTTCCCCCTCCCCCACCAACTTGCTTTGTTAACATCTTGTGTTAGGATCAGGCCATCTGTACAGGGCTACACACACTTCTTAATTGTACCTCATTTTATTCTTCAAATTGTGTAATGTCCTCTTTCATTTCAGTTGTATAGAAAATACTGAATCTGAAATATGGCCTGTAAATCGCTAAGTATTCGCATTTTCAGAAGCCTACTCATATTTTTATAACATTTTAGAAAGCTTTTTCATAATTCATATATCAGTTGAATGTTTTTATTCCCCTTTGTGGCAGTTTCTTCTTGAAGGTGCAAATGAATACTAGTTGTGATGATGTGATATGGATACTTATCCATAAAGAATTAGCCTGTCTGTCACCTTGTTTCCAGTAACCTATTCAGAAGCTAACAGATGGTAATGACATTCAGTTGTTACTGACATGTCCCTTACTTTGTCTGCTTGATCCTGAAATGGAGTGTTTTCATTAGTTGATGGAGAAAGAACATGGTAAACAATTTCTCATTACTTTGAAATAATACTTTTTTGGTATAACAGCTCCATCAGGTATTAGGTATTTCTGTTGTTTTAACAGTTAATAAAGAGCTAAGAGGAAACTCCCAACATCTTACCATAGGATGCTAGAGTTTTACGAATATTTCTGAAATAGTACTTGTTAAATCAATGGGAAATTCAGGGATAAGAATTAGTCTCATAAATCTCCATTTATTTGTGTTCTTCTGTTAGTTTTAGGGACCGAATGAGCATATCCTGCCTATCACCATGCAGTTGGAAATACTTTTGGTGGGGCTGAGATACTATTAATACCTTTGCATACTTTTGGAAATAAGATGTTCGTCAGGAAGCTACAGATCTGCTTCCTTTTCTCTACCTGTTATTTATATCTTCTACAGAACATCGAGAGGCTGTTTCATCATAGTGATGTGTTTGTATTTGAATATGTACCAAAAAGTGACTAAATAAAAATACTTTGTTTAAAGTAGATTTTTATCTGTTTTTGTAACTTTGTCACTTAAAATAGTCCATTTTTTTTGCTGTCGGTTTTTCAAATTTCCTAATACATAAGTTCTTTCTGATCATAGTTTGAATGTGTAATGAGTGGGATAGGTACCCCTCCAAAGAACAAAACAAAACAAAATTATCAGCTTCTCTAAAACTGGTCGGCTACTGAGGTGCCTGGGTGGCTCAGTCAGTTAAGCGTCCAATTCTTGATTTCAACTCAGGTCATGATCTCAGAATCATGAGATGGAGACCCGAGTTGGGCTTGAACTGGGCGAGTTGCCTACTTAAGATTCTCTCCCTCCACCTATCCCCCCACCCCCAACCTGGGTTTGTTCTCTCTCTTAAAAACAAAACAAAACAAAAAACAAAACTGGTCAGCTATTATATTAAGCCCTTCTTGAGTAAGTTTTAAATCTAGTTTCCCTCAAGGCTTTTGGAAAAAGACCTTGTAAGATCACAATTTATGGGGAGTAAGTAGAGACAGTCCCAAATTAGTGAAAGGTTATCTCAGAGAAACTTCTTTTGTCCAGAAAATATTTTCCCATAGAAACAGTGTTGTGAGTAATAAAAGCTATTATCTACTGAACTGACTTGTGCTAGCCACTGTTTTAAGTGATGAGCATATGCACGCACACACACTTAATGTTAACAATTCTTTGAGGTGGGTATTATTTTTACCTTCCTTTTATGAATGAGGAAACTAAAGCACGGAGACATTAAGTATATACTAAGTCGAAGTATAATCAAGTGTAATATAGCCATTTAGCTAGTAAGTAGGAGAGCCAGGACTTAAACCTAGGTGTTATGGATCTGGAGCCTGCACGTTTAATTACCGTACTGCACTACCTCATAGTAAGATAATCTCATAATGCAGTCTGATATGTTATGGGTTAACTGAGCTTTTATGGCTCACCAAGTGTCATTAGTATCCTTATTTCAATATCCATGTCACTGTTGACTATTTTTTTCCCTATGGAAATGTGCTTTCTTTTACTTCCATAGCAGCATACTTTCCTGGTTTTCCTTGTACCTTCTTTGCTCACTGCTTTTCCCTGTTCTTTAGTAGCTCTTACTCTTCTGATCTTTACATATTTTCATTTTTTCCAGTGCTTTGGATTGATAGAATTTCTTGTGCTTTCTCCTGAAGATAATTATACCCATGCCTATGACTTTAAATATTATCTCTGGAGATGCCTATGTATATGTCTAAGGCCCAGACATGTTCTGATCACCTAATCACGTAACCTCTCTGAGCTTGTATTTGGGTATATAACGGCCATTTAGTGATGAGCTCATGCTCTCTGCACCTGCTCCACCTCTGCTTGTGTAGGGAGGCCTGTCTCAGTAAGTCACACTTCCATCCATCTCGTTGTTTAGGTCAGAACCTGGGAGTTGTGTGTGCTCAGTCACCAAGCCCTACTGCTTTTTTTTTTTTAATCTCTTAAGTGTATCTTGAAATTATCTACTTCTTTGTTTTCACTGCTCCACCCTGATCCAAGCCACCGTGATTTTTCACAATAACTTCAGTAGCCTCCAAACTAATCTCGAACCTTTCCTTTACTTCCCTCAATTAATTCTTCTCATAGTTGGGCCATTCTAAATCTCTTCCTACCTTAAGACTTACGTTCATGCTGTTAACCTCCACCTAGATAACTCACCCTTTCCCCACCTCTTAACCTGACTTCTTAAGGTATTTCATGTCAGAACCCCACCGCCTTCCAACCTCTGCCCCATATTGTTTTGTGCAATAGTATGGATATTTTCACAGTACTTTTTACTGTACTTTCATATAATTCTTAGAAATACAATTATATACCTATATGCCATTTACGTAGTAGATATCTTCCTCTTTAGAATGGAAGCTCTTTGAGGGACACTGTTTTGTTTACTGCTGTGTACCTGGTATAATTACTCTGTTGCCTGGCATATAGTTGGTGCTTAACACATATTTATGGCATAATGGCCCAAACTTGAGTTAGTGTGGGAATCGGAAGCCCTTTTCTTGCTGCTCTAGCCTCTACTGCCATTCCCCATCTTCTCTCTCTACCCTGTAATGGGAACCAAGATGAAGGGTTTAGGGTGTTCATGATCATCATTGGTTAGAAGTGTGAAGATGGGGGCTTCTGGGTGGCTCAGTCGGTAAAGCATCTGCCTTCGGCTCAGGTCATGCATGATCCCAGGATCCTGGGATCAAGTCCCAAATCTGGCTCTCTGCTCAGCGGGAAACTTGCCTCTCTCTCTCCCACTCTCTCTGCCCCTCCTCCAACTTGTGCTCTCTCGCTCGCTCTCTCACTCTCTGTCTCTCAAATAAATAAATAAAATCTTACATTAAAAAAAAAAAGTTTGAAGATGTAGGCTGCTTTTGCTTCCTGCCTTTCCTTCCTGTGCTCTCCTGAGCAATGAATACTAAAATGTATCTAGCAAAACCTAGTCCAAGTTTTTTTTCTATTCGTTAAACAAATATTTGAGTGCCCACAATATGTGAGACACAGTTGCCTTTATCCTTAAGTATTATATTTCTGTAGTGAAAATTTGAGAAATCAAATGATATGCATTCAGTCATTAGCATATACTCAGGACCTTTGAGTTTCTGTTACTGAGCTAAGTTATGTGGAATACCAGAAAAATAAAAAAGACACCATCCTTTCAAAGAACTTGTGATCCAGAGGGGTGACACTTGCTTCCTTTCTACTTGACTTCTAAGTGTGGAAGTGCCCAGGAGCTTAGAGTTCCATCCTTTTTCCTTCTCTCCTCACTCAGCTTAGATGAAGTTCCCATTTATATCAAATAACTTTCAAGTTGATATGTCTATATTTATATCTTGCTAGCTGCCTCCCTATCATTTCCATTTGGATATTGCATAGATATGTCAAATAAAATATGTTCAGAACATGATTATCAACTTAACCCCCCAACCAGATCTACCTTTAACCTTCCCTGACCTCAGTAAATAATACACTATTTGCTTCGTAGTGCAGGCCCAAAAGATTGTCACCATCTGTGATTGTTTCTTTTATCCCGTATTCATTCCCTCAGTAAATCCTGCTGGTTTGATCTCCATATCCATAATTTCCCACATGGACCATTGCAGTTGCGTCCTGTTGCTTTCCTTGCTTCCACTTTAGCCCTTCTAGAGTTTATTAAATGTGTAAGAGCCAGTTAACATTGTAAAATGTAAATTAGGTAGTGTCATTACCTTGCTTAACACCTTCCAGTGTTACTCAGAGGAAAATCGAAGCCTTTATCATGGTCTGCAAGGCCCTATGTGACCTGAGCCTTAGCTTATTCTCCAGCCTCATCATTCTACTCCCTCTACCATCTTTCAGCCACACCGGCTTTACGTCTGTTCCTAAAACATGCTAAGATTAAGATTATTTGAGTCCTAGGACTTTTGCACTGGCTGTTCTCTTTATTTGGTATCGTCTTCACAGGTTTTGCTTTGCTGCTGCTTCTGGACCTCCAGGTCTTTTCCCAGATATTACTGCCTTCCAAAGGCCTTCTGACTGCTCTGTCCACAATAACTGCTCATCACTGCGTCATATCATAGAGCACTATTGTCTTGGTAGCATTATCACTTTCTGAAGTAATTTTATAAATGTGTGTGTATCCTTTATCACTACTCTTTTCTCATCCCACTGCCACGATAGAATGCATGTTCCATGAGAACAGGGATCCTTTCTGTCTTGTTCACATCTGTAGAAGGCAGTGTAGAGTAGGCGTTAATAGTGTAAACGCTGAAGTCAGAATTTTTGGGATTATATTTCGATTCCACTTGCAGTAAATGTTGAAGTTTCTTATTCTCACTGTGCCTTGTATTAAATGGTTCCTTGTATTAAAGGAGGATACTTTTTAGAGTTCTTGAGAATTAAATGAGTTAACTCAGGAAAGTGTTTAGAATGGTATCCATGTTCTGTAGTATATAGAACAGCATATAAAATATTAGCTTTTTTTTTTTTAGACTATTAGCTTTATTGTCAGCACTTAGAACAATGTCTGGCACGTTGTAAGTGCCTGTCAAACATTCAGCAAGTGAATTAAATAACTGTATTATTATGTTTATTTTTAAGAGTTACAAAAATGCTTTGGAGACTTAGGAAAAATTATATAAAGTTCTAGGAGATCATGGAAGCATTTGTCAGGTATATTGCATACAACTGATCTGAATTACTGTTAATGCTGCATGAGTGGAATAAGCGATTAGCATGAAGAGGGAACTTCCAAGAGCAAGTGTTACAAAGAGGGAAGAAGTGGAATCTGCTAGCCCAGTTAAGGGCTGATCTTTGAACTGGCATAGCCTCACTTCTGCCACAGTCTACTGGTCAAAGCAGTCCTAGGCCCACTGCCGAGTTATGGGGGAGAGACTGTACAAAGGTGTATTTCATTGGAGAGGTCCTCAGGGTAACACTCTACCATGGTGTGTTAGTGGTAGATTTTAGAGGGCTTTGATGACAGGCCATGGAGTGTAACCTCTACATCTCAGTAGGAAGCTTTGAAAGGTTTTGGGGAAGGATAATCATGATGATGATACGAGCAAGAAAAAAAAAAGTGTTGTAGTAAGATTATTTTGGCAGTCAAGTACATAATGCATTAGAATTGGCAGAGGGAGAGACCAGGATACCAAATGAGAGGCAATTCATCAGGCCAGACAGGAGGGAGGTTGTATTAGTCAAGGTTCTCCAGAGAAATACATGATTTTTTATAGTTACGGATGGAGATACATATGAAACTATGATATCTATCTATCTCTTTATGATTTATTATGAGGAATTGGCTCCCACAATTGTGGAGGATGAGAAGTTCCATGCTCTGCTCTTTGCAGTCTGGAGACCAGGAAAGCCTGTTCTGTAATTCAGTCTGAGTCCTAAAGCTTGAGGACAAGGGAATCCCATGATGTAATTTAGAGGGCAGGAGAAAATGAGATGAGATGTCCCAGCTCAAGCAGTGAGGCAGGGAATAGGGGGTGGATTCTTTTTGGGGAGAAGGAGGCAGAAACAGTGCTTAATTTGGGTATCCTGTGGCCAGTGAAGGTGACAAATAAAACGAACCATCAGACATCCACCCCTTATCAACTTTACACCTATAGACATCTCTCTCTCTTTTTTTTTTAAAGATTTATTTATTTTAAGGAGAGGGCAGGAGGGAGGGCAGAGGGAGACTCTTAAGTGGACTCTGCGCTGAGCGTGGAGCCCTACCTGGGGCTCGATCTTACAACCCTAATATCACGACCCGAGCTGAAACCAAGAGTCAGTTGCTCAACTGACTGCACCACCCAGGTGCGCCTATACTTATAGGCATCTCTGTAAACTGTACTTAATCTCCAAATAAAGATAACAAGATCATAATTTCTTCTAACGTGATACAACTATCTTGTGTACAACTGAGAACATGCCAGTCCCTTCCCCAGGAGAGTGGATTAAGTCCTTCTGTGATGCTTACTCTTCTCCTTGATATCCCATAACTTAAATACTAGGATGTAAAATTAGCAATACTTTAAATACTGTGATAGAAAAATCAGTACGTCTTATATCACATAATAAGGAAACAAGAGGAAAGAAAACAAATATATATCTGTATAAATACAGATATCTGTATAACAGATATAGAAAAACATAAGCGAAATAAGGAGGAACTACTCAAGACAATTACAGTCCTTGTTTCTTTAACTGGTTACATGCTCATAGCTGGTAGTATAACTGCCTCTTCACTACCCATTCTGTGTGCCTTCAGCAAGTATCTCAGCTGGTTGTGGTTCTTTACCTGATAGGGTGGCCCAACCTTCACTTCTCCAGGGTCTGTACCATTATTAGGCCTTGGATTTAGTTGGATTTAGCTTGGATTTAGTTGTTGTAGTTTTCCATTGACTTTAATCACAGGGCATGGTAATACTTGAGAGTCACCTTAAGGGATCTCCTGTATTCCCGACATACTCATCCTTATTTCCATTGTGGAGTATTTCAGTTTCCCCTTGACAGTCAGGATCATTCACCTCATCCAGCACTGTAATACCCTTCTTTGCCTGTTGGTTCAGTGGCATGAGGAGCTCAAAGTAGCCAAATGGCAATCTTAACTTGCAGTCCAGTAGAATCATTATTGGGTCTTCTAAGGTCCTGCTGGACCTTAGACCTCTAGGCCAGCAGAGCATAAAGTCACTGGAACAGGAAGTAAAAATTTGGCTAGTGGTTCACTAGGGATGTTAATGAGTGGTGACAGTCCCAATCTACCCCTTGATTCTCAGGCCCATGAAGCCTAGGTATGAGAGAAACAGTATTGGGCAACAGGATGCTGATTCAGAGCATATACAGCCTTCTGGAGAACCTTGCCTCAAGATACTACCACCTACCTGGTACTAAAAAAGTCTTCAAAAGGCCATTCCACCATTCTGTCAAGCCAGCTGCTTTAGGTTGGTGAGGAACATGGTAAGACCAGTGAATTCCATCAGAATGGGCCACTATTGCACTTCTTTTGCTTTGAAGTGAATTTGTTGATCAGAAGCAATGCTGTGTTGGAATACCATAATGGTGGATCAGGTGTTGGCATTCCATAAGCCCACAGATGAGAGTTTTGGCAGAATCACTGAAAACAGGGAAGGGAAGTCCATATCCAGACTATCCAAATAGGAACAAAGTGTTGCTCCCCCCATAAGGGAAGCTGTTCTGTGTAGTCAGCCTTTCACCAGGTAACTGTCCGTCTACCCTGGGAATTGGTGCCATATCAGGGGCTCGGTGTTGGTATCTGTTGCTGGCAGATTGAGTACTCAGCGGTGGCTGTAAGCACGTCAGCCTTAGCCCGGGGAAGTGCATGTTGCGGAGCCCCTGCATGACATCCATCTCTGGTGTCCACAGACCAGGTCATTCTATCCACTTGATTAAAATTCTCTGCTGAGGTCACTCTTTGGTAAGCATTCATATAGAAAACAAACATCTTCAGTTTTTTTGCCCATTCAGACATCTATCCATATACCTGTCTTTGTCACCAATTTTCTGATCGTGTTCCTTCCAAGACCCCCAGCCACCCAGCCACACCATTGGCTGTAGCACATGAATTAGTATATAGTTGCTTATCTGGCCATTTCTCTTTTCAAGCAAAATGGACAGCCAGAGACACTGCTTGATGTTCTGCCCACTTGGAGGATTTCCCTTTATCACTCTTCTTCGGAGATATCCCAGAAAGGGGTTATGGGGCTGCAGCTGTCTACATTGGGTGATACTTACGTATCTTGCAGGACTACTTGTAAACCAGGTCCAAGTCTTTTCTTCCTCTGTCAACTGATTGTAAGGGTACTTCTAAGGGTACAGGCTGGGAGAAAGAAGGCAGTGGAGCAGGAATGGGGACCGTGAGCATTTGGGCCACATTTTTTTTTTTTTAAGATTTTATTTTTAAGTTATCTCTGCACATAACGTGGGGCTCAAGCCCACTACTCTGAGGTCAGGAGTAGTATACTCTCCTGATGGAGCCAACCAGGTGCCCCTGGGCCACATCTTAATGTAACTTGTGCCTTCAGGGGCTGCTTGGGCCCAGTCATGTATATACCACTCCCATTTGATGATGGAGTATTGCTGTGCATGCCTGTCTTTGTAGCTTGTTGGATCAGATAACACCCAGTTGATGGGTATCTTGGGTCCCATGGTAACTTGGGGGCCCACTGTTAAATGTTCAGTCTCTACTGAGGCCGAGAGTGGGTTTTTTAAAAAGAAAGTAAACATCTCTATCTGTTACTGACACTTTAAGGAATGATGGATCTTTGGGCTTGTGGCCCCATTGGCAGAAGAGCTGGCACAGCAGCCTGGACCTGTTATACAGCCTTTCCTGTCACCCAAAACTAAGTTTTTCGGGTCACTCGGTAAACAGGCCAGAGTAACACACCCAAGTAGGGAATATGTTGCCTCCAAACGCCAAAAAAGTCCCACTAGGTGCATCTCGTGTGTCGTCTTGGTTGTACAAAGGCCAAAGACAATGACTTATCTATCCTTCCCCTCAGTAAGCATATCTCAACATACCCTGTACCACTGGACCCCTAGAATTTCACTGAAGTAGAATGCTGCTGAATTTTAGTCTGGTTTATTTCCCACCCTGTGATATGCAAGTGTCCTACCAATAAGTCTAGAGTAATTGCTACTTCTTGCTCATTATGTCCAATCAGCATTAATATTATCACTGTAATAGGCCTGTGTGATATCTTGTGGAAGGGAAAAGTGATCAAGATCTGTGTGAACTAAATTATGACTTAGGGATAGAGAGTTGACATAACCGTGAGGTAAGCCAGCTAAAAGCAAACTGCTTTATGGGCAGGTATGGAGAAAAGGAATTTGCCCAATCCATACCTGCATACCAGGTACTAGGGAATGTGTTATAATTTGTTCAAGCAATGAAGCCATATCTGGTTACAGAAGCTGCAATTGGACTCACCACCTGGTTAAATTTATAGTAAGCTGCTGTCATTTTCCAAGATCCATTCATCTTCTACATAGGCCAAATAGAGATGAGTGAGGATATGGTAGAAATCACCACCGTTGCATCTTTCAAGTCCTTGATGGTGGCACCAATCTCTGCAGTCCCTCTAAGAATTTGGTATTGTTTGGGGTTTAATATTTTTTGAGGTATAGGGAGTTCTAATGGAGTCCACTTGGCCTTACCTTCCATAATAATCCTCATTCTACAGGTCGGGGAATCAGTATAGGAATTCTTTGAGCTCTTAAGTTTGTCATTCCAATTACACATTCTCAAACTAGGGAAATAACCATAGAAAAGGTTCAAGGACCCACTAGACCCACTGTGAGATGGACTTGAGCCTGACCTCCATAAGCCCCAACCCTTAACTAGTGAGCTACAGTGATGTTTTGGGTCTCCTGAAATTAGTGTCAGGTTATATAGCCCATATCCAGTAGTTCCTGAAAGGTTTGACATTGTTTCCTTTTCTCTGATGTACAGTTTCTCTGGTAAAAGGCCATACATAGGTCCCTTTGGGGAAGGCTGGGTGAAAGATTAACAGTGTACGTTTTCAGTAATGTACCTGGATCAGTAGTCCTACCACGAGGGGACCTGGCCTCCCCTTTATTCAAAGTGCTCTCAGTCTGCATTCTGGCCCAAGTCTGGGAATTGACTTAAGGGTTGTTTTTATTATTTGAAATAGGGTTTTGTTCACTTGACCTAGAAATTTTATGCTTATACAGATTAAGAATTCGGTAGGCTTCCTATCTATTTCACTCTCAGGGAACAACATTATAGGTCTGCGTGATTCAAACTGTTCTGATTTCTGCTTTTCTCTGCTGTCCATTATAGTAATCATGTCTGCCTTGCCTTTGGTGGTTGAGTGACTTTTGACCCCAGCCATCCTGGAATCTAATGACTCTTCATTGTGTGACTGCAGTTTCTGTGGTGAGATTTGGCCCACAGAGACGGGTGGTCATAGAGCTCTTCAAGGATGCCAGCACTCCCCTCAAAAATTTATTCCCCACAGTATTGGTGAAAGGCTGTCTTCTGGACCTTCCCAATGTGGGGAGGTAGGTTTTGACAAATCTACTGGAACATTCCAATCTCCATAAGCCTTTGAATCCCTTCCTCTACATTAAACCAAGGCTTGTTGGCGTTTCCAGTTCACTCATGGTGGCCACCTTTTATGTATTTATCTTTATTATTATTATTATTTTAGTATAATGTTTTTATTATTAAAGGGGATTATAGGGTAGGCAGTTGTTCTGATCTCTGCAGGGCTCCTCGTAAGTCTGATGTCAGGTAGGAATCTATAGATTGTGTTTCTAAGTCTCATCCATGAGGTGTGTGGCTGTAGTGCTCTTCTGCCTTGAAGTGGCCACCTTTTAGTCCATTTTTCAGCTAACTAACCAAATTGTTAGAGCCTTTTGTAACTCCCTAAGCTGCAGTGTTCAAAGCAGAATCTCTGTTTAGTGAGCCCACGTCAATAAATTTGGCCTGATCAAACTATGTTTCTTCCACCATTAAATCCACATACATACCCATTCCCACACATGGTCCTCAGATTTCTGTCTGTATAAAATAGAAATCCAGGTAGTTCTTTTAGACCGTAATATGCTTTGTCATAGATGTAACACATTGTACCTCACCTTTAGGGACCTGCTGGGACTTGAGTCTAGTTACAGGTCTAGAAGCAAAGAGGGTGGTAGGGGTGGGTTCTGAGGAGAATCAGCATTGTCTTACATAGCTCGTGCCTCAGAGGGAAGCCATTACAGTTTCATCGGGCAGTGCAGGGTTAATCCCTTCAGATGGAGTGGGAAAGGATGCTTCTTCCACTGGGGACAGGGGAACCTCTTCCATTGGTAAAGAAGACTACTAAGAATTTAGAGGCCAAGTGTCCCCAGCTTCATCTGTCTTCCCACACCTCATCCCAACTTCTAGGATCTCATCCCTTCCCAATCAGTGCCCTCACTTTAACAGTAGACAGCCTGTGATGCTGAGAATTCAACTTGTGTTGTAATTCAGCCACAGGATGAGGTTCTGCCCTGATTTTCAGCAGTTTCAGTCCAGTGGCTACAGGAGGTGAGGCTCTCCTTCAGGAACATGTAGAAGCTCTTGGATCATGTAGGCTGCCCTAGAGCTGGGGATTCTAATCCCTGAGCTCATCCCTTTTTTGACTGCTTTGTCAAGCGACATTAGGAACAACCAACCAATGTCATTATATTCATTAGTTTTCAAAAAATGTTTGAAAGTCTATACTGAGTCATGTAGCTCCTTGCTGCTTATAAGGGGATGACAAGGAGTATCCAGTGCAGGTATTTTGCATACCTAAGTTCATGCCATGGACTAGCAGTGCTCTCTTTACTTCTGGAAAGAGTCATTCACATCTTTAAATTTAATCGGATTACAGAGCCAATTGCAGAAACCCCAGAACCATTTCAGAAAACTCATCCTTAAAATTCTGTTCCTCTAGAACCACACTTGGTACCAGAATCTGTATTGGTCTTTGTTTTCCAGAGAAACAGAACCAATGGAATGGATTTATAAATGTACACAAACACACATATATAAATGAAAATTTATATATATAATGGAATCTTATAATGAAGAATTGATTCATGCACTTATGGAAGCTGAGAAGTCTTCTGATCTGCTGTTTGTAGTCTGGAGAACCAGGATAGCTGGTGGCATAATTCAGTCTGAGTCATGAGGCCTGGAACCAGGGGAGCCCATGGTGTAAATCCCACTTTGAGGGCAGGAGGAAATGAAATGTCCCAGCTCAAGCAGGTGAGGCAGGAAAAAAGGGACAAATTCCTCCTTTCTCCGCCTTTTGTTGTATTTAGGCTCTCAGTGAATTGAATGATGCCCACCCACATTGGAAAGGGTCATCTGTTTTTACTGAGTTGCGTTGATTCAAATGCTAATCTCACCCAGAAATAGTCTTATAGACACACCCAGAAATAATGTTTAATTTGGGTACCTTATGATCAGTCTACTTGACACAAAATTAGCCCTCACAGAGGGGATAGGAGATTGGTAGTAATATTGGTCTAGAAAGGATAAGATGGGAGTAAGAAACCTTAGATAAAATTGGCAGAGATTGTTGAAAGGGCACATGTTAAAAGGTAAGAAAAAGGAAATACCTTTTTCTGGTGACTGGAAAAAGAATGGTACAGTAAAGAAAAGTAGAAATGTTAATTCATTTTGGTTAACAGATATGCCATGCACCTCTTCTAGGCATTGGAAGTTCAGTGGCAATTAAGACAAAAATCTAGGAAACCCGGGTGTCTCAGTCGATTAAACGTCTGCCTTTGGCTCAGGTTATGGTCCCAGGGTCCTGGGATTAAGCTCCACGTTGGGGTCCCACCTCAGTGGAGAGACTGCTTCTTCCTTTTCTTCCCTCTTGTGCTCTCTCTTGCTATCTCTGTCTCTCTGTCTCTCAAATAAATAAATCTTTTTTTAAAAAAGACAAAATCTGTTCTTGTAGAGCTTACATTCTTGAGGTGGGATGGGAGATCAGGTAAGTAAATAAGCAAGAAAATTTTCTGCTTGTGGAATTAGCATTTCCTTGAGATCTGAGGGAAGAGCATGTATAAATGTCCTAAGGCAGAAACAGTTCTGGTAATTTCCTTCTCTGACATGATCTTACCCTAGATCACTGTTGTCCAATTTAAGGGTCCTTCAGATCACCTGTAGGGCTTGTTGAAACACAGGTTGCTGGGCCTAGACCCAGAATTTCCGAATTAGTAGGTTTGGGGTGAAGCCCAGTAATTTTCATTTCTATGTGATGCTAATGCTGTTTGTCATCGTATCATCCTTGCCTTCTCGACATTCTTATCTCTGCTTAAAAATAAAGTATTTGTCCTCATTTGACAAGACCAGAAAGGTGAATATTGGAGTCTTAATAAACATTTGCATAGAAGACAATAGTAGAATCTCAGAGATTAAGGTTTCTGAGGATGAAGAGTAGGTAGCTGAGCACTGAAGTTAGCTGTTGGTGATAACTAGCATTTATTGAATACCTACCTTGTACCAGGCACTGTTCTGATAATGTTACCTTGTTTAATTCTCACATCTGTGAGATAGGTACTATTGTTAGCCCACTTTATAGAAACTAAAGCAAAGAGCTGTTAATTAACTTGTTCAAGATCACACAGCTAGTCAGTGGCAGAGGCAGGATTTAAACCACGAAGTATGACTTCAGAGACTCTGCTGTTAATCACAAGGTATTCTGGCTCTCAGGGAAAACTTTTGAGAGCGGTGGGAGTTTAGGATTAAGTAGAGTTGGCAAATGAGAAGAAGTCAGAGCCATTAGCGATGGAAGACTTTTAAGAAGAATGTTGACTCTCTTGGGAGTTAACATGTATGCTAGGTTATACTTTCTCAGTTACTTCAAAAGTTAGAATTATTTTCCTACAACATACTTTCATGAAGTTTTTGAAGAAGTTTGGATATATGAGTTTATATCAGATTGAATGGTTGCCATAAGGTAAGGGAATTTCCAAGATGTTTAACAAGCACCTCTCATATATTAAATACTGGGGAGTTTTGGATACATCAGTGAACAAAACCAAAATCCCTGTTTTGTAATTTCACTGGGGTATGTGGAATGAGACAGATGATAAGTAATAAACATACCTGTAAATTATCTAGTATATTTGAAGGTGATAGGGGAAAAAGAAAACAGGGTAAGGAGGAATGGAAGGTGGGTTGGGGGGAGGTGCAGATTAAATAGGTTGGACTGGGCAAGATAATTGAACTAGTGACATGTGAACAAGGACTTGAAGGTGGTAATCTTCTGAAAAGAGGAGAAATATTATACAGTGAGAAGCAGGGTACTTCAATAAGAGTGTTTTGTTTTCATTTTTGGCCACCAATTCAAAGGAGACTACAAGTTTTGTTTTAAAAAAATTGCCTACTCCTTTGCTAAATTTGCTTACAAAAAAAAATCTTAATTCTTTGTTACATATTTACCCTTTGTTGCGGCTACCGTGCTGTTTTCAATTTTAGCAATGTGCTAGATGGGCTGCTGCGATCAGTTTCCTAACTTTTACTCAGACCCGTCTAGGGTAGGCCTTTCCAGTCTAGGCCTTTGCAATTGCAATCAGTACTCTTCGTTTGGTCAGAAGTAAACATTTGTTAACCAGTGTGCTAGCTGTATGCTAGTATGTGTGGACATACTGCATAATATGAAGAGGTAAATGGGAGGACACAGGCTTGTTTTCCTTTCATTTTTTGTAGAATATGACCACAGATTCTCCCTTGCACTGAGTTTTTTATCTCTGAATGGAACACACATTTTTCATTGTTCCTTGGACAGCTGCAGTAGGAATGCTCTTATCTTGGGATCTTTGGGTTGTTTCATCAACTAGGAGCTGATAATCCCTCTGTTAATCTGCATGGCTTTCTCTGTCACTTCATTCAGTTTAAAATGTCACATTGTTAGAGAGGTTTGTCCTTAGTACCCTCAGTGGAAAGGGTATATACCCTCCTACATCACTGTGTAGCCTCATACCCTGCTTGAAGTTTCTTCACAGCACTCATCCATCCTTGATATTAAGTATTTCTCTGTGCTTGTTTATTGTTGGTCCATCTTCACTAACTTGAGTGTTTCTTGACAGTCTACCTTGAGCAGTTGGGTTTTTTCCTGCCATGTATCCATCATATAACAATTAACGTAAATAATGATTTACCAAAGAATATTTAATTCTGGGGCACCTGGTTGGCTCAGTCAGTTAAGCATCCAACTCCTGAAGTCGGTAATCTTTTTTTTTTTTTTTAAAGATTTTATTTATTCATTTGACAGAGAGAGAGAGAGATCACTTAGGCAGAGAGGCAGCCAGAGAGAGAGGAGGAAGCAGGCTCCCCGCTGAGCAGGGAGCTGAGATCTTGACCTGAGCCAGGCAGAGGCTTTAACCCACTGAGCCACCCAGGTGCTCCAAAGTCGGTAATCTTTTGAAAAGAGAAGAAATATTTTACAGTGAGAAGCAGGGTACTTCAGTAAGTCTCGGCTCACGTCATGATCTCATGGGTGGTGAGATCTGGCCCTGCTTTGGGCTCTGCACTCAGTGGGGAGTTGGCTTGAAGATTCTCTCCCTCTGCCCCTCCCCCCCCACTTGTGCACACGCACACTTTCCCTCTCTCTAAAATAAACCTTTTTTAAAAAGAATATATTTAATGCTGGCATATATTCTGCTTTGACTTGTTATCTCATATTCAGATTTTAAATTTGGCCTCCGTAATTTTAAGGTTCCTTAGGGGTTCTGACCATGTAGCTTGTCCAATGTTGGTAGGCCTGTAGGCATTTATGGAGTATAACTAAGCATAAAATAATGGAATTTTCATATAAACTTCATCATTCTTATTACTGTGTGATCACTGATCCTATTTAAATAACTTGAGACCAGATTTGTCTGACCCAGTGAAGCATGACAAACACAAAAATGTGGATAAGCTAAAATACTTTTGCTTGGATCTGCTTAAATTAGATGGCTTAACATTTTAAAACATTTCTCATATTGAGCAAACTGGAAAGTGACTATTACTCTAGTAAAGCAAGTAGTATTCTCACTTAAGTTGACATTAGACTAAGTCAAAGTTTGATTTGCTCAGAGCCACAAAAGATCTAGTAGAATAAAGCCAAATACAAAAGTGTGAAAGATTTGGAGGGCTAGGATAGAAGTAGAACTGTGGCTATACAAAAAACAAAACCAGAGATGGTGTTTTGTCATTGGTTAATATCTCTGTATTACTTTTTTTTTAACAAGGGCAAGTTTGGGCACCTGGGTGGCTCAGTGGGTTAAAGTCTCTGCTTTCAGCTCAGGTCATGATCTCGGGGTCCTGGGATCGAGGCCTGCATCGGGTTCCCTGCTCAGTGGGGAGCCCTCTCTCTCTGTCTGCCTCTCTGCCTCCTTGTGATCTCTCTCCCTCTGTGAAATAAATAAATAAAATAAATAAAAATCTTTAAAAAAAAAAAAAAAACAAGGGCAAGTTTGAGCTCAGTCTGATCCTTTATAACATGCTAACGATGAATTGCTCCTAAGACTTATAAATTGTGTTTTAATATAGCATAGGAGGTGATGGTTTCAAATGTGCTATTAAAAGCTAATCTGGTATATCAGTTAATTAACCTTGATCTGTTATGCACCTTATGGACATTTTAGCATCATCCTCATAAAGTGTGCTTTGGAGTGAGTATGAATGTTATTCACACCTAACAGACATGTTTATAAAAATTTTTAAGATAGTAAGCTTGAAGGTGCCTGGGTGGCTCAGTAATTGAGCGTCTGCCTTCGGCTTAGGTCATGGTCCCAGAGTCCTGGGATCGAGCCCTGCATCTGGCTCCCTGCCCAGAGGGAAGCCTGCTTCTCCCTCTCCCACTCCCCCTGCTTATGTTCCCTTTCTCACTGTGTCTCTGTCAAATAAATAAATACATATATACATACATACATATATACAATCTTTAAAAAAAAGCTTGTAAATTATAAAGTTGTTTTTACTTATTGTTTCTAAATATGGTATAATGCCTTTCCTTTAATGTTTATTATAATTTCTTCCTTTGCATTAATGATTTTTGTGAACCAGAAATCCAGAATGTGAATTAGCCACTTGGAAGTTTATTTTCTGTACTTCAGACAATAACATTTTTATTAAGGAAAATTTCCAACCAAACACATTTAGAGAGAATGATACAATGACCCCTACTTATTCATTAGCGAGCTTTAAAAACTTCAACACATGGTCAGTCTTGTTTCATATATACTCCTACCTACTTTCTCTCCCTACTTTGTATTTATTTTGTGTTATTTCAAAGCAAATTTCAGACTATGTGTCCCTTTCAACCATAGTGTGTATCTGAAAGATGTACTTAAAAATTTTTTTAGGGCGCCTGGGTGGCTCAGTGGGTTAAAGCCTCTGCCTTCGGCTCAGGTCATGATCTCAGGGTCCTGGGATCGAGGCCCGCAT